>CM023825.1:1452500-1852500 GCA_013266295.2 Branchiostoma floridae x Branchiostoma japonicum | reverse complement strand
GTCCCAGAGGACGACCTCGACGCACCTGGTGTGATCAACTGAAGGACGACCTTCTGGCTGTCGGCCTCGATCTCGACACTGCTTGGGAGACTACCAGAGACAGACCTTAACCTGGAGATCCATTTGCCGAGGCGCTACGCTCCCCGAGGAGGCAAGCGGCATTGAGTGAGTGAGTATTCTTATTAGTCCACACCAAGGCCCAGTCCACCTCAGGATGCATTTCATCTATCTGCTTGCTTCTTTGCTTGTTCACATTACATAACCGGTAAACAAACTTAAATTTTATAGATCTCAAGTGCGTTGTGTAAGGTTTGATCCACTCACACTTGGAAGGAACCCTACTCTTATTGAGAAGTGTGGTGTGTTATTCCACGTGCTCGAGGTGAGGCTGTCCTCATCAATTGACAGTGATAAGATGAAATACCAAACATACCTGTCCGTCTCCATAGTCTGCGAATGACATCCCATTGAACGACTTTCCCAGGTTAACCAATCCGGTGGCGAGGTATTTGGACTCGAACATTTCGTCAGGGGCGGTGGACTCAACTTGCATGTTCATGACGTCTACACTCTTAACGATCCTGCGAAAGAGAATATATCTTTAGCGTTATGATTTTGACCGCCATTTATTTTAACACGCACAGAGGCGAGAATGTTGTCACATTGAGAGACCGTGTGGCGTCCAAAGGTTTGACATATTGCAACGAGCCATTCCTTGCCCTGTCCCCCACCCCAAAGTTTAGCAATGAAGAGACGAGACCAGTAGTAGACGTAAAGTTGTGTCTGTCTATTGTGGAGAAGACCATGCATGTGCTACTCTAAAACTGGTTTAGACCATTTCCGAGGGGTGACCTCTCCAGGTCGCTGCACTGTATTATTCTACAGGGGGGTATCTTTGGGGCCTTACAATATCTCTCAAGGGCCTTTCAGTGAGCGCTCAATGATGTCGAAGGTGTACCAATGATCTTACTGACAAATGCTTTTGGTACTCATCGGTTGCCAGTGACCCCTATCCCTAAAGATCCAGAAATTGGGTCTTCCTGCAGAAGGTAGGTTCTTAAGAAGCATCTTTACACTGACCTTGTACAGGCTTGAAACTGAGTCTCTGCTTCCACCATGTTCTCCAAGGTCAGTCCCGTCAGGTAACTGATGACCTTCACGAGTCTCCCAGCAATCTCTGCGTCGATCCCATCAAGCTTCACGATTCTTTCCAAAATGGCGGTGGCAAGGTTGAGCTGCTCGGCGTCAAGGTCAACTTCTTTCTCTGCGAGTTCCTCAAGAGCTCCAAGAAGGGCCAGGATGTTATCTGGAAGATTGAAAGGGTAAGGATTAGGCTCTTTACTATAATGTTTGCAGGAGGAAAACATATTGTTTTTGTTCTGTTTATTGATCTACAACCAAAAAAGGTCAATGACCTGGACCAGATGGATGTCTCTATGGTAACCGGTGCTGTGGTGTTGGGTTACATCATTTAGCAATTGAGGACAGAGTTCCAGGGGCTGCTCAGCATATATATGAATGTGTCTGCCATAGCTTATCACTATTTCAAGTTCTTATAAAAAAAGTAGTACATTGTACAAGCAACTCATATCTCCTGCTTATTTTTATGACATTTCAGACGTTACAACATATCAAACGTTTCTTACCAGATGCGGCATCAACGGCAACCAGTTCCCTCAGCATCCTTATCACATCCTCGTCTGAAATCCTGTTCCTCTCTTCAAACACTCCGTTTTCGGCCACTTCTTCGCTTTCGCCGTGCTGGTGTTCCTGAAACACCTTTAACACTTCGTCCGGCAGTTCTAACCCAGTATCTTCGATGATGTTACTTCCAGGAAGATCCACCTTTTCAGCTTCATCTTGAACTTTCTGTTCTTCAACTTCAACTTGTTCTTCACTGTTGTAAATCTCTTCTCGCGCCTTAAGAAGTTCTTCTTCTTCCTGTTTCTCGTGCTCCTTGATGTGTTGGTCGTACACGTCTATAGCTCTCTCCACAACGGAAAGAGCTCCACCGGAAAGAACTGGATCTACTTCTTCTTCTTCCTCTTCATCTTCTTCTTCTTCTTCAGAGATGTCGTGCTCTGTGTGGTCTTCGATCGCAGGGCTGCCATGATGGAGAATGCGCAGGGTTTCTTCCTCTTCAGGTGATAGTACAGGCATAGGCGGCTCCGTAATAGGAAGATTCGACTCTTCAGTTGGGGGGTCGGTTACTGCCAAAGAGTCGTTGATGTGGCTGAGAATGGCCTCCACCTCCTTCATAATTGACTCTTCCTCCTCTTCGTGGTCTTTGTGGTCATGCTCATGGCTGGAAATGTCACCTGATCCCTCGGTAGCTTCTTCTGTTGGTGAGGCTTCCTTGTCGGTGTCCACTAAAGCATGGAACACAGTTAAAAGAAAGTAAAAGGTTAGGTTCAAAAGCCTACTATACTTTGTTAGATATACCAGAAAGTAATGTTTTTACCCGAATTACGTTAGCTTGTCATGCTTTACGACTCTGTGGTTATACCATTTTCTCCTCTCTTCCTGTGACTTTACTGTATTCAAATAACCACGGATATACCAGCAAACAAACAAGCAAACACATCAAAGACAAAACCTCCATAAAGGAGGTAAAAACCAACATCCTATACTAGTTATCGGTAAAGCCCTTCTACTCACATAGACAGATCGGAGGCGATCCCTCCCACTTCAGCACGCCATTTTGGTCAAGGGAACAGCGCCTGCGCAGATCGCCCGCCACCAGGTAGTACCCTTCCCAGCATTCATAGCGCACCTCCGACAGATAGGTGTAGCTGTCACCATGGCGCTCCGCGTAGACGCCCCGGCCTGGGTCCTCGCAGTTCTGAGCTGTAAGGGCATACTCGTATATATAGCATAGCACCAAACGTATTGTATGTAAAATTAGTTAATCTAGCCCCAGGTGGTTCGGCAGAGCTTCCTCCCAAGGCAATAAGTATGAGGGAGAATGTCTAAGATAGCTTAATTTTGTAAGATACATGCACAGCTATATCACAGTTGAATATCCTCAGTTTGCGATCGTACAACGTTTGTACGACGAATACATTTAATTAGCTGGCCCTAGATTACTGCTGCAGAAATGTAGGCCAGCTCAAGAAAATCTTTTCAAATAATTGATATGATAACTTTGTTAGCATTGACATTTTTTTACGTCTTGGGGTGGTGGGTCTACGGCGCACTGGTACATGTATGTCAACTTTGTGTATCTAAATGTTTACTGTTTTCTTGTTGTTGTGTGGCGCTGTTAATATAAGTTGTAAACTTGAGTGCAGCGTCAAACTGTCCTTGTTATATTTTGATGTTCTTTGATTATTGAAAAAATAAATAAACAAAATGTAGGCGTGGCCTAAATCTGGTCAGACTGGTCGGAGGAACGTTTTTAATGTTTGACAGCGACTACCGAATTCTCTAATTGATTATCCGTCCTCTGGCTTTTCTTTATACTTTTCTTTTCTTTTCTTGGAAATGTTTTATATACTAATGTTAACAGAGTAGTGTTTTCATGGCAAGTTACTTAGATTAAGTTATTAAGTGGACACACTACGTCACCGCAGCCTCCTGGTGGAATAGGCAGGCATCAAACGTGAACAGAGTCAAATGGAGGGAGGTAGTGAACCAAGTCGTGGTGCCCCAACGACCACCAATGAGGTCAAGGGATAGGTGAAGTGAGGTGAAACGTGAACATAGATTTCGGTCAAATATCACCTCAATGTGTACGGGACTGGTATTAACCACACCAAAGAATCACCTTTTGCAAACAGGATTTTGCGTTGAAAGGCACCAAAACTAACATTACTTTCCTTGTCCTTTAAGTGAACTCACCGCTGCAGACAGGGCTCTGTCCAGTCCAGTACGGGTTGTTGAAGTCGCAGCTCTGCTCGAGGTCCCCGGACACCAGCTCGTGCCCGTCGATGCAGCGGTAGTACACCGTCACGATATCCCGGTAGTGCACGTGCCGCAGCTTCTCTGCACCGACAAACGGACCGAGGTGGCCACAAACGCGCTCTGGGAGAAAACAAAAAATCAGACAGCCGTACATATCAGACTTCATCTCATACAGTTTTCAGGGGCTGGTAAAGGCTAGGTGCAGCGGTAGTACACCGCCACGATGTCCCGGTAGTGCACGTGCGGCAGCTTCTCCGCACCGACAAACGGTCCGAGGTGGCCGCAAACTCGCTCTGGTAGAAAACCAAGAAATCAAAGATGTCAGACAGCCGTACATAGATACAGTTTTCAGGGGCTGGTAGAGGCTAGGTGCAGCGGTAGTACACCGCCACTATGTCCCGGTAGTGCACGTGCCGCAACCGCGCTCTGGAAGAAAACAAAAAATCAGACAGCCGTACATAGATAGAATTTTCAGGGGCTGGTAAAGGCTACATGTAGGTGCAGCGGTAGTACGCCGCCACGATGTCCCGGTAGTGCACGTGCCGCAGCTTCTCCGCGCCCACAAACGGTCCAAGGTGGCCGCAAACTCGCTCTAGTAGAAACAAAGAAATCAGAGATGTCAGACTTCATCTCATACAGTTTTCAGGGGCTGGTAAAGGCTAGGTGCAGCGGTAGTACACCGCCACGATGTCCCGGTAGTGCACGTGCCGCAGCTTCTCCGCGCCCACAAACGGTTCGAGGTGACCGCAAACTCGCTCTGCTCGGAAAAAAAACGAGGACATTGCTTTAGTTTATTCATAGTTATAATTTTGAGCCCCATCTGTTCTTACATTTACAGCTCTCTTAAGAAGCGAGAAGTTGAACCTGTACATACTTGCATTGTACAATGTACGTGCATGTAAATTTAGTAAGATACAGCACTTTTTCTACTCAGTTATAATCAATTTTCCTTGGATAGGAGGAATCGCTGTTTCTTCGGAAGCAGTTGCTCGTCGGAATTTGACGTAATTATTCTCTAATAAAAATATACAATTAACGCTTTGGATTTGTCTCTGCAAAGCTCTTTAAAACGGGTTCTCTTTTTAATGCTGTATCTCTTACAATGGTACAATTATGGCGAAATGGTAACGGCTAGCGGTTATGTACACATTCATGATTCATTAAGTCTTTTCCATAACCATCTGTCGCCGGTAAGCCTTTGATGTCGCTCTACGTCCTGTTGTGTAAGGTTCTCCGGATGTTACATGGGAAGAGCTGTGGTAACTGAGGAAATGCCCATCCTGCTTAAACAATTGTGGATTTTTCATACTCTCCATGAAGGGACTGACTGAGAAGACTGTGGCATTTTTCCGTGTACTGTTTGCTGACAGGCGGTCCAATTTTCGGTACTTGCCTAGTTGATACATGCTGTGTTGGCTACCGGAAGATCTGCTTGGAGATGAGATTTTCCATTAATCTATCAATGCAGCGAACAAACATGAAAAAAAGATTTCTTAATATAGGCAGTTGCAGCTGTCGCCTGATTTAATTTTTTTCTGTCGCGTTTGATGCAGGTTTGCTTCCTGTGTAATCTGGCAAAGGTTCCTCCGGATGCAATATGGGCAGGCTTACGGAAAAGGTTTACAAAGGTTTCCGCTGTGGCTTTTATATAATTATTGATTTTCTTTTCATGTACATAATGAGTAATCATGAAAACAATGGCGTTTTGAAATAAGAGGCTACAGCCGGCCTCTGTGTTTTGATAAATCATGTTTGTTTTAATGTTCATCCTGTCGTGAAGCTGAATGGAGGCAACAGCTTGTGAAGTAACACAAATAGAAACTTCGAGAATTTGATCGGATTTTATAAAAACTCATTCTTTTTCAGGCCTACAGGCCAACTGGATTAACGTAAGAGTTGATATCAGCTGTTACTGGTTTAATTCTATGAGAGTCAGGCTGTCCTTTGTGATTCAATCGGACTTTTCAGTCTTATCTCTGGTTTAATTGATTCGCCCCTATCGCGTTCATAGTGCCTATCTGAGGCAATACCAGCTGTGCTGACATGTATTGTTAGCTGCTGACCAGTAGACCTTTCCAAGGAGGCTAAAAATCAACCTCCTTTTCACCGCCTTGACCTTACTATTATTAAAAGTGTGTCCTTTTTATGAGGATATGTATTGCTCAATTTGAAGCAAGTATATTTATGATGATTATCATAATTTGACTTAGTAACCCGCCTAATATGATGGTGATAATAATTGCTTTCATTGGTATCCTGGGCTACTGTTTCGCAGCCTGTTTCTCTTTTTACTTTATCTAAAGAGAGCGAAGGACCGTATTTGGCTTTATACTTGTCCGCCTTTGCCCGTGAGTGCCTGTGTTTCTGTGATTATCACTCTACACAATGCAGATTGCCGTACATCCTCAGTGCTACTATTTTTGCTTGTGGAACTCATAACAGCATACAGTAACGGGGGAAGTCTACCATCTGTGATTGCTTTGTTATTGCGCTGTTTCTTCAAGTGACCTTCAAGTCTAAGTGACCTTCAAGTCTAAGGACTTCAAGTTTAAGTGACCTTTAGGTCTAAGGACGTAAGTCTGAGTGACCTAGCTTTCAAGTCCAAGGAATTAGAGTCTAAATGACCTTCAATCTCAAGACTCAAAATCAGCTCGGCAAAGGAATCTAAAATAACATACCCGGGCAGATGAAGAGCCGCCCTTCCGTGTCAGAGATCATCTGGCCCTTGAAGGTCTCGGGCATGCTGCATGTAGCTCCGGTGATGTCCACAGTGTGGCGCTTCCACAGCAGCCACTTCCTCAGCCACAGCAGCTCGCAGTCGCAGAAGAAATGGTTCCCGTTCAGCACACTGGGAAGCAATGGAAATATACATTGTAGTTTGTAAAAGGGAGTGCAAAACAGGTGCTCATGCACGGTTCTGGATAGTCCACCCGTATCTAGAACCGCGTCTGTGGCAAATCTACGTTCTTGGATACATGGGGACTATCCAAAACCGTCCCTGATCCTAATCCTATTCTATTCAGGCATATAGAACTAGACAGACACTATTCTGGATACGATAGAGACTATCCAGAACCTTGCATGATCCTTATCCTAGCCTTACCCTAACCCATTCAGGCATAGAACTAGATAGACATAATTCTGAATACAATAGAGACTATTCAGAGACGTGACTGATCGTAACCCTAACCCATTCAGGTATAGCACTAGATAGGCACGGTTCTGGATACAATAGACGCTGTGTACAGTGAAATTCAGGCTGGATGTAGAATGGATAACTTACAGACTCCTTATCCTGTTGAGGTTCCTGAAGGCGTTGTCCTCAATGTTGCTGATGATGTTGTGACTCAAATCCCTAGGGGAAGAACAGCAAAACGTAGGATAAAAGAATAGTTTTACATACAGACGCCTAGACTGCAAGTTGCGTTTCAGGCAAAAACTACCAACAATATTATAAACCTTCTAATCTACTTTCTCTTAAGTGTCACATCTTAATGCGTCACATTCTGGGATCCTGATTTTTGTTTACTTTGAAATAGCGAAGCTTTAGCCCAGCCAATCACACGGTTATTAGCAGCATTCAAATATTCAAATCTAACGGTAACTCACAGCCTGGCTGGACAGTGACATGACTATTATCAACATTCAAATATTCAAATTTAATGGTGTTACGAACAGCCTAACCAATGACATGCTTATTATCAACATTCAAATATTCAAATCTAACGGTAACTCACAGCCTGACCAATGACATGGTTATTATCAACATTCAAATATTCAAATATAACGGTAACTCACAGCCTGGACAGTGACATGAGCGGGCGGAAAGTCTTAGCCTTGATGTTCGTCAGCACGTTTGAATGAAGATCCCTGTAGATGTCATTTATAAGGAAAAAATCAAAACATTGACATATCGAAGCAAAAACACTACTATAGACGAAGAAGAAGACATTTATTGTACATTTTGCCCCAATGCGCTAAGCACAGGTCACATGTTAACAAGCATATACATAAAGATTGTATATATAAACGTCTAATACACTCTAGTACTTTCGGCTTCCTCTCGCTCCTTGGTAATTGTGTATATGTAGGAGATTGTATGATTAGTTAAAGTTGGTTTATCGAAGGTTGTAAGGAATATAAATTTCTCTTCACTATTCAAGTATCAAAAGTTAGGGAATTTAATTAACTTATAAGATGCTTGAAGAATGGGACTTAGCTGATTTGTGTTGTGCAAAAATGCATGATAAATGTGGTGTAATAGTACTCACAGTTCCCGTAGATGAGTCAGCCCTATAAACGCGCCCTCTTCTACATCCTCAATGGCGTTCATCTGGAGATGTCTTAACAATAAACACGAAAGAAACATTTAGATTCTTATTCAATAGTACATCTAGATCTTATGTAATTCAATAGTACATCTGATTTCGTGTGAAACGGCGGAAGCAATGGTATTTACTTCTTTGCAATCTTTCTGGCAATTCCACACTTTTTATTGAAAAAAAATTCAAAAGGGCTAACTGCAAATCTTGGCAGAAGTCCTTGGCTTAGAAGTTTTATCATCATTAATAAAAAAAAACGGTAGTTAAGGTCAGCTGAAAAGTTTACTACTGCTATTAAATATACAAGCCATATTCCTTTTGAATATGCAGAGCTAAATAGAGTTGAAAACATCGTAAAAAGACAAAAATAACCACAACTCACAGCACGTTGAGAGACTTGAGGCGCTGGAACGCGCCAGCTGGGATCTTTACGATGTTGTTCCAACTTAGCCGCCTGGAGAAGAAAGAAAAGAAAAATGATTCGTTAAAATGAAACAAAGATAAGGGTTTCCCGTTACCCCTCACGTGCCTAGTGGCGCACAGGGAAGCAAATCTTCTCACTGGCTTCTACATGTACAAGGTAACAGACATGTAGAGAATGACAGAAAACACAGGAAATTAGGCAAACTTTGCACCATTCACTTTCTCCAAGCTAACTATTCACTTACTCCAAGCTTAGGCGGAAACCATTTTGACCTATACGTCAACCTTCCTGTCAGTCTGTGGTTTTACCATTTCCACCCTTACTTCCTGTCACTGTATGTACTGCATTCAAATAACTACGGATACACATACACATACACACACACACATACATACACACACACACACACACACACACACATACATATACACACGTCACACACACACACACACACACACACACACACACACACACACACACACACACACAAACACACACACACACACAAACAGACACACACAAACAGACATACACACGCTCTCTCTCTCTCTCACACACACACACACATTATGAAAGAAAACTTGACCAGCAATACTCACAAGACCAGTGTCTTCTCCGGTATGTCCTCAGGGATGGAGCTCAGCCCCTTGCCGTGGCAATCCACGAAGAAGTGGTCCTTGAGCGGCTCGGTGCAGCGGCACAGCGGCCTGGGGCCGCCGCAGATCCCCGTGTGCGCGAAGTCCTCCGTCACGAACTGAGCTCTCGCGAGAGGTGCCGAGACGAGAACGGTCAATATAAAGGTGACCGCGGCGGCCATTTTGGGTGGTTGGCGTTCTTTCTCAGCCAGGCTTTTGAAATAGATTTTTTTTACGTCAAATAAGGAAATAGCACAATGAATGAAGTTGTCGACGCGACTTGAAATGTAAATGGTTAAAATAAATGTTAATTTAAGTCTGTTGGTTTGTGCTAAGCGACTTGGGCGCTGACAATTTACATCAAGATAGTCCAATAACAATCAATACTGGCTTTTTTGTCGTTCAAAGTCTTTTTGTTCAACGTTTCAAAACAAATGCAAGTCCGTTGGCGGCAAGGACAGCAAATTAGCACTCACGTCCGATGAAGAAAGGTATTCCTGGCTTCAAAATTTGAGTGTGTTTTTTTTGCCCGTTATTGTGTATCAACCGACCTTGGCAATGGCATTTAACGCTACGGTTATACAATACGTTTGTCTCTTGCACACAACCTGTATCAGAAACAAACGGCGCTTTCTCAATGTGTTACAAAAACTGCTATTCTAAGTCACCACTGCGTCCAGGTAGGGCAGTCTCTTCCCAAGAACTATTTCCAGTTCGCTGTTGTCGTAACTTCCCAATTTTCCCTCGTCCTGCAGCTTTCTTTCTGCACTTCTAAAGTGTCCGACAATGATGAACGTGGCTGCTGAGTCCTAGTGTACAACAGACGCTGTAATATCTAGCAAACGTTTTCACAAACACACTTACGTAGTTCGTAGTCTTGCTTGTAGCCTAGAAGTCCTTTTTGTAGGCGATGGTTTTCTTAACCGCTTCCGACTCTCATGGTTGGTTTTGTTTGTCCCACCGCTTCTTCCAAACGAGGTCTGAATCTGTCAGTTTGACAAACGAGCTGTATTAAATGATTCTTCGTTTATTTGTCAGATTATCCTGGACTGGTCCACTTTTGCCATAGGTGGTGAGGTAGTGGAAACGTCCATCTTTATACATCAACCATGTGGCCAAAACATTCTCAAAAGTTTTGTAACTAACAAGTTACCAAAACGTGTTAGCAACAGCAAAATCATCACTTCGAAAGTTGTATTTGTCGTATTTTATGAAGCCAGTACCTCTTTTGTACGATTGGAAGTGGTAGCGCCTACAATGGGTGACATCTTTTGTGACTCACGGTTGCACAAGTCTTTTGAGTAAACATGACAGCTGTTACCACCGCTATTGTTCGGAGACCTTCTGGGAAACACTAGGGGAAATCCTTTGGTATCGGATCTGCGTATACAGAACTTATTGATCTGCGAACACGTGTGGATCATGCTAATGTTTGGATGCAGTGAACTAGAATTAAGTACTGCACAGGTGTTCGTGGTTTGGGGCCACGTAGCATTAACAACGCACTGTTGAAATAAAGCGTCCAAATCTCGTCTTCTCTAAGAAAATTTCTAGGATTCTTTGTTCGACTGGAGCAAACATGACTTCAAAGTCAAACTTGCACTTCGTTCCTAAACCATCTCGATAATGTGTTAATCTTTAAATGCAGTTAGGTAGAATTAAGAGCTAGTGGTAGAGGACTGGGCTACGTAGCATTAATAACAACGCGCCATTGAGAGAAATCTAACTTCAAAATAGATGTTTGAGGGACGTTTTTAACTGTTACGTTTCCTGGCTGCCAGCCTTTTCGGACAGACCCCCCCCCCCAAAAAAGCATATTTTGCAAACGCTAGATGCTCTTATCACACATATTGTTTCTGCACCAATCTCCCTGCAAATATCATTGGTGAAAAAAACACGATGAGTTTTCAGTTTTCACAATCACCACTCAATGGATGCGTTTGGTACTGCAACGTGAGTGGGCGCTTTTTCAGCCAATCAGCGTCGTGGAAGCTGTGCTACAGCAAGTGATGGACGGATCTTTATTTGGCACAGGCCGCGGTTTTAGCGGTTAGATTTCGGAAATCTGCTTAAAGAAAAACCTTTAGTGGCGGCGGAAATGAGCACATCGTTAAATTATTTTGATCTATCTTATATCTTTTACGACTTTCACTCTATCTCTGTCCATGATTCGGGTGAGCGACCTAAAGGTCAAGATATAAACTGACTTAAAAACGAGCCGAAGAAAAGGCCTTTAAAGTTTCAATTACATCTACAATGACTACGCCTCGGCTCTGCTGCAGTGCGGGCTTGAAACTCTGGAGGAAAGAAGGAACGACCTCTGTCGTAGGTTTGCTGTCAGCATGCAAAAATCAGAAAGAACTGCAGACCTGTTGCCCCCAACACGAGTCACATGGACGTTGTCTTATAGGAACTCAAAGTCACTGACTCTCCCGATCACTCGCACTACAAGATTCAGTAACAGTGCAGTACCATTACTGCTGGGAATACTTAACGAAAGAAAATGACACCACATATCGTTTTTGTTGTAATTGGATTTAATGTTGTAACGTTATAATATGTCACAGATTTTAATGTTACGGTTAAGTTTTACCGATGATTTTATTACAGTGGATTTTATAATATGTGTAAATAGCTTTGTAACTTATGACCTTTGGAATGTGATGTAACAATGGGCACAATTCAGCCTACATGCCAGTAGTGCTGCAAAGTCGGTTGATTGAGCAATAAACCATTTGATTGATTGATTGATCATACCTCGCTACTTTTGCCTACTTATGGAAGGCAGCTAGGAAAAATGTGCCTTTCTGCACGAAACTATTTTTGCAATGCGATGATTGACCATCATAATGATAGGTAATTTGTACCCAAATTGAAATATTTTGACCAATCCGTAGCTGAATTTATGATGAGGATGAACAAATTTGGATCAGGGAGGAGACTCAGATTTAAGAGAAGGAGGCTCCAGTGGACTCCGATATCCAGGGAACCCGAGCCACAAGACAATTTATTTATTTATTTATTTATTGGTTCGGCTGATACAACACAGCCAGGGCAGCCCAACTAGCTAGAAGATATTATTAAGGGCTTGCCCTGGGAAAAAAAAAGTGTGGTTAAATATACATAGAATGGACATAAATTCTTAAAAACATCACAATTACATAGGGTCAACAAATTTTGCCACAAGACAACCACTTGTGAAGTCAGACTTAGAACTCTTTTTCGAAATTTCGTGAAGTCCAAGATAGAGACAGCTTAGTGTCTTCCCCTGCTAGTCCGCAGAGCCAAGAAGGACATTTCTCGTCAAGACTGACTGCCGATCGTTCCCTGGTGAGTTGTAACCGGAGCGTAGAAGCCGAACAAACGACAGAACGAATTTTTTGGGGCTCCAGGCCTTTTACCATTCGAGTCATCACAGCAGAGCAGATGAGTCACGGGACTCTGTCTCGTGGACTGAAGCTTACATATGCGTTCTTTCTTTCTGTCTGTCAGTATGTCTGTCTGTGTGTTTGTGTGTGTGTGTGTGTGTGTGTGTGTGTGTGTGTTTGTGTGTGTGTTTGTGTGTGTGTGTGTGTGTGTGTGTGTGTGTGTGTGTGTGTGTGTGTGTGTGTGTGTGTGTCTGAGTGTGTGTGTGTGTTTGTCCAACAGTATTTTAATGAATTGTTTTAATGAATTCACGAAAATACAAAATACTTCCCGGAAATCTAAAACTTTCGTTGGTTTGTTATATACTCGATTTTCTAAGGGATTTAAGTAGTGTGTTGTTTTTTCTTGTGCTTGTGTGTACTTTGTTTATGAAATCCTCAACTAATCTAAATTATTTTGTCTGTGGGGCTGGAAGGGTTGCAAAACACTTTGGGTAATATACATCACTGGTTCCCTTGTTAACGCCGTTACCTTCTTATATAACAGGCACACCTCTCGTGATCGTGGCAATAACCGCAGCTATTGACATCGGCGACAAGGACGGGATGTAAGTAACCTTCCTTCGTCCCAACATCTTCTGTCAATAAAAAGCTCATGGACAATACTTATATGTTCCTTGTTCTAAATCTGTTAGAGCTGCTACCACCTTTTGTTCAATGATATGTTAAAATATGATGATAAAAGAAATATGATGCAAACAGTGTTAACATGTAAACATGTATTTTCAAACTTTAAGTACATACATTTCTTTGTTGTTAAGCCATGGTTTAAGGCAACAGCTGTTACCTGTTAATATTCCAAACAGTGTAAACCATTTTTTCCTGTTAATATTCCAAACAGTTTGCAAATATATTTTCAAACTTACGACTCCAAGTGGAGTCTGAGTACATACATTTTTATATTGGTCACCCATAGTTTAAAGTTACATTTCCCATGTTATACTTACAGCTATTACGTGTTAATATTTCAAACAGTTTGAAAATGTAGTCATGTATTTTTAAACTTGGAACTCTACGTAAAATCTGAGTACATACATTTTATATTGGTCACCCATAGTTTAAAGTTACATTTCCCATGTTATACATACAGCTGTTACCTGTAAATATTTCAAACAGTTTGAAAAGGTACATGTATTTTCAAACTTAGGACTCTAATAAGATTCTGGGTTCATACATTTTTATGTTGATCACCAATGGTTCAAGGCTACATTTGCCATGTTATTCATACAGCTAATGCCATTTCCAACAGTATAAACTTGTACTTTTAAACTTGGAACTCTACGTAAAATCTGAGTACATACATTTCTATGTTGGTCACCCAAACATTTCATATGTTATACATACAGCTGTTACCTGTTAATATTTCAAACACTGTAAACATGTATTTTCAAGCTTACTCAAGGTAGATTCTGAGTACATACATTTCTATTTTGTCACCCATAATATCAGGTTACATTTCCCAGCTGTTCCCTGTTAACATTTCCAAAAGTATAAACTTGTGTTTCAAAAGTTGGAACTCTACGTTAAAATCTAAGTACATACAATTTTATGTTGGTTACTTATAGTTACATTTCCCATGCTCTACATCCAGTTGTTACCTGTCCGGTATCGCCTTCTACGCTGCGTTCGTGGCTCCTGTGTGTGTTGTACTTCTCTTCAACATCGCCATGTACGGACTGGTGCTTCGACATGTTGTC
The DNA here is from genome assembly GCA_013266295.2 of Branchiostoma floridae x Branchiostoma japonicum. Classification (NCBI taxonomy): domain Eukaryota; kingdom Metazoa; phylum Chordata; class Leptocardii; order Amphioxiformes; family Branchiostomatidae; genus Branchiostoma; species Branchiostoma floridae x Branchiostoma japonicum. The sequence goes on along the minus strand of CM023825.1, from coordinate 1,838,094 downwards.
CGCATGAGAGGAAAGGTACGTAGCTCTAAATTCGTACACCTACGTTCCGCAACAGCGAGAAGGCCAATGATATATAGAACGTCGGCAGAACGTACTGCACGTGCGAATCCTGTAATGTATTGTGCATAGCACTTTGGCAGAACGTCTTATATAAGGTTATATTAGAGCATATAAGGTTGACAGCCTGTCTGTAGTTTTCGGATTTTGTACAGGAAAAGATATCGTCTGCAACAGGCAAAATTTTTATGCAACGTTGACCAAACATCCAACGAAAAACGTAACAATTTGGGTTTTGAGCAGCCGCAGTCCGTTTTGCCGACGTACTATGATATATACATGTATAAGTATTTGTCATTCTTGCATTAAATCAGCCAACATAGCTGACAACGGATGAACAAAGAGAAACAAATTAGGTAGATATTTCTTTACAATGGCAACATGACGTTGTCAAAAATAAATTTAGCCACCCAAAGTACTAAGTTAAACGTAAGAAATCGAACAATTGGCCAAATAATAATCAAAGGACACAATCAACAAGTCCTAATGCTGCTCTAATGCACAATTAAGGGCTTTCATCCTGAATACGACACAAAATTAGATGACTACTTTACATCTGTAACATTTTCAATTGTAACCTTTTTTCTTGTGCTGTACAAGTGGCGGCGTGTATATAAGTGTATACCTTGAGTCCGCCGTCACTTTTTCCTGCTTATTTATTCATTTACATGATGTGTTTCCAAAAAAAACTAAGTATCAAAAACAGGCATTTGTGAGTTAAACGTGTAAAATTTACTTTAGTGACGTTCATTGTATTCTTCTTCTTAATATTATTATTAGATAGCACATCTTAGTAGTCAGAAGTGAATATAGATACATGATGTAGTTATGATGAATGTATTTAATGCAAGAGGATTCCAGGAAGAGTAGTGTATGTATTTTATGTACACTGATGGAGATTCCTTAATAAACAAACAAAGGCGTCAGCAACGTAAAACATCTGTTACATTCGACCACAGGCAGAGAAGTCTGAACTGTCGGAGGTGATGACGAAGCTGAAGCGCGCTGCCGGTCTGTGTGTTCTGCTGGGAGTGACCTGGCTGTTCGCCATGCTGGCCATCGACAAGGCTGCTGCCTTCTTCAGCTACGTGTTCGCCATCTGCAACTCGCTGCAAGGTAATACTGTTTGCTTGTCCGTTTTGCAGGACCAGTAAACCACCTTCGGACGTAACACAGCAGTTTTGTACAGTAAGAACGTAACAAGTTGTGTAAGATCATACTATAAGGTTTGATCCACTCACACACGAATCGCAGTCAAAAAGTCCTAAATGTCTTTGAAGCAAATGTTAATGCGGCGTAGATGATGATGATGATGAAATTTCTTAAAACTTAATACTTCGATCAGCATCTCTGCAGCATTGCAATCCCCACCCTGCCATACATGATAAATCCTTACACAAACAGTAAATAATGAAAAGGGTGATTTCATGCTACATTCTAGTAAAGCAGTTGCACACAAGTGTGATATAGGAAATGCACACCTTCACAAGTTTTTTTTTTTTTTTACTTTATGTTCAAGATATTTCCTGGACCTTTTTACTGTTTAGTTCCTTGAGTGAGGATTCAGCATTTATAAGTGAGACCATTGAGAGAATTGCAAGTGTCCACAATCCAACAGATCGCTCAACGGTCTTTCCAAGAGCACCTTTTCTCACCTGTTGTCGAATTCGGTTAAAATGTGGATTAAGTCATGGTGCTTCCACATTTGGGACTATTTTGGGTACACAGTATTTAGCTGCGAGGCAGTCGGCCTTGTGCCATAAGATAGGTTTCTAGCGCATCAAAGGATTCAGTAAAGCCTGATACTGGCCCTGCCCTGTCTGATCATGACCATTGGTCTTTACAGTAGCTGCTGTGTACAGAGAATTTAGCTGCGAGGCAGTCATTCCTGTGCCATAAGATAGATTTCTAGCATCTAAGGATTCAGTGATGGCCTTAGACTGGCCTTGTCCTGTCTCAACATGATGGTTGTCAACATCTTCATACTGGTGATCATCACCAATGGCCATTACAGAAGCTGTGGTGTTTGTGTTGGATTCAGTGTTGGAATGGGACTGGAACTGCCCTGTCTGATCATGACCATTGGTCTTTACAGTAGCTGCTGTGTACAGAGCATTTAGCTCCAAGGCAGTCAGTCCTGTACCATAAGATAGATTTCTAGCATCTGAGGATTTAGTGGTGGCCTGATATTGGCCCTGCCCTGTCTTAACATGATGGTTGTCAACATCGTCATACTGGTGATCATCACCACTGGCCATTACAGTAGCTGTTGTGTTTGTGTTGGATTCAGTGATGGACTGGGACTGGAACTGCCCTGTCTGATCATGACTACTGGTAGATGTTGGGTCATTTGGTGGCGTTTCCACACCTGCGTACATGGTATTGGGCTTTAAGGCAGCTAGATTTCCAACTTTCAGAGATTGAATGTTAGCGTGAGACTGACCCTGCGCTGATGTGTTTGTGTTGTTACAAACAACGTTGGGATTCTGTCCTAAAGGAAGATGCCTGGTCCTCCTCTTGTACCAAATTGTGAGAATTATGATGCCAGGGAGGGCTATCAGGCCAGCTAGGATGAACGTAGCGTAGCTAATGAAACTGGTGGCAGATTCTGTTTTGTCTGACGTAATTTCAAGGGGTGAAGTGGTTTTTGCCATTGTTAAGCTTGTTTTGCCTGGATGTGCTGTTGAGCGATAACGGGAGGTGACGCTGGCGTTGTAACTGTTATTAGTACTTTCTGTTTGGTTAAAAAGCGACCTTGTGACATATTTCGAGCCTACAGGATATGCTGAAGGGCTGGCATTGATTTCTGTGTTGCCAACTGAAGATGTTGACATTTCTGATGGGCTAGTAAGGGGCTGTGTGGCAGATGTGGAGCCTACAGGATATGCTGAAGGGCCGGCATTGATTTCTGTGTTGCCAACTGAAGATGTTGACATCTCTGATGGGCTAGTAAGGGGCCTTGTGGCAGATGTGGAGCCTACAGGAGATGCTGAAGGGCTGACATCGATTTCTGTGTTACCAGCTGAAGATGTTGACATTGCAAATGAGCTTTGGATACCAACGGTTAGTGGTGATATGGTTGGCTCTTTACACATCATTTCAGGATTGACATCTGTAAGGATCTGTCCCTTGAATTTGGCGGGTTGAGCACATATTATCTGGTCTTTAAATGACGGAAACTTAGTGATATTCAGCCTAAAAGGAGCCATTCTACAGTCACACCCCCAAGGGTTCCTGGCAAGGTTTACCGTGTGAATAGATGACAACAATTCAAAAGCTGAAGGGGGAATGACGGACATCTTGTTTCCTTCAAGGTGCAAATTTTGTAGTCGGGGTAGACTTTTAAATGTACCAGAATAGATGTTGGATATCTCGTTGTAGGACAGGTACAACTTTGTGAAACGGGGTAGATTTGCAAATGTACCTGCCTGAAACTCTGTTATCTTGTTGTTGGAAAGGTCTAGTTCATCGAGCTGGGGTAGATTTGCAAATGTACCAGACCTAATTATAGTTATCATGTTGGAGGACAGCCTCAAGCATTTGACACTGGGTAGATTTGCAACTGCACCTGACTCAATTCTTGTTATCTGGTTGTGGCGGAGGTTCAACCATTCGAGCTTTAGATTTGCAAATCTACCAGCCTGAATCTTTGTTATTTGGTTATGGGAGAGGTACAAATCTCGGATCTTTACATCTGCAAATGTACCAGGCTGAATCTCTGTTATCTGGTTGCGGCCAAGGTCCAAACAATCGAGCTTTAGATTTGTAAATGCACCAGCCTGAATCTCTGTTATTTTGTTATAGGTCAGGAACAGCCGTTTGAGTTGGGGTAGATTTGCAAATGTACCAGTGGGAATCTTTGTTATTTGGTTTTGGAACAGGCACAAGTTTTTCAAATTTCGATACCTCAGTAGCTGGGACCGGTTTACAGTTGTAATAAGATTACGTTCTAACCCCAAACAATTGGTGCGTTTTGAAAGGTGCTGAGGTATGCTTGTGAAACCTCGATTGGAGCACATTCTGTCTGGTTCTGGGTGACAGGGGCAATTAACTTGCTTTGGCATGCTGGGCTCCTTCAGGATGATGAGAAGAAAAATCAGCAGGTGTCGCAGCTTTCTTACCATGGTGCCCTGCCACCTAAATAGAACAGGAAGCTCCCCTGTTAGGCCAAACTAAGTTTATATCTTAAATCTCGAATTAGATAACTGAAACGTTCATGTCTAACAATCAACAGGAATCAGGAAATTAGTAAGTATATGGGAAGTATATGATGCATAATGCACATCAACTGCTGACAATTTCAGACATCACATTAGCGGCAATGTTATCAGACAGGCTAAAACCCTCCTTACTGAAAGTAGTGTGGTATAGCTCATTAATCCCACATGGCTTAATGTTGCAGAATACAGTATATAGCCTGTAGGGATGATTAAGGAACGTCAAGGTCGACGCTTTAAAATTAATAGTAGGGTGCACATTCCCGTCAAGCAATGTACAGAAATTGAATATGTTTGGGTTCGGGGTACAATCTACAAATCAACTCAAGTCTGTCTCTCGTTCACTGGTAAACCCCTTTTGTGTATATGGTGCTATGCGAGGGTAATGTTAACTGCAAGCGGTAACAGTATCCAGGTGCCAATGTACGCGGGCCTAACAAACATTATAGTGAAATTGCTCTCTAAGGGCTTTGTTTTATTTTGGGCATCTTGTCATATTCATTACTTTAAATAAGTATACGTTGATCACAAATACTTTTAGCGCAGCAATAATGATGCAAAATGTCAGAGAACCATTAAATTTGATTTATGTTGCCTAAAAGTAAGATTTTGGAGTTCCTTGGAGTTCCTTGGATACTGTTAGACTATTTAAAGCAGTAATTGTATTTTCCCCCTTGTTTGCTGCTGTGCCTGTACGATACGTGCTTCAGTAGATTTATCTTTGTAGTGTGTAACAAACAGTTTGAAATTACTTTGGTCTTAGTCATATGATTGCGTTAAATTGTCTGAGGCACACTGTTTGAATATTTATATTGAGGTTGTTTACTCGTTTTGCAGACATTTTGTAACTCTTTTTGCACCTTCCAGACATAGAAATCAACAACAGGATAAAAAAGTAAGAGTTCACTTAAAACGGTTTTGCTGCCTATTTCCAAAATAATATTTTAAACAGTAATTGCAGGACTTTTTCCCTAAGTCTCATCTGAATAACGCAGATGCATAAAAAAAACTCATGATTAGTCTAGAGGAATAAGCTGTGACAGCCTTGCTATAAGTTCATTGTTCTGAGCACTGTGATAGAGAAATAGTACTTACAACAGGCCTAAAAACATTTCCAACAGAATTTAGGCACGCAAGGTGCCATGGCCAATCTGATTCAGGCAGAATACTGGCCCCCGAAGTATGACGCCACAAACTAAATGTATCAGAATCCCTGTTCCCTTCTTCAGATCTTAGTTTACAAGCAGACGGTGGTATCGAAGTTTGTTTAAACAGTTTTCTGGCGACTGGCCGGGATCCTCTAACAGCTATCTACTCTTGCCGGCAACCAGAAAACGTCATAACGTCATAATATTCCAACCCAACATCTGCTTGGAGAACTACATCCTGATGAAGGTTTGACAAACTGTCCACACAACAGATTGCACCTTGAAGTTTTATCCAATGGCAGACACATACCTTTAACTCGGTCAGAAAGGCTTCAGGTGGCACTTTCTGGGTAGGAACTCGTGTAAAAGGCCGCGGGCACAGGTTGCTGCTGTTCTTGTAGGGTGTGTCCTTCTTCAGTAGCTGATCCGCAATGCAGTGTGACAAACAACCCAAGATTAGTCACATGGTGGTGTTGATTGTCTGAAGCTGGCTACTTGAATATTCATATTAAGGTTGTTTACTCTTTTTTTGCAGACATTTTGTAACTCTGTTTGTACCTTCCAGACATAGAAATCAACAGCAGGATAAAAAAAATAACAGTTCACTTAAAACGGTTTTGCTGCCTATTTCCAAGATATCATTTTAAACAGTCATTACAGGACTTTTGTTCTAAGTCTCATCTGAATAAAGCAGTTGCATAAAAACTTAGTCTAGAAAAAAATGACACGGACACGGGAGGATCCAGGTCTAAGCAAATAAGAGTCACAGAATGTCCTGTGGATGTAAAATGTTCACCTTCCCTTCACAGGGTTCTTCATCTTCGTGTTCCACTGCGTGCTGCGCAAGTCCGCCCGGAAGCGCTGGATGGCGCTGCTGCCCTGCTGGCCTGACGAACAGCGGGACTTCTCCCGTTACCGGAGCAGCGGTAGCCATGGCAACAGCCAGGTGTGTGTGTGCGTGCGTGTGTGTGTGTGTGTGTGTGTATGTGTGTGTGTGTGTGTGTGTGTGTGTGTGTATTTGTGTATGTGTGTATGTGTGTGTGTGTGTGTGTGTGTGTGTGTGTGTGTGTGTGTTTGCGTGAATGTGTCTGCGCTTGTGTGTATGTACTATCATTCATGATCGCTCTACATCTATCGTTATGTGTTGATTGTACATGTTTTCTCCAGCTCTGTGTCCACAGGGTAGCTACCAGCGTACCATGTTTGGTGTGCTACCATCTCATGATCTTCATTTATCGTTACGTGTTGACTGTAGATGTTTTGCTCTCACACCACAGGCTCTCACACCACAGGGTAGCTACCAGCGTTCCGTGGCTCCGCGCGTCCAGCGCCCCGGCAGCGCCACGAGCGTGCGTCGCTTGTCCGCCCTGAGCGGGGGCCGGCCTTCCGTGTCCAGCGCCGGCAGAAGGCCCTCGATCTGCAGCGCAGACGGCGAGGAGATCACGCGCGTGCCCAGGAAGTTCGTCTGCGTCAACAGCGACGAGAAGCGGTGCGACCAAACCGACGGACAAGAATGAGATCATCAAACTGGCGACCAGTTTTGTGGTAGCCTGGTGTCCAGTCCTTTCGTGGTTTGGGCGGGCTCTATTTGGGCCTGTAAACGATCCCCGTCGCCCAGTTCCACCTAGGCTCTCTGTTAAGAGCCGAGAGGAGATTTGCACAGCAGGAGTTTGATTATCGTGGTGGGCTAATTGAACTGACGTCGCGCAAAACCTACGGGGGAGCCTAGTTGAACTGGGCGGCGGGGATCGTCTACAGGCCAGAAGATAGCCCGCCTAAACGATAGGACTGGACACTAGGCCTGTTATGTTGTCTCCTTATAATACAGAGAACAGTCGTGAAAAAAGAGAAAGATTGTGACCAAACCAATTGGAAAAGATGAGAATTCAACATTTCTGACCCGCTAGAGATTACATGTTTATTCCTACCAAGAGGCATACCCAGAAAACATAGCTAGCCTCTGTGGCCTCTGTTTCATATATCATACTCTGCATGATCATTAGAAACAAGAAAAAATGATTATATCCCGCTGGAAAGTCTTGATAATATGCCTGTCTTTAAACATAGTTCTTACTTTAGAGTCTTACTTTAACGATACTGGAAGACCACATACCCTAATTTGCTTCTTGTGTGACACATTTCGACTTGTTCTGCCCTAAATCACCCTATAAAGTTCAAAATAATCAAAATTACGAATAACCTTAAAACAGATGCTAAATGATAGAAGTAATGCTAAACAAACTACGTCGCAAACAAACACTGTATCCATAGTGGTAAAGTTTAGCTTCAATCCAACACAAAGAAGGAACTCACCATAAATTTTCGGTCGATCTCGTCAACCTTCGTTAGATGAATGATCCACTCGCTGGCGTGATTCCGGAAGTCGGAAGTGTGATGACGTCAGGAGTGAATCGTAAGTGGCGGGAAGACGGAATCTCCCACCGTCACGGTTCAAAGAGGGTTGATGGGCCCTGATGTAGACTGCCTCCTTCACTCCCCCCACAAAATAACCCTGCTCCGTATCCAGAATGTGAACTTTGTCCAGGGTAACTGTGTGTCCCGGAGACTCAATGTGTATATGTTGTGAAACTTCAGATGTCGTAGAGCTCGGGCGCTTGTGTTCTGAAAATCTAGGAGGCAGTCTACATCAGGGCCCATCAACCCTCTTTGAACCGTGACGGTGGGAGATTCCGTCTTCCCGCCACTTACGATTCACTCCTGACGTCATCACACTTCCGACTTCCGGAATCACGCCAGCGAGTGGATCATTCATCTGACGAAGGTTGACGAGATCGACCGAAAATTTATGGTGAGTTCCTTCTTTGTGTTGGATTGAAGCTAAACTTTACCACTATGGAATCTACCAACACAGATGAGCTTTCATTCTAAAACACTGTATCCGTTCAATAAAGTCAACATTAGTATTCATTCAGCAAAAGCTTTTAGATTGAACAGACAAGTGTATAGTCTCCTTTATAGTGAACAACCCTGTATTTGCCATCAGAGTCGAATCTAATCAAGATCAGGTCTATTCGTGTATGTTAGTTAACTTAATTGTAACCACATGTATATTGTAATGACGTCTGTTTCTCGCAGCTGAGGTGTACATGTGGAAGGTTATCATATATTAGTATACGTTTAGAAACATAATTCCAAATTATGTTACAGTCAATGAAAATATTCTACTTTATAATCTCGCTAGAATAAAAGTGTTTCACTGATGATCCGGATGTATTCAAGAAGCCTATAGTACACACAGCATTTTTTTTGTACGATGTTGTCTAGTATTCAGCTGCCTCAGCTCAAATTCGTCTAGGTTTCTAACAACCTTTGCCGGCTAGAAACCGGGACGAAAGCTGACTACGACTGGATACTACACAAGCACTATAGGCACTGTACTCGAGTTTATGAACAACGCGGCCATTGCAAGCATTGTCATAACGGCTGATTTTAATGATTATGATGATGTTATAGTTTACATTTATCTATTAGATATTGTGGTTGGGAATTACATGCAAAGTCACATTAAACACTATGCAAAGATGAGCCTTTTTTGTTGTTGCTTTGAATACTTGGTTCAACACGTCTCTCACATCTTTTTCCAACAACATCATGAAAACTAAATCATAAACGAAAAAAATAATAACATGCCCGAGCGTTCTATCTTCAACTACAATTGACTCAGAACTTAAAGTGAGCCTTTCATTAGTGAAAGCAGTTGAATATGTCCTATATATACATACATATAATATATATATATATACATATATATATATATATATATATATATATATATATATATATATATATATATATATATATATGTATATATATATATATATATATATATATAGAGAGAGAGAGAGAGAGAGAGAGGGTTGCCATACATATATATATATATAAATTGTGCAATAAAGTTATTATTATTATTATTATTATTGAGAGAGAGAGAGAGAGAGAGAGAGAGAGAGGGTTGCCATACATATCATCTGAAAGTTGCAGCTAACGTAATGATTGCGATAGATCATAGTACAGCCCAAAAATACATTTTGATTATCGTCTACTTAACCTTCCTGTATAGACGGAATGGTACATTTGCATCATCCGTCGCTATATTAAGCTTAAGTCATGACTTGCTTGCTATGCCTTTTAAGATCTTGCATAACTGCAGCTAACGTAATGATCACGAGAAATAAGTACAGTCTAAAAATACATCTTGATTATCGTGTACTGACGGTTCGTGAATAGACTGGCTATTTCAAGTTGAAGTCGCATATTAATTAATATTGCTTGCTATGACTTTAAAGATCTTGCATAGCTGCAGTTAACGTGATAACTACGATAGATCATAATCAGTCAGTCATGCAGTCAGTCGGCATCCTCATCAGAGGTGAAGCATGATATCATGCTTTTCTAGTAGCTATGCTTGTGCAATGCGGCTTCGCTACGGCTCGCGCATATATAGGGGGTGATGATGTTTATCACCGCGTGGCTAATAGATCATAATTGAGTCCAAAAATACATCTTGATTGTCGCGATCGTGTGCTTATGGTTCGTGTTTGTATAGACTGGCTATTTCAGGTTAAAATCGTACATTGCTTGCTAGGGCTTTTGAGATTTTGCATACATGCAGTTAACGTACATTGTAATAACTACCGTACGATAGATCACAATTGAGTCCAAAAATATAATCTTGATACCTTACACTTCATGTTTCATAGACTATGTATATATATATGGTACATTTACATCATACTTCGCTACTTTACCTTAAAAGCATACATGGCTTTCGAGAGCTTAGTATAGCTGTGGCTAATGTTGTTATTACCATAGATCATCGAGCCCAAAAATACATTCTGATGACGTGCGCATCATGTGGAATGCACACTCGTATCATACATCAGTAATCAAAGATAAAATCATACATTGCTTGCGAGGGATATTAAGATCTTGCATAGCTGCAACTAACGTCACATCATAGGCTGCTAATAGAAGATTTTTTCTGATATATAAAGCCAACAGAGTCCCGGACAGTCCATTATAGGATAACCTTACGGAGAGAAGCAAGGGGCTAGCTCTTAGTCTGGGCACCTAGGCAGGTAGGCATACCGTTCCATTGATTTGATTCGTATATATTTTGCCACGGGAGTTATAAGCTTTTGGCTGGGTTTGTTTGTTTGACTATAGCTGCGCGTCAATTGAGCAAGCACAGCTGTCATTCAATGGATCTGATGAAAACGGGCGAGAGGCTCTTGTACCTTTTGAAGCCTGGCAGCTGGTTTTATTGAATGTTGCAGTGACTTCAGCTGTCTGATTCATTAACAGAAAAAAGGTCGCTATTAAGATCCTCATAAACCTCTGACAGGTATGCTGTAATAGAGCGAGGCATTTTTGAAGCACGCGAAGTAAACACGGTTATATTACGAGTCTTCAAACCTCGTCTGGAGATATGGAGGACAACAAGTCCCGTGTTCGCGGCTCCACCTTCCCAGAATCCGAGCTTCGGAAGATTCAGCGGCAAAGGAAGAGATCGACTGACGTCAGCGCGTCGAGGAGGAAGATCGCTTCGGTGGAAGGCTGCCCTGCCTCCCGACAAATTAGACTCCTACCTTCCGATGATGACGGCAATGACCAGACAACCAAGCTGCCTCCTATAGAAGCCACCAACAGGTTTGTTTGCTTGTTTGTTTGCATGTTTGTTTGTTTGTTTGTTGTTTATTTGCGCATCATTTTATTGTAAATGGTAAAGAGAAATATGCAGGGGAAACCAAAACGTACAAGGTTGAGGGCTTCCCCTTTAATGCGATTAATTGCTTATGGTTAAGACAATTACTGATCATTATAACTCGCACATATAGGTTGGTGATGAGAAACCCGCACGATGAAACCAGGATGAGCAGTTTTGGACAGAAGACGCCATCTCAACCCCAGGCTCGCAGACAAAGGAAGGATACACCTGCTTTCTTAACAACCCAGCTACAGCAAAGGTGTCTTAAAGAGACATGGCTGCATAAAATAAAGAAGCAGAACATGTCTTCGTTTAGTAGCAGCTCTGCTGTTGCGTCTGCTGGTTCGGTCTCTGCTGGTACGAAGGACCTTAGAGGACGTTATCCACCAATGAGAATGCTGGAAAGCGTGGAGAAAGAGGTAGGTGAAAATTTATCAATCTGATCTACAAGGAAGCGTTTTGTAGAACGTAGGTATTAATTTTTATCCTTCCATAGATAGATGCGATTGAAACTTTTTTTTCGTTCCAAATAAGGAAAACATGAAACATAACCTGACTTCATTTCAATGCTTCGACTGGCTAAGCTATCTAATTTTTTTTAAAGACAGGTCGTATTTGATTATATTAACATGCTTTTCCACCAAGGCACTGCCACTCCTCCTACCGCCCGTGCGAAGAAATGCAGTTACTGTCATTCCAGAGCACCAGGAAGACTGGTGTAAACACGAGGACAAGGTAAAACTGATTTGGTCTATAGACTGTATAGAGTGAATTGTTACAGTACAGAACAGAATAATTATAAAACAGGACAAAAGAACAATCTTTCGATGACGTTCCTTCGTTTGTTGTTGTGCCATTTTTAGCTTCAACAGTGTCTTGATTTATACCACCCCTGTACTAAGTTGTATATCTTTTTCTTTTTTGCAATATAATAAGCAAAGGGCTTTATTGCAACAGTTATCCATGTTTTAGCCATGTTATGCTTGCGTTACTATTGGGAAAGGATGGCAAAATTTCGCAGATAACATTCAAGAATCAAACTTTCAACAATATTTGGCCTCTGGGCAACATTTCATTTACCCAGGCACTGCCCCCTATCCCCTGACCAAGGAAATGCAGCGATTCCTGCGGCAATTGTGAGACTGACCACGAAGTAAGACACCAGTGCCAAAAACAGCAGCATGTAGAATTTACCAGCTATGTAATAAGAAATTAACTGTTATCCAACTTAAGGAATTTTGAAGTTTACTCGCCTGAATTTTGCGAGCGAATCTCTCAGTTTTCACCAGCTATTTGACCAAAGTGCTGTAGACACGTAATTTTCCCGTGTGTGACGTCAGCACTGGGCCAAAGGTCATAGAAATTCGGTATCGCCCCTCGCCTCTCATTATGTAAATTACCAACTCATATGAACTTTTATGCTAAGATATCAGCTAGTTCACCATCCCCCTATTGTTTTCTCTGTTAAAGGAAGACTGGTTTACCGTTTTTAAGGTTACTTAATACATGTATATACTCATATCTTTCCTGTAATGTCTCTCATGCTGAGGTCACATTTCCAAACCGGGGCCCGGCCGGTAGTCTTATGGGACGAAAAGTATGATATAAAAGACAACACAGCACAAAAAAAGTTGAAAAAATAATAATAGGAACTATTTCCATATGTTCTTGATATAAATTGTTTATTTTTCGTTAATCGAAACAGCCCGGCCGGGCTCCGGTTTGGAAATGTGACCTCAGCATAACGCTAGCCTGTATCTTTTTCTTAATGCTGCAAAGCCGTACGTGGACATGTGGAGTAAGATGGCGCCCATGCGACCTGACAGGACCAGTCTGACGACCCTGCCCGCTCTGATTGGGTCGGACACCTGTAAGGAACCTGGTCAGACCTTCTACACAAACCACACCGACTGGGGGCCGGCAGCAGACAGGAAGTCATCAACGCACCACATCCTCGTGGATCACACGGCAGCCTTTGGCTCATTTGTGGAGAAGAACGCTGCGGATTTCAGCGAGCAGCTTACAGAGTATCATTCATTCACACCAACTGCAGATTCTCTGACAGACGAGACCAACAGCACCTTTACTTCAAGTCGAAACATGCTGAGAAAGTCAGAGAGTGAGGAAGACCAGTGGCAGCCTTGCTCATTGCAGATGCAAAGTGAAGAGATCCCAGAATTTACAAAGTCCTCGGCAACGCCACTACAGGCTGAGGAACGCGATGAAATAAAATCAAAGACGAATTTGGTAACGACGACCGATTTGCCGTGTCGTAATAATCACGCAGATGATTCACATCAGAGCAAAGGCACCAATAAAGGAAGACTAGAAACTGTTCCTACTGTGTTCTCTTTTGATGAAGCGCCAGATGACGTGGTCCTACAGCCCGTACAAACCTCCATCTTGGGAAAACATCCCAGAGAACGACGCAGGCGGAACGCACTGGTTACGGGATTTAAACCTGTTGCCATGGCAACGACGATACCTAAAAGCAAGACGTTTGATACAGGACTCAAACCGAAATCGTCTGAGCCAAAAAACAAGAATCGTTTGTAAATGACGACGAAAAGCTTAATGTTTCACATTGTTTTTATTGATTGTGACTAAATGTTAGTACAGTACATCAGATACATTTATCTCTTATCTTTGTAAAGTTAGATAATCACACTCGTAGCATGCGTTAAGGTATGTCTAATCTAGCGCTTAATAATTCTACGCATTTTGTATTTCAAATGCAATACTTTAAGCTAATTCGTTATCTTTGTAATGATACAAAACTTCTCAATGGCACGCTTCTCTGAATTTCTCGGAAAAGGCGATGATAGTAATTAGTCTTATTCAAGTATGGCTATTGATCGATTAGAATTTTGCAGTAATAAGATACAATCGATACATCAAGGCAGGCGTTAAGTCCCGTGGTAATGTTTTAGTGTCAGAAAAGTAGGCACAGGTGACACCTGGCTGATGATGTATCACCCGATTATCTTATGTGGAAAGAGAGAATTTCGTGACCTGAAATTACCTAGTGGGTTTTCATTCACGTTGTTGCTTTTCCATTTCATTTATTTAGTCTCCTTTACCTTTGGAAATCTCTTTCCATTTCGTCGTTTACTCTTGTTAATTGTTTATTTCTTTATTGATTTCAAATGTTTTTTTTTCTATCATAATCGATATCATGTTACTATTTTACCCTGGTATGTACTATTCGTTTTATCAGAATCAATAAAATTGTGATTTGTTCCTTAGTTTGAATATGGATCTAGAGCTTACTACGTCTTTTTAATCCCTGATACTACCTCTTTTTAATCCGTGAATAATTTCATCAGTTTGGTGTTACTGGTTCACTGTGCACTGAAGTAACACATAACTTCAGTGCACAGTGAACCAGTCATACTAGCCCTGATGGAGATGACAGACGGTCATCGAAACGTCGGCTCTTGTTAAACAAGTGATTGTGAATAAAAGAGCTTTGCTATACAGTTTTTTAAAAAAAAGTTTCGCCACTGGAAATTAATATTAATGAAAGAATAATTTATGATAATCCAAATAATGTTGTATTCGATGATGATAATTCATGCTTTACTTTTCAATACTACGTGGGGAAATGTTGATGACTCTGGTTCTCATGTATCCATTGGTAGGAGACCCGGGGATTCTGTAACAGTCCCAAAGTCGCGACTTCACATTGTAACATTGAGTCGCGTTCGAACTCACCATAAACACCGTGTCACCAAGAGCCACGCAATCATCAAGGTACTGTTCAGAATATGATTTAAACAAAGTTGCCCATTGGCCGGTGGTGACATTGTAGCATGTAAAATCTCCGGGTCTTCCACCAATCAGGTACAGCGTTTCATCAACAGATGACATGCTAAAGACAAATCGACTCTTGCGAACCGTACTAACCCGTCTCCACTGCCCAGTACACTGTAACAGCGTGTGAAGTTTCTCACCTTTATCAAACGATAACGTGATGTAAATCTTCCCCATGCAAACTGCTACACACGGCCGTATCATTTCATTAGGGAGAGGCTCTAGTTTTTTCCACGATCCTTTGCGTAAATCGTAGGCCTCAACCGTGGCTAAGGTTTTAGTCTCAGACCCAGACGATCCAACCAGTTTGTTACCACCTATAGCGTAAAGAGTGTTTCCTAGACCGACGAAGGCAAAGTTAGCTCTTAATTCCGTCATGGCTGGAAACGGTGTCCATTTGTGTGTTAGTACGTCGAAACATATGGACGATTTCTGCATCTGGTCACTTTTGAAGGACGTAAAACCGCCCGTGAGAAAGAGATAATTGTGCAGGACGGCCACGCCGCATGCGTGGGTCGAAAAGGATGACGGGACGTCGCAATATGGCGTCCACTCGCCATTTTTCTCGTCCAGCAGGTGCATCGTTCGAGGGGTGTTCTGTGTAAGGTGGACGTCTTTATCGTACGACCCGATTGTGCATATCGTGTCTTTGCCGCCAAATCTTAGAGACCGAACCGCTTCGTGCCGTTCTTCTGTCAGTCTTTCAAACGTGTCAGACTGTAGCAGCTCAAGATAGTTTGTACTGAGATGTCTTAAAGTAGCTTTCTCAAGATCGGGAAGAAAGTGTAAATCGGCAACTTCAAACATCTCAGCCGCGTTCTCGACCGTTACATTCATCTTGGCATGGTTGATGACGTCGTCCATTTGTAAGAACATCGCAGTCGTCAGGATTTCTTGAGTCGTTGATTGGTCAAGTGTCAGCTGACCGGTTTGAAAGAAGTCGAGCAATTCTCTGATGACGTTGACCGTGACGTCATGTAGAACGACGGAATTCTGGGTAGCTTCACGCATGCCGGAAGAGAACATGGCGCGGAAATACTGACTGTGATTCATCAGTGTCTGTTTATCGACGAGTATCTGTTCATCCTCAACAATAAGTGTGACCGTCTCTTCTGCCATGGCTAATTTCATCGACGGATATGGCCTGAAAGAAAATGTTAAGCGTGTAAATCAAAGAAAAATAAAATAGATTAAAAGTGACATAAAAAACCGAAAAAAATCATGTGTGAGAAGTAATTTGTTTGGTGAATTAGGGGAGGGGTTGGTAGCCGGTTTATAAACCAAACATTCAGGTCTTACGCAGCTTGTACTTGTACTTGCGGTACAAATGTGTGCTATGCGTCTCAGCGGCATACCAGTTATCCGATCGCGACATAAACAAGTAAACAAACAAACAAACAAACAAACACACACACACACACACACACACACACACACACACACACACACACACGCACACATCTAGGCTAGGTAGATCTTTCAACACTTTCTTTCAACACCAAAAAGCAAACTTTGCAGCAGGGATGAGAATCCCTGACTTGGAAGAGTTTGCGTGCAGAAAATAAAACTTACAATAGACAAGACAGGCAATATATATACAGTCCCTCATATACATTATAATACATAAATTTTGTACCAAGCAAATAACCTTTATACAGATGAGGTTTAGGAAAGATAAAGCAAGACCACATTTTTAATGTATAAAGTCATGTTTTTAGACATAAAATGCAGAAATTACTATTCCTACAGCATGTCATGTGATTCTGTTATCGATGATACACGCAGCGCCTTCGTCGTTCCTCTTCCGATCGTTTCAAACCTAATTGTTCAGACTAACAACATTAATCAGTACCTGTTAATCAGACCATTAACTACAAGTGTATCCTGGAGCTATTGTCTTATATAACCATTGCTTCCGACTGTTTTGTTGCCTCATTAACCGCATATGATGTCGTGAATTAATTGCCCAAGACGTTCAATTTTGTTGCTCTCCGCAGATTGTTAATTCGGTCGTTAATCACTGAACCTTTGACAGGGACTGCTTCATGGCAGACAAGTAAGGAAAGGGAATGAGAAGCAACGAGAAACGCAAAGTGATAACTCTTGTATTTACAACATTGTAGGTATCTCAGCTATAGAGAACGAGAAATGAAGATATGCGACGAACACAGGAAGAGAGCAACGTATTTGTACAATTTAGAAATAGTAGCAGCGATAGTAAAAGGAGGAATGGCAAAAGGAGGAGTAATAGAAGTAGTAGAAGTAAGCATCTTTCACTATGGAAACCAGTCATCCCATCCTCCATCACTATGGTAACAGATAGGCTGACAATAGTTAGTCCATGTTAGCACATATGCATAAATCAGCAGAATTAATTGTATAATGAATGAATGAATGGATGGATGAATGGATGAATGAATGAATGAATGAATGAATGAATGAATGAATGAATGAATGAATCAAGACCTTTATTGAACATAAATACTCACAGGGTTAAGTTCAGGTAACAAAAACGGAATAACTTGCTTGTATAACATGTATAACATGTATATAAGTTGTTCCCAATTCTCCTGACTTAGAGGCGTTGGCCACCAAGTTTGGCCAGTGGAAGGGCTGTTAGAAGTGTGACATAGTCAGGTTAGGGGCCTGACCAGTGGGAGGGCTGTTAGAAGTGTGACGTAGTCAGGTTAGGGGCCTGACCAGTGGGAGGGCTGTTAGAAGTGTGACATAGTCAGGCTAGGGGCCTGACCAGTGGGAGGGCTGTTAGAAGTGTGACATAGTCAGGCTAGGGGCCTGACCAGTGGAAGGGCTGTTAGAAGCAGACTAGATGAATTCGCTCCTGGCAATATTGATGGGGAAGATTACAACATGTAACCCTTCTTCCTCAAAGATCACCAGCTCTACCTTATCCAGCAAACTGGGCGTAAGAAGTCGCGAATAAGGGGATTAGACTGTCTAGAGGAGACGGAGACCGAATCCCGGTGAAATGTCTTGCCTTGCGATGCCTATTCATCAAAGGATCTGGTAGAAACGAGGGGATATTGGGAAGCCAGAGGAGATCAGAAAGTGGCGAGCCTTTACCAGAGTAAAGCGGCAGAACTCACATTTGGGGCATAGCTATACATTATAAAGCATTCTCTACCATTGTCTACCAAATTGCAAATCATTCGTCATTTTTTTTCGCACACGACACCCTTTTGAATTGAACAACATCAGCAGTAGGTGAGGCCATTTTGGATAATTGAACTGCGATCAGAGGTGCCGGGGTCAACCTCAAAGTCTGCTGGAGGACTTTCATGAGGCAGTAAGAAATACAGGGATTTGGACGATTTGCAAGAAAATCGAAATGAAACACCCCTTTGTCGAGGCAAATGCCTTTTCGATATGGGGATTGTTGCATTTCAAAACGTGTTATTCCGAAACATGTTTTGGGATAGACCTCGTTTTGGCACTCCACTTCGTCGAATTTTAAATAATGTTTTGGAATGGTGCATGTTGTAGAATGCAACGGGGATTGAAAAACATACTTCTTGTGAATTTCTATCACTCTTCCTCACGCCCAAGTACTCTCAACCTACTCTGTCCGGACAAATATACACACAAACCCATAGAGAAACCCATCCAAAACAATACCAAAGTATGATGTTGCTGGTCCTGTGCACCTGCATGTTCAACACCCCATGGTGACAAATCCTTCAGCTGATAAGCGCACACCGTATAAGGTATATCTTAACGTGAAGGATTATCATTACGGTAGGTGAATTCTGTAGCCAATATCATGGATAATCCTACGCAGCAGGGTTTATTTGAAACGCCTTGTTCGCTTACGTATCATAATCCCCTAATTGTCGCTCAATCGGGCATTATTGCCCAATGACTCTAAGGTTGGTAGCTTAGAGTTATTTTCAATCAAAATTGAATCAATACTGTCAATAGTGTTAAAATTAGTCTTTTTTGCTGTTTAAATAGATTATACATGTTATAAATGTATGAGTAGAAGTAATAAATATGGCTAGTTAAGATAAGGAAGTGCTAACAAGAAGCAGGTTGTTTATTTGTAATACTATTCATAACCCATGGAAATATATATATATATATATGTTGGAATTTAACAACGGTTGTACTAATTAAAAGTACGTGTGCCTAAGAACTTTGCAAATAGGCTTGTCGCCCCCTTTATTTAGTCGTTACGCTATTTCCTACTACTGCCACTGCACATTGTAGCTTGTCATCTTCAGAGAATCGACCAACATTTTCCTTTATAGAGAAATATATTAAAGTCTTTGACGTGCTTAAGCTGCGTGAAATATTGAACATGATATTGGCGGGTATTAATATCCCAAAGTGCCCGACTCTCCAAATTGGCCCGCCTGATCTTTTCTTCTGCACGACTGAAGCTGCATATTACTGATACACTTCATGGCTTTTCATCTCATAACGCGGCTGGATTTGGTCCAGGCGCGGTGCTGGGGCCAACCCCAACATCATTTCCAAGTCCCCAGGTAGTGTCAAGTTCTGGGCAGCTAGCTCATTTCCTTAGCTGTAAGATAACAATACGACTGAGAAAATTGGCTACCATTACCCGGGCAAAAAGGGCTCCTCCCTTTTGTTCAAGCCGCCTTGATTGCGTTTCGGCCATAACCTTTTCTTGCCAAGCAATTCCAATAACAACTCATACGGCCCCTCATTTTACAGAAGCATGCCAAGGAAAGCTGCCAGGATGCTCATGTCGTTCCTTGGAGATGCCCCTAAGCCTTGTCGAACAACTTGCGATCTGGAAATGACTTGGAAGGAGAGTCATTACACTAAAGCATGTCTGCTGGAAGATGTTACAAATGTTTATTCCTTAGAATTGGTAAGGCATAAAAGCGATTAGGAACTTTAAAACTCATCAAACAACATTGTTATTATCAAGATGAAAAACTATAACTAGACCCCTTAGGAAGGAAACCCTGCAAATTATGATATTTGTTATAGTTAGTCCTTGATAAGACTGTTATATCTTGTCTGAATACGGCAATTAAGTATTGATAGTATTAATAGAGGAGCCTGTGACAACTACTGAAGAGTTAAAAAAAGAAACAAATGTAGACATAAAATACAAGTCGGTGTAATTGTATGTATCATCATATCGGCATGAATCAGTCTACGTGCAAATTGAAGTTTGCCAACAAACTCAACCCTGAACTACTCCCACCTAGACTAGGGGAACTGCACGGCAGGAATACGAGGAACTCTCACAAACTCAAAACGATCAAATGTAGGACTAATAGATACAAGAATTCCCCGATGCCTTACCTTGTGCGCATACTGAACAACAAGTAATCACGATTGGAACAGACAAGCTTTTGATTATGTGTATTTGTAAGTAAATCTTTGTATCTGCACAATTGCAAAGTTTTACGTAGAGTTAAATCAATTTCAGCTACATGAATATTTGTTTTTATTGCCGTTTTGATAATGTAAGTCGATAGCGTAGCAATGTGTTTTAATTGCGTTTTATTGTACAGAGTACGTATTTCAGCTTACAGCTGCCATGTACTTATTTTCAATAAACCATTCATTCATTCATTCATTGAAGACGTTTTCAAGTACAGAGAATTGGTGATACTTTATCCAGTAAATTACTTTTACAATTGCAATCATGCATCACAGCAGGAGTTCAAGTTTAACCAAGTGTTGTCTCAAAGCGGGGGCGTTAACAAAATTAGCCTTCGTCAGAAGATTGGATACTTGCAGCTGCAGGTTGCCGAGTGAAGCCAACTCTAACAAGTTCTCCAGATTTCATTAACAACTTTGTGTCGTTGAATATTTTAAGTAAGCTCAGAGATGCCGCACTATTGATGGCTGGTGTCTTTTGCCTCTCCATAACGTATTTGCTCTCACGAATCTATTTGGAAGTTGTTTATCATCGTCTACATGTTGTCGACAAGATCATCTATTATCTCCTGTAAGATTAGCTGGCATTTGAGCATTCGTGACTGGTGCCTACAACAGCTCGTATCAGGCTAACCTGACTACATCACGCTTCTAGCAGCCCTCTCACTGGTCAGGACCCTAGCCTGACTACATCACGCTTCTAGCTGCCCTCCTACTGGTTAGGCCCCTAGCCTGACTACATCACACTTCTAACAGACCTTCCACTGGTCAGGCCCCTAGTCTGACTCATCACACTTCTAGCAGCCCTTCCACTGGCCAGGCCCCTAGCCTGACTACATCACGCTTCTAGCAGCCCTTCCATCGGTCAGGCCCCTCGCCTGACTACATCACGCTTCTAGCAGCCCTTCCACTGGTCGGGCCTCTGTGAAAACCTCTAAGTCAGGAGCGCCACCAGCACTCGAGCCCAATCAGCCCCTGACAGCGAGAGATGTGCAAGTGTAACACAGGCTACACATGTACATTGATGAGTTAGATATGCTAACATCGTAGATTGTACGTTTCAGCGGGCCAGAAGCGAAGAGACAAACTACATTAGCTTTGTAATGCTGAGAAGGCTGAACCGTTCAGTGAAGGAGAACCATGTTCAGCGTTGTAGCAAATTAACAGAGATGACTGATTCCTGCCTCGTGATAAAGACTCATCCAATGCTTATCTTAACAATATTAGAGGCAGCTAAAGGTCTCATGTTTTGTTATCCCTTATATTTTAGAGTTGAAATAACGTAAATCTATAAAACCGCAAAAAAGTCACATAATCGCGACCCTATATACAGCTGGATGTTTTACCAGAGTGGCTCCTTTCCATGAAATGTAAATTTTTGTTACCTTGTGCCCCAGAAACGCTAAGTATTTTACAAAGGTATGATATCTTCGATTTCTTGTTAGATCATTGTATGCTTCCAGCATACAGACGCGTGTGCACGTGCTTGCAGAATCCCATAGCTGTTTCCTCGCGTGATTGTTCTGGCAAATGAAAATTGACTACAGTAACTGTGTTGGGTGTGTGTTAGAATATGGGGATTTAGCGCTTCGCTAACCACCCTAATTAAAAGTCACTCCTCATCATCTTGTGCACTCGCTAATCATTAAGCCTTGTCAGCCGAACTCCCACACGTGCATTCCCTTATTATGAGGAGTAAGCTAGTTTTCCATTAAGGTAGAAGGAATAACGCCGGGTTAGGCACGGGTAATGGTTTGTCTAGATGCCTAGGTGAATGAACAAGTGTTCTTGGCTAGACAAATTAGACACCTTTCTAAAGATTCATTAGATCATGGATGTACTTATTAATAATCGTATAAATGATGCACTCAGAATGAACCTACTATTTTCGTATGATACAGACAGGAATTGGAAGATTTGTATGTGTGAGAAGATACAGCATGTTCATTCGTTACTGCTCTCCAAGCAGAGGTTTAGGCTTCGGCTTATGACGGGCTTTCTTTTTTGTACTGGTATCTAGGCACTCATTTTCATCTGGGTGAAGTGAGGAAAGTTGTGAAAAGTGCCTTTCTCAAGAGCACAACATCGGGGCATGTTGGTGGATTTGAACCCATGACTTTTGGGTTCTGGGCCAAAACCCCTACCATTACGCCACACGATCCCACATTGCTGTAGAAAAACCTTCTGGGTCCACCTCAAAGAGGCCCCTTTTCTCCCTGCTCATAAGAATGTTGCTAAACAAACTAATCTGTCAACACCCGATCGCGCATCGAGTTCCGTTTGAATAGCCACTTTAATGTCTCTCAGCTGACTGGTTACATAACACAGTTGATTCCACAGCTTTCACATACGAACCTCACGCCCGTGTCAGGTGCAAGATTAGGCGCTTTACTGTATGCAAGGCACGAAAGGGCTGTCGTAGCGGCCACATAGGCTTAGAGCACGATGCGTAAGGAATTGTCAAAACCCCACTTTATTTGTGCATCATAAAACAAAGTCCGAATGTACAAATAAGGAAGGCTTAGTAGGTCGTATCTTCAAGGTGACACTCGTTTAGCTTATTACAACACTTTTGTCCACTATGTATGTTCAACTCGTGTATTGTCTATATTTTCTTATATTTGTTTATTATATGTTTATTAGGTCATACGATAATTGACCTGTTCCTATCTATAAAAGTCTTCGAGGCATGAATGTACAATAATGGTATTTCATCATCATTAAAATATATTACTGATATATTACTGATGATAAAGGTCTTTCACCATCATTAAAAGGCAACTACTGTGAATGATGGCAAAGTCTTCGACCCGTCACTACGATCATGTTCACGAAGTTAAGTGCGAGGTTTTGGGAGATTTTCTTTTCCTTGAGAATAGCAGCCGGCTCGGGACGCGTGCCAATATGGGCGCTGGTGTGAAGAGGGGTATTGAGTAGTGGATCTTAGATAGATAGTCTCCGAACGTTATAGATGTAGCCAGTGCCCGGCAGAACCACAGATAGGTTATATGGATAGGAATATGATCCAATATTGAATGTGCAGAAGATGTATAATGCCCGAATGAACGAGGACGTTATGTAAGTAAGTATCACTGTACAAAAGGTTGGATTTACCAATGGCAGTAAAAGCCAGTAATGTTTGCTTTGTAGACAGTACCGGACTTCAAAATCGTAGCAGATAAAAGTCAAATCCGGTAATTTCATTTACTACGGTTGTTATGTCCGAAAGTGCAGGACTTTTATTTACTATCATTGTAAAGTCCGGTACTGTTTACGAAGTAAACATTACCCAACTTTACTGGCATTTACTACCATCGGTAAATCCAACTTTTCATGCAGTGCAATGAATAAACACAATATTACGTACCAGAACCAAAACGACAAGGTGCAACAAGATGCAAAAGATCAAAGTTTATAACCACATGGTTAAGTGAGGAAAATGTAAGCACCGTGAATTGACCTATTTTACTGCAACGTAAATGCAGAGGTGAGGCCTGTTCTTTTATATAGTTTTTCTTTACTGTACGGTGTTTCTCTAATGGCACCGGTTTATTTTTATTTCTGTGTGTAAGACCTCAATTGTTCCATCTGCAGTCCTTGATGCACATTACTCATGATATAGTGACCCAATTACCTTCCAATTCACTCCATCATCTTACAGCTAAAGGCACGAATTCTCTTCCATTCCGGCCATTCGTCTTCATTTTCAAAACATTTTCCTCGCAAAAATAAAAGATAGAACGTCACCTTTGCGCATCCCATCACCGTCGGGGCATTATGACGTCCGTTAATGGTGAAGAATGCCCATCTATTGACAATTGCAACAGATGACAGATGAGGAGCATGTGCTTCCAGCCATGCAGTAGATCAATACAAGCCGAATTCAGCCTGCTTTACCCTAATGGGGACCTGGCAGAGGTCCAGGTCTTGAGTCTTAGAGATATCAATAAACGTCTCCAACTTAGGTAGAAGTGCCTTATCAGATGGGATGATAACATATTTCATCCAGCAGATATTCAAAATGGTCAGATCAGCTTTTTTATATCAATAAACGTCCCCAACTTAGACAAAACGCCTTGTCAGTTGCGGCGATAACGAGTTTCATCCAGCAGATGTTCAAGATGGTCAGATCAGCTTTTTTATAAGGTACTTTCATGCGTGAATTTCAGGGCTTGAGTCTTACAGATATCAATAGACGTCTCCAACTTAGACAGAACCGCCTTGTCAGATAGGATGATAACATATTTCCTCTAGCAGATGTTCAAGACGTTTTTACGAGGTACTTTCATACATGAATTTCTTTTTCCAATTTTAGTCTCAATCAATATTGTTGTTGTGGACTAAATGGGCAATGTACAGTGTATGTAAGCTACATTGATATGTCAATGGATATTCAGTTGAATAATTGATGCAATTCTAAAAGTTTCTCAAACGTAATGTATAGTGTAAGAATATGTGTTTCCTTCGGTGCAATTTCGTACATCTTACACTGCACGAAAAGTTGCTATTACCGATGGTAGTACATGCCAGTATAGTCGGGTAATGTTTATTTTGTAAACAGTATCGAACTTAGAAATAGTAGTTAATAAAAGTCAAGTGCGGTAATTTCATTTACTACCATTGTTAAGCCCGGTACTGTTTACAAAGTAAACAATACCAGACTTTACTGGCATTTACTACCATTGGTAAATCCAACTTTTCGTGCAGTGTTATAGAAACAAGAACCACAAGAAAGACTCGTAAGATGCAAGAACATCCTTGAAAACAGGTTGACACCTGGAAGGAACCTGATACTCCAACGATCAGTCTTTATTTATTTACAGAGTAACAAAATAGTGAACATTTACGTAATCTCCGAAAAGCTCACACGTACATCAAATGTGACAATCCGTAACTTCATGGAAGACCAATAACAACAAATCAGATAAGTAACAAGTACCCATGTTGATGTGCGTTCAAGAGAACTCAATCAACCTATTCTCATATCATAATGTTATCAGCAAATGATATGCAATTATATCTAAACTACAACACATACATCCAAATTTGTTAAAAACAATCCTTTTAAACCTTGAATCAGGAAATGGAATTTGCATATAATTTTTTGGCTTGTCTCATCTGTACATACGTAGATAGATGACACTATCTGAGTCTGAGAGATAAAGCCGCTGGACCGTCATGTGGTCGATAAATGCTGAATATAGACCTGTGTGGACATAGCCCAGAAGGTGAAAGGTCACACAGCAAAGCATGATGGGCCGCGAAGGCTCAATGCAAGGCAGAAGGTGTGCGCCCGTGAGTTGTTGGTTGGGATCATGTTGGGTTAGAGAGAGAGAGGCTTGTAGGTACATTGTGGTTCTTACATTGTAGAGATACCATGATGTTGCTCTTTCACAAAAATATATTTGGCTATCTTGTTCAGGAAGGATCCAATCAATCGATCGATCGATCAGCAACAGTCACTATCTCCAATATCGATAAATATGACCTCTAATCTCCGGACGTTGACTAATTTACATCCGTCAATAGTTTCATCAGGTTGGTAAACCACTTGGTATTGAGTGTTTTGTACACAACCAGTAAAATTACCTGCTAACGTATCGATAGCCCTTCTGCTGCCATCCTCAGGGCAATAACGACTAGTTCTTTCTTCGTTGTCAAGTACAACCAGCCATTATTGCTTGGTGAAAAGCAACAGAAGGACTACGTTTATTTCATTTATTTTTGGATGGTACAATTACAGCCAAGTACGCCCTACAATCGAGTTGCTATTTCTAAGGGCAAACTTTGGGAGAGATACAAAATTACATACATAATCAGTAGGTTACTAAGTGAAGAATACAATCATTGTTACATCATCACATATGTAAATACAATTTGTCATAATTCATAATTTACCTCAGGTATGGGAATATCTGAGAATTTACAATCGAAGTAGTTCTTTTTTAATACATTTTACCAGGCAAATTAAAACAAGTTTGCCCGGTAAACTGAAACGTTGCAGGTAATTGGTATTGGTTGTGCACAAAGCCCCATAATACCCAGTTGACTAATTTAGTTAGAAATTACCTGCTACAGACTGCCTCAGATGAACCATAGAGGATGAGACAAGAGGTATGTATGCTAAGTTTCGTTTCGGGGGTGTTGGTGATTACAATATTTTTGCATCAATATTTTTGGCTAACACCAGCCTTTCTACAGTCTCATCTCTGGCACTAAAACGTTCGTTGTATAGTTAGTTCTTTTATTGTATCTCATCAAATATTGCATCCCGTTTAAATGGTGCGTAATGTGTAATGTAGTTACAGACTAAAACAGCATGAAATTCTGTGAAGAGTAAACAGCAGTGTTTTGTAACCAGGCACAGGCAGACAACATGTCGACTTTCCACGATTCATGGCCACGATTAACAAACCATCGCCCACTATCACATACATGGAAAAGAGCCCACGGTAAAAACAGAAGAGATGAGGAGTTTGCTTTGAGCAACAACAACATCCAATATGGCGTCGTATGCATTCGAAAATCACCGCAAAGGATGATGGGGCCACCTGCTGCCTGAATACAAAACACTATCTCAATGTTTCCCGGCATTACATTTGTTCATCATTCAGCTAAATATTCTAACTCTACGTCCTTCCAATAGCCTCTTAGAATGCCCACTACGTACTTTTTAAAAAATCTGCATCTTCTACACTCACAACGAGTCTTCATCATCATCTGACTCGTCAGTCTGCTCTTCGTCTTGGGATTGCTTCATCTTCTCTTTCCTCGCTTTGGCACTTTCCCTGATCGCCGTGAACGTATCCACGAGAATAGTCAAGGGAAAGGAGAGAATGACGACACAGATGATCGACCACGCCCCCGTCAGAACCTTCCCAATAAATCCTACAGGGGTCGTGTCCCCGTACCCCACCGTCGTCATGGTGATGACAGTGAACCAGAACACGGCGGGGATACTGCTAAACTTCTCCGGATTGTGGGTCTTTTCCATGTAGAACATTATAGTGGTAAATACTAGGCAGATCATGCTGAGCGCGAAGCAGAGCGAGCTCAAATTGCTCGCGCTGATCTTGAGAGTCTTGGCCAGCATGATCATTCCGGGGGAGGACCGGCAGAGTTTAAACACCCTGAAGACACGAAACACTCTTAGAGTGTCAAATACTGCTTGCACGTTGCTTTCCTCGCTTATACACAGCCCAACGTAGAAGGGGAAAATGGAGACCAAGTCTACCACGCTCATAAAGCTCCTAGCGTACAGCTGCCTGTTCGGTGAAGCGTACAATCTGATTATATACTCCGCCGTGAATAATACCACACAGGCGCTCTCTATACAAAAGAAGATGTGTCTGCAATTCCTCGCCTTCGCTATTATGAACGGATCTCCGACTTTCGCAACCTCCTCGCACGCTAAGGTCTCCAAGACGGTGGCTGTCACAGACAAGGAAATGAAGAAACACGTGATGTAGAAGAACACTTGGGCTGACGTGTTCGCCGTGGGACTTTCCACCATTTGCCACAGTTTTTCCCTGAGCGTTTCTGGGACATGCACAACCTTGGGTCGGTGCGCGATGTCCCATTGTATCTTTCTGTCTATGTAATCCTCGAAGCAACAGTGGCTCATATGTTCGTCCGGGTCAATCTCGAAAAACTCAATCTCCTCCAAGTACGTGTGGAAGTGGATATCGTCCGACTTGGGGAAATGTAACACCCCGTTCGTGTAGAACCTCAGGATGTACTTAAACATCTCCGGAGTCGTCGACAAGTCGTATTCCTTCGTGTCCGGGTTGAAGAATTTCTCCCGATCGTCGAACCTCCCAAGTAGAGTATCGGGGTGGGCGTCCAAGGCGCCCCGCCAGACCTCGAACTTGTGTCCGCTGACGTTAAAGACAAGCCGCTCGTCTCCGGCGACCTTTCTCTGCTCAGTGGTCGGGCAGAACGGTCTCCTGATCGGAGAGTATCTGCCTACGATAGAGGGTAGTCGACTGACGCGTCTCCCTTGGTGCGGTATGAATGCTGCCATCATAATGTAAAGCTATCCGATTGCTATTAGAATCCTACACACGAAGTCCATCAGGGCCCTGCCTTCACACTTCCAGAAAGATTGCCTCATTTAGGCGTACTTCGTAGACGGCAAAGAGGAGCTGACCTTTCGCTGCGATCCGTGAAAATGCGTCCCCATCAATCTCAACATCCCCGGCACGTTACCACCTCGCCTCCCGCGATATATCTCATCGAGTGGCGTCGTTAAAGGCAACAGCCTCGCCGGTACGTAACCATCTATCTCCGGGAGCTTTCCTTTTGTTAATTCGTATCGCGGAGAGACTTGGAGTTCGTCCAGATAGTTAATAGAAGCAGATATTGCTGAGACACGTTGGGAATCTGTTTAAGAAGTCCCCAGGGTTTCTGCGGTTGCACGTCGACGTTCCCCACAGCCAGACGCAGTGGTGGTTTTAACTCTCCCAGTCACGTAGGATTTCACCCCTTCTCTGCTCTTAATGACCTCCCGATTCACTCTGTTGAGGGCTTTTGGACAAGGCCACGTAATTCTGTGTAGGGTAGAGTAGTAAACATGAGTTAAGGACACATTTACTACAAGCTTATTGAGCGATGTTGCTGCTGATGTCGCCGCACATACTCGGATGGTTTAGATCTAACGCGAAGGATGGTTTAGATCTAACGCGAAGCGTTACACGGTTTGCATGTGAATGCGATCGTCCATTTCCGTACATGATCAACAATCTCTTGATGATGTTTTGCCAAACGATGCTTAATGCGTTCCACTGGTTCCCGAAATTTTACGTGTTGGTACGTTAACTCACTCCCGTCGCATAAACCGGCATTAAAACGACGTAGACGTCATTGTGTTTTTCGAACAGCGCAGAAAACACCTATCAAAGATCTTTCTTCGTTAAGGTCACAGCTGTAGGTCCACTTATCCTGCGCCTTTAATGGGAACCCCGTGCTCTAACTAAGGTCGTTTCCTCCTTTATGTAACAGGCGATCCGAAGCATCAGGTGTAGGTATAAATCCCACAGGTTGCAGAGAGAATTTGCTGCAAAACGCTCGCGGCACTCTGACGGTGCAGCGCCCAATGCCGTGCCGGACCATTGACCCAACGCTTGCCCTATATTGGAAATAATTAGGAAGCTGGGGTTATATCTCTGGCATAAATCCAATCTTGCCTTTCTCTCGCACGGGGGTATCCTTAATACGGTATCAGCGACAATTGGGATATACTTTTCCCTTATTGCAGCACCTTACGCTAACCCTTAGCACGAGAGTTCAACACGCAATTTTTTTTATCACCAACCCAAATTCTGGTCGTAAGCTACGTGATCCGGTTTTATTTTACCATCCGAGCTTGATCTATGCATCCATTCCGCACCTGAACATGAAACGTCACTTGAATGTTAATTCAATTGTGATCAATATGAATGTAGCTATTATGGATGGGCGTTTGGTGATAGTTCAAAATAATTGCCTTCGATGCAGCGCAGACGTCTTATGAATCATGGAAAATGGCCTCTCCATACCTCAACATTACGTTTCGTCCTGGAATGCAAACTTCCCGGTATAACATTCCAATGCCCTTGGAGGACTGCTTGTTGATCTCTATGTAGTTTTCACTCATGAATTCCAGGAAGAGTGATCCTCGCGAGCGGCGGCGAGACTTGGTGCCAAAGTGCTCTCATCCCAGGGTCGCTTCCGGGAGTCAATCACCAACGACCTTGTCTCGGTCGTGATCTTGTGAAAGACAAGATGGCGGCCATTATATCTTCTCATGCAGCAAGTGTTCCGTGTAATATTTACAGTCGCTTCTCGGTCGGATATCGACGCTGTCTTTAATCGATCTGGCATCCAATACCTTCCTCTCTAGGAATCCAATTTCGCTCAACGATCGCGGTGGAGTCTACCGACGGCACCGATGTTCGTAATTGTTGACCGTTACTTCCAGGAAGATTTACTACGTCATAATTAATATTGCCTCGGCAGTACGATACTTTCTTTTACCGTGTTACCGATTTTCCTTCCGCAAGGCCGATGCCTCCATGTAGCTGATGTCCCTATTGGTTTTCCAGGGATCCCCCTGGGGTATTGAGTCGAGGAAGTCCAATTTGCATAAGGGTGGCATGCTAGGATTTAGCCTTTCGCAGCGAAGATTGCAGCTTGTCCACCAGGTCCCGTTGCTGCAGACAGCAGAGATTGCATTGCCTCAGTAATCCCCAATCGTTGGTAGAGAAGACCGTTACACAACCGGAAAAGATTCACTTCAACCTTCTCCTGCTTTGCCAGAAGGGAATAAGCTTGTCCTAAGTGTAGACACCGCCATTAGATAGCACAGCGCTTCCTTGGGCAATCTTAAAATCCTGTCTGTCAGAACACCCGATCGGTAAACAATCACACAGCGGTTTGGGAATCTTGAGGGGGATGAAACCTTCCAGGTCGCAGTTGCTGTTCTCCTGGCGGAGAACGCCTTACGTCAGGTATTGGTTCTGTCCCCGTCGGTAGGACAGGCAGCCGAGCTAGGTCATCACCTGTCCCCTGAAACAGAACGCACAGGGTTAGGTCACAACCGTCATCGTCTCTTCACGTCATACGATCAATAGATACATTTACAATAGGGCAAGCACAACATTTATTGTCATGAATACCTCTCAGCACTGGCTAAACAATGGTAGAGAGACAAGGCATGTGGCACAATAAGAAATATCGATTTAAATGGTTTATCATCAGACGTTAATTGTTAAAACCAAAAAAAGAAATTTGGCGACAAAGATCAATAGATAAATCTACAATGGGACAAGCACAACAGTCATTGTCGTGAATACCTTCATCTCAGTGCTGGCAAAACAATAGTAGAGACAAAGGGATATCGATTTAAATGGTTCATCTTTCAACGTTAATTGTTAAAACCAAAAGGAGACATTTCTCGACCCAAATACATCTACAATAGGGCAAGCAAAACATTCATCGTCGTGAATACCTCCATTTCAGCACTCACGAAACAGTATCGATTACAATGGTTTATCATTGTTAAAACCAAAAAAGGAGAAGACTCGCTCGTAAACTCGGCAAACCGTATCATCGCGATCATTTCTGCAGAGAAGCAGAACAAATAGGGCAAGGTCAGGGCTGTCATAATCACATCGTGACGTCAGAAGATCAATAACCAACCAAAACAGACATTTTCAAGCATTTCAGCAATGGTTGAGAGAAGACAACAGACTACACATTACCACCTGTCAATTCATAGCTTGTTAATCTAACAATCGAATAGAATAAACTTTGTTGTATTATGTGCACAATAAGTGTATTTTATGTATCTAACTGAATCTCCGATGTAAATGACCGCGCACTTTATGTGCAAATGTATTTGACATGCCAAGCCAATATATATAAAGCTGAATCTGAATTTTGAATCTATGCATTTTGCACAATAGAAATATCGATGTATCCATAATGTATCATCCTATGTTAACGTGAATTGATAAAAGCAAAGAGAGAAATTTCTCATCCACGCCGGAAACTCAGTATACCGTATCATCGCAATCACTTATGCATAAGGGCAAGCGGGCCCGTTGACCATAAAGTGTTTGTTTAAGCTGCACTGACAGGTCTGAGCCGATCTGGTAACCACGAGGTGACATGGAACCGCTTGCGTTACGTCACGCCCAGACATAATGGCGCTGGGAAAAGTGCAACCGGTCCCGGGGGAGGAGAGGGTGTCAGTGTTAGGATGACCATGCGTCAGGCCTGTCCTCAACAATTATCGTTCTGTAAGATATCACGTGCGGTAGCACACTGGTAAATGTAATACAGCTTTGACAATTCACGCATTTGCAATGGTAATTTTCAATTTTTAGCATTATTTTTTATGAGATATTATTGATGTTTTTTCATGTTTTAAGAACAACTCGCTACTTAAAACACATTTATTATAAATACCCACTCAATTCAGACTCTGTGTGCAATGTGGTATGCCCAATAAAGATTTCAAGATTTCAAGGGAATACAATTATTGTTGTTATAGGGTTGACCGACTACTCCCGGTTTGCAGGCAAGGACTGAATTACGAGGAGTGATCTGACTGTATTATTTTGAATATTTCTCATAAGACATTTCTTGAATGTTTATCATAATTTGATTGTGACCTCTAGATAATCTTGATTTGGCTGGAAAACTAGAACTGGTCTCTTGAGGGGATCTGGGGAAGGTGTCAAGTTGGTCATGGATCAGGAATGATTATCGTTTTGTAGAGCTCACGTGCAGCAGTCAGTATTCACCATTATCAATGATTCTACAATGAGAATACAGTCACCATTGGGAATGCGGCATTGTGAAGACCACCTCTAAGTAATGTTTGCCATCATTCAGTTACGACCTGTTCTGAATCTTTATAGTATGCATTGAGCTAGATAATCCTAGCATGACAGATCGCGTTATGTTCTGTAGATGTGGTAAGCCTCTGTGAGTTATCGTCGGTGACGGGTCGTACATGATAAGATATTTTCCAGAACAAGGTAAAGGTAAAGGTCCAATAGCCCTTTTCAGGCCGTAAGGGCAATGGGTTGTTAATTAATAGTAACTATAAAGCACGGTAATGGAAGGTGGAACCCATCCCTCAACTTTCACAACAGCCCTTTACCCCCTTAAAAGAAGACAGGTACATATTTTGCACCTAGGTGGAGTGAGGAAAGTTGTGTAAAGTGCCTTAGCCAGGAATGCAAGGACTCAAACCCTTGTTTATCTATTTATTTTGCACATAAAAGCAAAACAAGTCAATTTTTAGTTAGTGATAAGAATAATGTGCTGGAATCCCCCCCCCCAATGCAAGGTTTGTCAAGAGTTTCCCCTTAAATGCGATTAAGTATGACCTCTAGATACCGTCCCCTAGCCTGCGCATTCGACGCTATCCCAGCGAATGATTAGTATGATCTCAACTGATGTTCCCACGCATACAAATACACAACGTTACTGTCCGAGTTCACTGACATCCTGACGCCACCGTTTCATGACGGCGCACCATAATATAAAATCTCTTCTCTCCTCGCCTGTCTCATCGAGCTGAATCCAAACAATTTGAACAACGAAAACTCATTATCTTTTACTATCCAGCGGAGACTGGCCGGGAAATCTCCATTTTCTGTGCAGCACCACGGCTTGATAACTCTCAGATATGCAATTTCCTGGTCCCCGCCCGCTCTGTACGTTACCTGTGTGCGAATGTTGATAAAGGATGGGCATCATTTTGTGCCGTGCTTTGAAGTCTGGGAGGAAAGATCAGGATCTTATTGCACAATCAATGACTGGGCTGAACAGAGCTTCGCCAGGATAGCAGTAACGCAATAGAGGGCGTAGACTGGGCTTTGCTTGGTGTATTACAGAGGGAAGTCAGTGTTGAGTCTTCGCCCTGTGGCGCTATCGTTGAGGGATCCATCATTGCGATCCACTGCCAGTGCCTTTGCCAATATCTTTATGAGGCCCCAAACAGCAATTGTATGTACAGTTACCTACACAAATCACTTTAATTGAGGGATGAAAATTCCGTCAACACGATGCAAAAGCTTTAAAAACGTGATTTGTTATAAGACTTATTCTTATCTATGTAATGATGAATCGTTCCCTACTTGCAAACTGTTCCAAAGCCTGGCATCTTGCCATTCGGCTTTATCCTGTTGAGGTGTTTGATGACTATGGTTACAAGTGCATTCACATCCATTGCAAGTTTGACACTTTACCTAAAGCAAGACCACGATGCGGAAAAGCCTCATTCTTATCTATGTAATGATGAATTTTTCCCTACTTGCAAACTGTTCCAAAACCTGGCATATTGCTATATAGTTTAAACCTGTTGAGGTGTTTGATGGCAATGGTAACTAGTGCATTCACATCCATTGCAAGTTTGATACTTTACCTAAAGCAAGACCACGATGCGGAAAAGCCTTATTCTCATCTAGGTAATGATGAATCGTTCCCTACTTGCAAACTGTTCCAAAGCCTGGCATCTTGCCATATAGCTTTATCCTGTTGAGGTGTTTGATGACTATGGTTACTAGTGCATTCACATCCATTGCAAGTTTGATACTTTACCTAAAGCAAGACCACGA
This sequence comes from Branchiostoma floridae x Branchiostoma japonicum, assembly GCA_013266295.2. NCBI lineage: Eukaryota > Metazoa > Chordata > Leptocardii > Amphioxiformes > Branchiostomatidae > Branchiostoma > Branchiostoma floridae x Branchiostoma japonicum. The sequence continues at coordinate 1,803,641 of CM023825.1, read as the reverse complement.
TGCAGAAAAGCCTTATTCTTATCTAGGTAATGATAAATTGTTCCCTACTTGCAAACAGTTCCAAAGCCTGGCATCTTAAAAAAGCTGTATCCTGTTGAGGTGTTTGATGAATATGATGACAAGTGCATTCACATCCATTGCAAGTTTGATACTTTACCTAAAGCAAGACCACGGTGCAGAAAAACCTTCTTCTTATCTACGTAATGATGAATTGTTCCCTACTTGCAAACTGTTCCAAAGCCTGGCATCTTGAAATAGCTTTATCCTGTTGAGGTGTTTGATGAATATGATGACAAGTGCATTCACACCATTTGAAAGTTTGATACTTTACCTAAAGCAAGACCACGGTGCAGAAAAGCCTTATTCTTATCTATGTAATGATTAATTTTTCCCTACTTGCAAACAGTTCCAAAGCCTAGCATCTTGAAATAGCTTTATCCTATTGAGGTTGTGTTTGATAGCTATGATTACAAGTGCATTCACATCCGTTTGCAAGTTTGACACTTTACCTAAAGCAAGACCACGATTCGGAAAGGCCTTATTCTTATCTATGTAATGATGAATTGTTCCCTACTTGCAAACTGTTCCAAAGCCTAGCATCTTGCCATAAAGTTTAAACCTGTTGAGGTGTTTGATGACAATGGTTACTAGTGCATTCACATCCGTTTGCAAGTTTGATACTTTACCTAAAGCAAGACCACGATGCGGAAAAGCCTCATTCTTATCTAGGTAATGATAAATTGTTCCCTACTTGCAAACAGTTCCAAAGCCTGACATCTTGAAATAGCTTTATCCTATTGAGGTGTTTGATAGCTATGATAATCATTTACAAGTGCATTCACATCCATTTGCAAGTTTGATACTTTACCTAAAGCAAGACCACGATGCGGAAAAGCCTTATTCTTATCTAGGTAATGATTAATTGTTCCCTACTTGCAAACAGTTCCAAAGCCTAGCATCTTGAAATAGCTTTATCCTGTTGAGGTGTTTGATGAATATGGTTACAAGTGCATTAACATCTGTTTGCAAGTTTGGTACTTTACCTAAAGCAAGACCGGAAATCCTTATGCACCGTTGTTGATGAAACCACGCAGGTGTGACAGCCTCCAGCTTAAGCCCAAATCCTCCCATATCACGTGCAAAGACTTACGAGACGGCGCGTTTCATCAACTACCCTGTGACCTAGAAACGTCTATTGCTTTTCAAACAAGGGACCTAAATAATTACAAATGGCTTTTAGAGCGATTTTACTGAGGAAATGAGATAGTGATACGTGTTTATTATCATTATGGGATGTAAGCCGAGACCTACATCGGCGTTATGCCTCTTCTTGCACATTTATATGATATAGTAAATTTTAATGTTAATTACTGTAAATGACTGCATGACAATGTATGTAAATTTTAAAAATTTACTGAGCTATACCTTGTAAATTCAACACACTTCAGACTTATACAAAATGTATGTCTGCCAGTTAAATATTAAAGATTCATTCATTCATTTATTCATTCATTCATTCATTCATTCATTCATTCATTCATTTATTTATTTATTCATTTATTTATTCGTTCATTCATTCATGCATCCATTCATTCATTCATTCAATTGGTGTAGATCTGTGTAAGCAATAAACGCAAAGATGAACCCTGCTACTTTGTCTAGCTTAGCCGTTAGGAGAGCTACTGTTAATTTCAAATACTTAACTTTGAATCTTTAATATACATATAATATCCATTAGGTACTGGCAGGTATATAATTATAGTCCCTGATGGATAATAGCCAGTTATATAACTCGTTGTATGTCTCCCCTGATAGAAAGGTACACAGGTGCTTCTGAATCAGTTCATGCAGTCCTTGATCCTCCCAGAACATTCATTACTCGGTTGCTAACCCGTTAGGAGAGTTACTGTTCGCTTCAAGTACTTTACTTTGAAGCTTTAATTTCGTAGTGCAGCTAGCTGGGCAACGGAGGGATGAGTAGCATCGACTGACAACTAACTGTTTATAAAGTTGGCAGGACTTCAACCATGTAATCTGCGTCTTTGTTGTACTGTGTCTACCAGTTAACTATCCCCTCGTGACCTCAATGAAAAGCGGCCAGAAGGTCGATTCGAGTTTTTCATGAATAAAGAGAAGCTCTAACAAAAGTGCAATCATGTCAGTTATAGAACAAAGCTTGGACAGTGTTGTATCCAGAAACATGCTCTGGCACGGTTCCGGATAGTCCACGCGTATCCAGAACCATGCTTGGGGGAACATCTACGTTCTTGGATAGACGGAGACTATCCAGAAACATGGCTAACCCTAAACCATTCATCAGGCAGAGAACTAAATAGGCACGGTTCTGGATACAATAGGCAGTTCTCGCCCAAACAATTCGTGGAGAGATTTATTACACAAGACTCACTACTAGTCTACCAAGCTCGTTAAACTCTGCTGAAGTTCCTACTTTTTACGATCACGATATGATTTCTACTGTTATCACAGAGGTTAAATAAACCCTCCAAGGTAGTCAATATAAGTTACGAGATTCTTACAGAAGAGTAGACATTACTTCTTGGACTGTAAGTGTCCAAGGTTCCGTAATTGGAGGGTACATTTAATGATGGCCACACAAGGACCAGAATACATAATCATAAAACAGAGCCATTCTACAACCTTTACGGTAAATGAGCCGTACCGAAAGGCATTTAACATGTAGAAATCGATAGACTTTATAACTGTTCTACATCTGTTAAATGCCATCGGGGGGATTCCCACCGCAATCAGCTTAAAGCCTCTTTTTTTTACTGCTAATTGTTTTTGTTTCTTCTAAGAAAATGACCGCACATAACCTTTGCAATTCAGTCATATATTTTGTATACTTTAACCGAGCATAGATAGTTTACTCCAAGTTGGTAGGGATACAGACAGAGACTCTAGATGCAAAAATAAAATAAAAAACATTGTAAATTCTATAAATTCATAATGCTAAAACCCACTCTTTACAGTTCGACTTTGTCATTTTGATATCTTCCATTTAGACCAGGAATGGGGGAAAGAAGATCGTGTCGCAGGGCGCTTTTGTTGATTGATATTCTTGACTTTAGACCTGGAGACGTTTCACCAAAGCTGCTTGGACGCATCTGGAACGAAGGGTCTTTGCATCAAGTTCCTAAGTTGCTACAATGTTCTTGAATGGACCAAAGCCAAAATCAATTCTACCAACAGTGATATTCCCCCCGTTGGGAATGTACGGCCTTTACCTTTCACTTTCTATCTTCATGAGTGGGCCGAACCGTAAAATTATGATTCAAAGGTTTGAAATGAAAACTTATCGTCTGGTTAATCAATCTACTTCCCCTTCTTCATTAAATGTTACCTTTTTCTGGTTGCCGTGACGGTTAAGGTAACTTGAAGAACAGTAAGCATACGTGCTATATGAACTTCCTAAATGTTAAAGTTTTTGATAAGATTATCACATTTATTAAGATTCCTTTCATATCTACACACAGCATATTACAATGTTTTAACTTGATGATAAAAGTTGTTTGGATATTGCAGTGTAATGTTTCATGTACATATTTTATGATATGGGACCCATAAGTGTATTATGATATGAACTTTATCGCAACCCACGCTCATTGTTGGCACTTAAGATTGATTGATTTTTCAGTAGAAAGAAGTTTTTAAAATTGAAAGATCAACAGATACTAGATGGAGGAAAATGATCTACTGTAGGTACGTGGTACACATTATTATCATGCTTGCATGCATGGCAATCAATGTCAACAAATTAAACAAGCGCTTAACCAAAACCTACAAAGAATGCATGTAACAAGTAGCTTCCCCAACGCATTGATGTGGAAGTGTGCGCATTTTCCAGCTGAATTTCTCTCAAAGTCCTTTTTCCAGCCAGAAAGCATCATTGACGGAACGACCTTTACGTGAAAAAGCATACAGTGCTGTATTGTCTTCCTCCCCGGCAATTCATCGACTTTTGGACAGATCTCCCCAAACAGAAACCTCTATAACCGTTTATTCAATTATTGATGCTTTATTGTAAGTCGTAAAATAGAATGAAAAAAGAAACAACCAATGTGTGCTCTTGAGATAAGAAATCCCGGAGGAACTCGAGCACTTTCTTCACATAAATGCTCACTCTGCAACAGGCATTCAGTACGACAAAAGACATGCTGACCTACACTACGGACGCGATACGCAGGGATCTTCATCAAACAAAAGAAATGCACAGTTGGCGTTAGTGTATTGGATTGGTAAAGAGCATGTAGAACATACAATAAAGAATAACTATTCCTCATTTCAGCAACACTTTATACTACAGAGACACATCACAAGCTATGTGCTATTTCAATATCTACGTTTGGGAAGGGCATTTTGCTTCAAAGGAACTACATTATATCCTATGCTATCCAGTACGGGTTATATATAATTCAACAAACCTCTTGTACCTAACGAAAAGCTACATTGCCTTCCTCCATTATATCACCCCTTGGGAAAGCTTTGAATAGGTTTGCAATAAGATTGGGAGGATGACGAATAAAAGGCTTAAGAGGACATGGTTCCCAAGAAAACGATATAGAGTTGGTATCTTTAATGACTCCACCATTTAATGATTATTTCATTGACACTTTAACGGTGCATAGGTATATGGAAATTGATGTCTATTTCCCAACATAAGCAATGAAACAAGTGCACATATAGAGTCAACTAACCTTTAGTGGTCAGATCAGAGTTTCCTTATCAAAGATATATACCAAGCTATTTGAAGCCGTCGTGATTTAGCGAGGGGGGATTTAAAGGATCCAATGCATTCGTCAATGAAGGTTAAACATCCAGGAAGAACATTATATTATACAAAATAAATCAAGCAACTGGATACATTCTCAGAATCGTCAGACGTTTTAGATAGCATCCGCTATCTTTATCTTTGACTGACAAAGAGTCTAAGGACAAGTTTGTTGACAGAGTATGGCGAGTCTACTGGTAGTCATTCAGTCCTTTTGTTGGCGAGCTTTCCTGACCCTTGTTTGTTTGTTTCTGTCTCAACTTCTCTTTGCCTCAGCAGCAGCTATTCACTCCGTTTCAAATGTATCAAAAAGACCAGTGTAACCTGCATATAAATGACCAATACACAAAGTAAATCAAGCAACTGGATCCATTCTCTGAATCGTCAGACGTTTCAGATGGCATCCGCTATCTTTATCTTTGACTGAGAATGATTCTAAAGACAAGCGTAACCTGTATATAAATGACCAACGCACATGTTGAATCGTCAGACTGATTTAGGATCTTCCCGAGCATGAAATCCCGCATGTGGGGCGACCTTTGATCTCTGTCTGCCTCGCCACTTTGTCTTACCTCTCGGGGACGGGACTGGCTTACAGGGGATGGCCGCCATTACGAAATATCGGGATGTGGTCTTACAAAGGTCAGCATACATTCTAACAGTTTTTTTATCTATGTAGACCGGCGCATGTAGCAGATCCTTCATGTCTTTCTATAAATTAAATGACCGAGTACTGGAGTAGTTTAAAGTAATTTTTTCCTGGTGTTGATTAGGAAGACGTTACCTTTAGATCGAAATTATTCGAACAAGGATCGTATTTGTCTTCATATCAAACTTGATATCTCTGACCACTGCAATCGTTTGGTCAACAAGTCCCAAGAGACATATATACAGTTAAGCCTGTAGAAGTGACCACCTCCACATAAGGACCACCTGGCCAATTCCGGGCTTTCCTTTACTATCGATTCAAGAAAGGTAGCAACACTTTTATCATTGTCCGCATTATCGGTGATGGCTCTGTTTTTATCCATAAGTCTGTCTCTAACTGCCTTAGATCTGATATACGTTAGAAGGTTTGATGTGTGAACTGGTATCTTAGATGACAGATAGCATTCTGTATGGAAGAAAACGACTTTGGCAGTTACTCGAAGTCGCCTGACCAACTCAACAGGCAGAAGACGTGTGCCAAAGATTAAGCTACTTTCTATTGGCAAGGCCTTCTTCTTTGGGTGTGTTCCAACTAACTGGTCTAACAGCAGGAAATGATGGACAGCCTGGATGATAAGAGAAAACTGTTCTGCAAAACGATCGAAATCATGGGATAGAGGGTTTTTGTGTGTGACTCGCGCTACGTCCACTGCATGCTGATGATATTGGGAACAGCAGTGCTTGCTGCGCAGTGTCATAAGACTATACTTAGCAATTCTATAAAGTGCAGTTTTATCTTGATATTTAGCAGTCTTATTGGTACTCTTAAGAAATTTTACTGGTATATCTAATAACCTACTAGTAAAAGTTTTAGCTATACCCGTAGAATTTCTAATTTTACGACTAAAATTGCTTGCCAAGTGTACAAACAAAATTGCACTGAAGTCGGTAAAGTTTCTAAGTATATTCAAGCATTATTGAAGAAAACAAAACCTACAGGAAAAGTCTCTAAAGGAAAAGAAACGTAATAAGGCTGTTATTGTCCCTCTTGATAGTGCTAGTGATTGCCTTCACAGTGTGTCTCCCAGCGATAACATGGAAAGTAAGGCACAGATATTGAGGAGTAGGAGATCATGAAGACAGAGGATGCCGCCACGAGACCAATTCAAGTCACGAGTAATACTGATAGATGCGTGGCGTGGTTATTAAGGGATATTTTCTACCCGTCCATAATCATTGTGGAGTGCTTAATGCCTTATTGGCCACTACTTGTAACTAGTAATGGAGACAATATACAAAATGAGGTCTATGGCGATTACAGTATGGATTTGAGAGGCAAATTGCTTTGACTTAAAGTGGTATTGGCGTGGGTATCACTGCTCGAAAAGTTGGATTTACCAATGGTAGTAAATGCCAGTAAGACGGGTAATGTTTACTTTGTAAACAGTACCAGACTTGATATTGGTAGTTGATAAAAATCAAGTCCGGTAATTTTGGACTTAACAATTGAAGTAAATGAAATTACCGGACTAGCCTTTTATTTACTAGCGTTGTCAAGTCTGGTACTGTTTACAAAGTAAACGTTACCCGACTTTACTGCTATTTACTACCATTGGTAAATCCAACGTCTCGTGCAGTGTATACATTAAACATCAGGTCTGATCCTTAATGTTCCACGGACAGAGAATAGAACTGGATCGTCCTCGTATATCTAAATCAAGCCTGTCCTTGGGTTTATTGGCAGACCTGTCCTTGAGGATCACCCGCAGCCAATTTACGATCGCAGCTACTGCACTGGAGACATCTCCAATATCTGAGGGATTTGGGTTGCGGTATAAGCACCCGCCGCGGTAATAAACCACAAAGACAATGCGCAAAGTCCATGCAAGAACCGCTGTTGGGCAAACGTTTTCAAACATCAATGTAAGCCAACGTGCAGCGTTTCTGATCCCTCTCTTTCGTGAGGTAAGACTTCTACCAGGTCATAACTGGAAAGCAGTGTGTGGGCATGTAGACAATAACTGGCTAAAACAGAAATAAATGGATGCTACGATCTTATGTTAACGGCTCGTAGGTCGTTGTACGAGTTTAATGTGGTAGGATTTTCAAGTAGATTCGGACAGAACCAACGGCTGACATGTCGACAATGATCTAAATCAACATTATCCATGACAAAACAGCTGAACTTTGCAGGGCACATGCACAAATGTCTAAATGTCATTTCCGACTGTGACAGAAACAACCGCCGAAAAAGATCTACAGCAACCTTTCGATAACAATCCGTTCCAAATTCTGTGCGACACAACTATCGCAAGAATACCCTCAGTATAGGATCGTACCATGATCGTACGGCGATCGTACGAACAGGCCCTAAGAAAACCATGATTATGGCTTTGTTAAGTTTTGTGTATGTATTTTGTATATAATTTGTTACATGTCACATATGTGTTGATATTACATGTTACTTATGTATGTCTTCCAGGGCGTCACTGTAAAGCAGTGTTTTCCACTGAAATGGGTTACCTAAGCTAGATAAAACATAACTAAATGAATGATGGCTCACTAATCTTCAATACCACCGTCTTTGTTGTCTCGCATCTCCACAGTTAATCAAACCTCACCAGAGATCGATGATGACAAAAAGAAAGCCGGAAGTCATTACAGGAGGTGCCTTGAGGACACGCTGCAATTTTCTAAGAAATACCACTAATACCATTGGGCGTCCTTGAAGCCTAATTTTGTCAGATAATTGTACATATATCTAATCAGGGACACGAAAGATTGTCCCTGATTGATTCATCATGTGAACCGATCTTGTTGTTTGTGCGTCATTTGTATTGGTTAAACTTAATTGTTCTTTGACGTAAGGACCATCTTAGCAACATCCACGTCAACAGGGGATGGTATGGTGGCTTGTGATGACATTAACCACCAATGAATTCTTTGAATGCTACTATTCCTAGAAAATCAGTTTGAATTTACCTGGACCAACCCCCATTATCATAACTTTGCTACTGACTTAATCACGATTTCCAAAAGGCATTGATTTCCACTGGGGTATTTGTTTGTAATAATGTTTCAACTGAATTGATTACACCTTGATTTATTGAGCTAGTTACTGCATATATACTTTTTATCCAGGGAACTTGTTGGATATGATTTGCAATGGTTCGTGATTGAAGACGCAGATGATGTGATTTATGACTCCAAGGTGGTTTACGTGATACTTGGCCACATCTACACAGTCTGCAGATAAGTAAGCTCGTTATCAACTTCTATTTAATGTTTCAGCGTTATAAAACGTGACTTTGCCTGAAACATATTAACAAACTGCGCAAAATTTACATCAACAAGCCTAGTATCCCACTCAAAAGCTCAAAACAACTGAGTACGTTAAACACCAGAATACTTAGACATCAGTAAGAAAATAAGCATTTAGTCGAGTACACATATACTTTAAAAGTGAGTATTTTAAGGTTTGTAATGTTTAACTTATGTATGTATCAATTGCTTTTAGATACTTTTAATTGTACAGCATTTCAGCCATTTTTGCCAAACGACTTTTATCAAGATGTATCATCTTTACGATGCGCCAGCTATGTACTATCGACATAGACACCCTTTTTGGAACGGAATCTGCACATCTGCAAAAACGCTATCATTATCAGCGGTTTCTATAGAGGCAACATCAGCTCCACAGATACTAACCAAATCTAATTGATTTTTGCAAGAGATTCAGCCAGCAGTGTCGCAGTAAGAAAGGACCGATCGTTACCACTAAGCCTGCAACAGCCCATTACGGTATTTTTATCATGTGTTGAACTTGAAATGACCAAATGAGGAACAGTGAGTTGTGGGTCTCTCGGTCCAGTTGATGGGTGCAAGGACCCGGAGGTCAAGTATTAATGCGCACTTGCAGAGATGCAATTAAGTGCCTTGACACGAGGGACGTAATAAACGGTTCACTTGAATACTTACGACTTGTAAGAATTATGTAACAGTACATTTACCTCCTGTGATACTCAAGGATCTGGTTAGCTTGACAAAATGCAAAAAGAATATGAGACATAGAAATATCATGGAAACTCGCATGATTGACATAGTAATCATTATGTTGTTAATTAGATGTCATTAATAGGGTAATGATGTCCACTTGGCACAGGTGACTAACATGACACTGAATATTGATAGTTTACAAAAGTATGTGTTAAAAATCGATGCCCAAATGCTGATTGCAACTAGGTAAATACAATAGAAATACAAGGTAGATCAAACCACAGTGATTCAATGAACTACCGCATAGTTCTAATTCTTAAAATATGATAGGCATACAAGGTAGAAACAAAGCATGTCAATCTAATTAGGCAATGAATTACGGCATAGATTTAATTTTTTTTAATATAATAGGGGGTTTGACTAATTCTTTACATCATTTTTAGCAATACCATTATTGTAAAACGTGTTAAAGCTCAACCACATGTAGGCATGTACTGTACTGTTTATTGATTCAGTCGTAAAGTTGTCCTTAGATAAGTACATCCGAGTTAATTATTGATTCCGACATCTCTTGAACTTACTTCACCTCATGTGAAGGAAATAACGATATCTGGTAAGTGTTTTTCTCCGTCGGTACCGCCGAGTCTTTATTTACTCCACGGTGTGGGCAGTTAATGGAAACACCAAAGTGCCCTCAGCTCAGGGACCGGTATGTCCGGTCAAACTCTTTCCTGCCATTACAGAGGTCGTTAGGATGAGGCCACTGAGGAGAGCCAAGTTCTTTACTTTGTATGGAGAACTCCGATTGCTCACTGTTACGCTATTAGGTATGCTGGCAGTCCTTTGGGCATACCGCATAATAGGTGTTAGCTGAAGCTATTTGGCACTTTGCTACCATACGCTTCCATCTTACCCACGGAGATTAACTCTTTCATTGATCACTGGCGATGGTCTCCTCGGTCATCAACAACTGTAAGATCTACACATATGAATGCACAGTGTCTAAAGCACTGTGTGGAATGTTAAAAGGCTGTAGGCCCAGTAGACATCATTAAACTTTCTCTAATGGCCCGTTGCCAGATATGTATATGTCAACTTCAAACTGGGGTACTTCTTCAAGTGGCTTTCGGCAACTTTCGACAGTAATCCTTTAAATGACTGGCGCTTTCCAGTGATTTGACATTAATCTATGTTACGAAAAAAAGTAGCTTTGATCCTAAAAGAAATAAGTTCGTCTTAAAGAGAAATCATCAATGCAAATCAAAGTCAAACGCTGATGGTTTGATACCAACAGTTGAATAAAGTCGTGGTATTCCAATTTTTCATTGAAATGTATTCAACTGCATGTTAATTTTTGTTTCATGAATACGTTAAACGTTACTGCACAATACATTGGGAACATGTGGGTCTATCACAGAATACCTACTTTTATCTCTATTTCTAGTTAAATCACCTACTCTATAAAATGCTTTGCAGAAATTAAAGAATACTATTATATGTACTAGTATGATCTTGTTGGCACGGTGGCTTCGAAACGGTGTCCTTATGTCCACCTGTTCCACCATGCCGTCCATGTATGTGGAAAATTGTAATAAATGAATAAGCACAGCCTGAAAGGTAACATTTGCAACGCAAGTGCATAATGTTAACCTTCAAATGGGGGTGGTCTAGCTCAACAAACTACTGCTCTGTTTATTTTTACTCAAACACATCCATATATATGGTGACCAGCCTCTCCAGCTCTGTCCTGCCACTTGCTACATAATGTAACCCAACATCACAGGGTGTCTGCTCCAGCACCGGTTACCATGCCGTCTGGTTACGTTCATTGACCTTTATAAGAAGAAGAAACAGAGCTAAAGCAATATTTTTTCTTCCTTCTGCGAAGGTAAACATAACTAGATTGTTGTGACCTATTGATGTACGTCTTACCCTTACAATGATGTACTCGCAGCTTGTCCTGCGGTTTCTTCTTCACACAGAAACGATGTTTTCTCAATTCCCTTGGCTTTTATGGTGCCCCAAGGGAAGCTTCACCTTAAGAGGCCCAGGTTTTAAGACATAAGGCCGCCGTAACAGGTGCTATTTATATCACGTAATGGTTAAGACGTGGTCAGACTGTATGGGGTTGACGTGGTGGCGTTTGTCTCAGCACCACTGCTGCAATTCTCAGCTGCCTTACAAGGCTTATAACTAGTGTCATTTAACCTAGCAAAGTTTACAGCTATCGTGCATAATGTCACTCACTCACTCACTCACTCAATCCTCTTCTGACCCTAGTGGTTCTTGAGGCAACAGGAAGGATTTCCACCTGGCCCTATCTGCAGCTGCATCCGGGGCTGTGTCCAGAGTCAGCCCCTCTCTTTTAGATCCCTCTGTATTGTTCTTCTCCATGTCTCTTTCAGACGCCCTCTGTTTCTTTTTCCCGTTGGCTTCCATTTGTCATAATGTCAACTATCTTTTAATTTACTTTTACTCCATTTCTCTTTAAAACATACTACTAGAAAGGTTTACCTTCACATGGTCTAGCCCAACAAACTACTGCTCTGTTTATACTTACATCCATATATAGTATACTAAAAGTATTGTAACCAGCCCCTCTAACTCTATTCTGCTACATAAGGTCTGTGGAGGTAGACATGAATATTTCTTGATAACCTTCAATGTTAGATCAAATGATTACTAACTTAAAGGAACCAATGCTAAGATTTTTTGCCCTATACCTTGGACCACGTGGTTAAACCTAGGACGTCGCACTACAACATTGTTCAGCAAAGCTTGCTGGGTGCCCATACCGACATTGATAAACCGTTAAGAAAGTTTTGGATGCTCCATTGCTGATGATGAATTGAAGTTCGTCTCTCCCAGGTTACTAAAGTTTGTGACAAAAAGCCTGTCTACAAAGTAAGCGGATTTGAAGCAAGGAATTCAATCATAACGTAATCCAGATCCTTGACATAACCATGATTTGTTTCCCTGCTCTGTTGACTCGAAAGTAACCTTTAATACACCACCAGCTCAGTGGGTATAGATGAAAAAGTTCTTGTGTCAAAAACGTCTCGAACGTGCATAGGGCAATAATAACATATCTTTAGATATGAGAAGCCGTGGATTTGAGTCGTTATCGTATGATTTAAGAGTCTAAAGACTTTACACATTCTACAAAACTTGATACTAAAGATAAACTTGGCTTGTGGTATACAGATTGAGCCATGGGGACAAAATGACTTCTTTGAAAAAGCTTGCCTATTTGGTTTAATTATATAATGTGCTATCATGGTGAAACTCATCATATGTATATTAATATGCTTAGAATATTTAGCATTAAATTAGAACATGCTAAGCAATATGCACGGTGCTTTACTCGCACGCTAGGTCGTTCACCGGCTTTACGACTTTGAAAAGGTAACCTTACCCACGCCCCAAATCTGAGAGTCAAGGACACTGTATTAAATCGGGCGGATATTGAGTCGCCCATAATCATGTTAGCCAAGCAGAGTTCCTATCCATATTGGTAAAGTGTCTAATCCAATAAAAAAAGTGCGCCAGATAACCTCAAAAGGTTAAAGCCAACTGCAAGACTATTCCATCCCACAGAGAGTTAGATAAGGAGTTGTTTGAAACAATAAGCTTCCGTACAACTCCTCACTCTCACCTTTGCCCTCTACTCTATATGGAACATGGGATGCAACACCGAAGTGGACAGAGACAAATGTGAAAAGTGGCGTTTCAGAAGTGCAAATGCGAACAAGTTAAGGTTGGCTAGAGATGGGACGCTTTTGTGGACTGTCAGACTGCCCCTATGTCTTCCAGCTACGGGACTGAGTGAGTGAGTGAATGATTGAGAGAGACTATTGACCGAAAAAAAATCGCATTAGCTTCTACACAAGTGAATCGGTACTGTTGTGCATCTGCGAAATATCATGACATACCTGATTTTTACACGTAGGAATGCATAAGATTACTTTTCCTCTGCTTTACGTTTCGTCATGGTAATCGGACCCCCTCACCCATCATCCTGCGAAATCTTCCAGTCCAACAGTCAAAAAGAGCCAAAAACAATCATGGACTCCATTGAGGTGAAGTAATGTAATAACTTTGAAAACGGGAGGACTGAGAACTTCCCGAACGATCCCCGAAGGGAAGTGCGAGATTGACGCGAAACTGGCGGACTCAGAATCTTAAAATAGAAAAAGCCAATAATCTGTACATTTGCGCGCCGCCCTTAATGCAACGTTATTACGTGGTCAGCTCATTCACCGTGACACTCATCGTTAAACAGGCTCTTTGATAGCTAAATGTGTGTTCCTCCTTTATTCCACAGACTTTGTATTCTCAGAATGACGACCATTACTGGCCCTAAATGTCAATTTCAGAATACATCCACTATCAGTGTAGATACAATTAATGCCGCTGCCACTTCTTTTTTCATTGCGAAATTTCTCTACGCATTCAACGGGACATCTATTAGTTTTGTGAATACTTGAGTTCGGTATGACAAAATCTATATGAGTCATCAATTGTCCAAATGATCAAAGGTAGTATAACCATTAACATCTATTTTCATTCCAATGTCAATGCGTATCCATTAGTTGTCAGAATGGGTTTGCCAATGTTGCATTTCGATACAACCAGATGTTGTGTTTCATATTAAATATATGCTGTCTAAATGACTAACATTAGAACTGTGCAACTAACTACTGCTATGTTTATTTTTAATTCAACACATTCGTATATATATGGTGACCAACCTCTCCAACTCTGCCCTGCAACATGCTACATAATGCATGTAATCCAACACCACCGCTTTATCATTGCATGACATTGATAATCCATGAAAAGCAATCCATGAAAAGTTTAATCTGCCACTGATATTGCAGCTGCACTTGCAAATTGGTTTTAAAAAGGGTTTGCGAAACGGTGATGCGACCTTGATAAGATAGCTATTGCCGTTGACACCCGACCTTGCTTGATCCTAAGTCTTCCATTATGCATGAAATCAATTAACCCCGATACCCAGACATCGCGCAACAGGGGAGGGATGATTGTGAAAAATGTATTTTTCATTGCCTGGTGCTTATCATTAGTGAGTTTCTCAGCAACATGTAGTCTCTACCAGGCTCTTGGGGCTAGAGTTAGTCTTTGCTAGATGAGTTAGAGAGCCAATGAGTAGCACATGGTCTAGCAACCCTAACCCCGATACCCAGACATCGCGCAACAGGGGAGGGATGATTGTGAAAAATGTATTTTTCATTGCCTGGTGCTTATCATTAGTGAGTTTCTCAGCAACATGTAGTCTCTACCAGGCTCTTAGGGCTAGAGTTAGGCTTTGCTAGATGAGTTAGCCAGTCATAAAGTTGCACATGGTCTGGTAACCCTACCCCTGACACTCAGACATCGCGACAATCCCAGGAATGATATTGTGAAAAAATGTATTTTGCATTGCCCGTGCTTATCGTTAGCAGCTTCTCACCAACATGTGCAACATTTAGTCTCTACCAGGCTCTTTGGGCTAGACTTAGTGTTTTTCCAGATGGGTTAGCTGGTTGTAGAGTTGCGCATAGACGATCTCATAGTCTGGTAGAGGCCGCCAGACTCCTTCGGCAAATTATTCACCCCGTTTGGCAACTTTTAATTATTCTTCCATCGTCCCAAGGAGTCTGTTAGAGACTACTTCTTACCCTGGGTGACATATGAACAGGTCACATGCTGTTAACCCATATTGTTAAGGCTACTCCAAGCAGGCATTACAAGACAGAAACCTACCAATTTATGATATGCCTTTTTCGCAAGCACGTTAAAGTAACAATGTCCAGTTTAAAGTAACAATGCTTATAAAGGTAGATAGATACATTTCTTTTTGCTAGAGCACATGTTTATATGGAGGCTTCTCACCCAGGGTGGCTTATGAACAGGGCATGTGGTAGTAAGGTTACTCCAGGCAGTTATCACAACAAAATAAAGGTTTTAGGGTCCATAAAGGTACAACATTGGAAGAAAGATATATTTCCTATCGCTGGATCAATGAGGGTGACTTATGAACAGGTCACGTGCTGTTAACCCATGTTGTAGAGGTGACCCCGCACAGGTCACAGCCCGGTCCCATCACGCACCGCTGCTCTAACGCTCCACTGGCTATCTTAATAACATCCACTCCGCATTGAATGCGTCCATACAATGGCGTATGAGATATTAAGGTAGGGGCAGGTGTCACAGGGGCAGGACGGGTAGGGTATATGGAGGACGAAGCGACAAAGTTATAGCTGTTGAACTGTAAGATTTATACGGTAATGGTTTAGGTATTGTGATTGTGAACCTGTAAATACTAGGTAATCTATATAGAGGGATGGATAGTAGGTTTATATCAACTAAATTGGCAGCAAGTTGTTGTGGCTTTAAAACAATGTCGTAAACGTTATTTCTAATTAAAAATTATCCACTGGTATTTGGACCTGTTTTATGATCTACCCTATCATCAAATACAAAGTTTATAGTAGCTTCTAATCGTAACATGTCATTTACTGCAACAGCCGAAAGAGAAGCAAGTTATTCATTTTTAACAGTCAATTCACCATTTTAAAATGCGCGCATCTAAAGGCAGAGTTTCATGCAGTTTGAGTTGAAACGGCTGAAAAGTCGAATCCATCTGACTTAATAGAAGAGGGAGAAACATTGGCGTTTGGATCTTTACAGAGTTACGACCGTAATACGTCGAATGGTACCTTCTCAATTGCTTCCAATGCTGTAGTCTTAGACGGGGGTCGTTAAGGCTTTATAGGGTATTATGGACATTGTCCTGTGCAGAGTGAGTCACATCTAGTGCAACAATAGAGCTATCATCACCGTAATGCCGCTCACTATGACAGGAGAATGTAAAGATATTTGAGGCAGGGCATTCAGGACGTATAATAAGAGACAATGTTAGACATTTAGGTGGATAATGTTTGTCGGTTATGGCGTACTGTTTTGGGATAAGCAATGCTGGGTACATTCTAATGTCATTTAAGTACGTCACAAGAAGAGATACTGGGCTATCATTACCCATATGGGGTGTTCTGGCCGAGAAAGGAGAGATCAGACGCTGTATTCGCTTGTTATACTGGGGGCTAACAGATGCCGCTATTCAGATCCGCGAAAGGCATTGACGTTGTTTATCTGTAATGCATGTGTTCTGCATATGGATACTGTACAGCAAGCTTAAAAAAGAAGAAAGACGGATCAACAAAACATAGCGAGAAACAAATTCTTCCATCCTTGAACAAAGCTGTCATCCTTAATAGTATCTGTTGTTTCAATTTTTTTTCACAAGCAATTAATGAATAAACACACACACAAACAACCGACTTGAAGGTTATGCTGTAGGAGAGGACAAAGTCGTATATCATTAAGAAGTGGTTCAATTCTATTATCAGCGACGCCTTTTATGGAGTCGTTAGGGATTATAATGGTGACATACAGGGCGTATATCATGTATATCATGGCCCACTACTGTCATAGGGCCCGGTAATAATTACCATTTATGGGGTAACAGTGGCGGTCGATAAAGGGCAAACTGCTACATCATACAACTGCAGAATTAAAGTACTTGACCTAGGTTGATTAGGCTGGTTGGTCAATTTAAGTCTTTATTGTCCATGCAACTTTATTATGTTTTACTCAATAGTCATTGAGTAATAAGGCTAGGAGGCCACTTCAAAGTGATGTAGTCTGAAAGTCGAAAATCAAAGTACTTGACCTGGGTTGACTCGGCGGGCTGAATTCATATTGTCTGCGATGCTACCATCATAAATAATGAAAAAGGCATCCAGTGGTTGACCACAAAGCAACTTATAAACATCTATAGTCGGTAGTCGATGTGTTATAGCAATGAAGCACTTAAAATGGATCGCTTACCTTGGTATAGGTCTGGGATCCCACTTTAAACTCCCAGGGCTCCTGTTGTCAATGCATAACATGTAGCCACGTTACCTGAAAATAACAATTACAACCATAATGAATAAAAAAAGGAGGTATATTGCTACAATGTCACGTTTACTAGTAGGCCACAGGTTCATTCGAACTGTAAAAGCATCTAAGAGTAGCAATAATAATGTATACAAGAACTTAAGGCATTTTGCTACAATGTTACGTTTATTGGTAGGCAACAAGTTTATTCGGACTGTAAGAACATCTAAGAGTAGCAATTGTTTTGTACAAAAACCTGGACACAAGTGTTACACATCTTTATTGTACTTCCCATGACTTACGTCATCACCCCAATGTGTTTTTACAAAGGTTGAAATAAAGGCGTTGGCTAATTTGGAATTCATGCTTCACAGCGATGCAAGGTCAATGCAAAAGGATTAGACGTTCGCATCGGTCTGCTGAACATGCTATTATGTCTCCTACATGTACAAATACATATTAACAACCTCTTCGTGCTATGAATTCAGAAATGCATACTAGCCATTTATAAAGCCAAAAAGCCATAAACGCCCAACGCCATACGTTTTAGACATTCAGGGTCAAGCAGTTTGGATTTGATTATAATAGCAAATAAAATGTGTTGAATGAATATAGACAGGGACTTACCAAGACCTTATACGATTGGATTTTATTTTAGATATCACAATGACTTATTGAACAATCGTTTCGTTCTTTGATTCCAAAAAGGTATTCTATTTGTCAACTCAGTACCCTGAACGGCAAAAGCTATCCGTTTAAGAAATTCAGCTCCAAACTATGTATATAGATGAGACCCTGTCATGCTGGAGTTTGTATATCATGCACAGTTCAGGAGAATATGCAACTGTGGATACTATAAGATAGAATTTTATTTTGGATATCACAATGACTTATTGAACAACCGTTTCGTTCTTTGATTCCAAAGAGATGTTCTATTTGTTAACTCAGTACCCTGAACGCAAAAAGCTATCCGTTTAAGAAATTCAGCTCCAAACTATGTATATAGATGAGACCCTGTCATGCTGGAGCTTGTACCTCATGCATAGTTCAGGAGAATATGAAACTGTATCCACCACAGGACCCCGAACAAGGTCAAAAACTTCATTACGCCGCACGAATGGATGGGATACGGTGGCTGACAAGCATAGAGCGGTAATAGGAGTATTAATCTCGTACAATAGGAAGCCGGGATGTGACATGAAAGGTTGTGGATCAAGAATATTCGGGTGGACCCACGTGTCGACGATGAATGTGGGTAATTTGCCAGGACGCCCTTGCTAAATCATCGTAACAGTCAGCATTAAAATAACCAATGATACCAAACTCCTACCACGGTGTTAAATCTACGAGTCAGAGTAAAAGTCCAAGACATTTTTTTACATGAAGCAGCATGAAACTGCAAGGTGAAAATGAAGCATGTTTAAACTGTAATTTCCAACACAAGAAATTGGACTTACCCAAATGACATTTCCTTGACAAAGACTGGAGTTGTACAGTCGAAAATTTGGGTAAGTCCAATTTCTTGTGTTGGAAATTACAGTTAAAACTTGCTTCATAATGACTTCTACCAACACAAATGTACCTTAAGATAAGGTATTTTTATGGTTAATGACTGCAGTTTCTGCAGAGTATGATTAAAGTAGCTGATCTGCTTGAAGTCATTAGTGCATGTTTTGCTGTAAGTACCTTAGGCATCTAAATGACATTGAAATTCCTTCGGCGACCACTAAGCCTTTGTAGACCACTAAATTCAAGCATCGTTTCACCAGGCCGTATTGTCCATGTCCAATGTACAGAGACAGCGAACGTCCATAACGCAATATATACGATCCTGCGTTCGGTAACATATCTCTCAGTGTTCAACATCGTAAATTGAGGCAACAATCATATACACAAATACAATGCAGCTGTCCTGACTTGACCCTGAGATCATTGTATAGTAGTCACGAACATGAAACGAATTAACCTTTTTTATAGAAAAAAAAAATGTCTACTTATGATTTAAAAACTACGTACCCTAAGGAATAGTTCTTCTTAAGCGCCTACTTATTAGACATGATGTTTTATAGACATCTGTGATGAGATTACCATTTAAATTAGACTCTCTCTGTGTATATCTATTGATTACCTCTGCTTGGTGACTGCTAATTGTTTTAGTTCAGAGTTTATCTGGGCTATAAATTCTACTCTTGGTCTGACGCTATCTTAGTGTGACACAATACGGCAGAAAACGCTCGTAACAGGTTTAACTACCCTTGTGTAGCCCCTTGCCATGAATAGCTTAAGCACTAGGCACTGTGAGAGTTTCTGCTATTGGGCTCTGGAGTCTTGAACACAATGGCAGAAGAAAGAAATGTGCTAAACGTGCTCAATGGAGGCTTTTCTTCTATACCAAAATGCATTCCTGGGTGTCCTTATTATTTGGTAGATTTACAGTCAATCAGGAACATTGTATAACCAATCAAAGCGTTAATTCCTTACCTCATCGTTTGTACTTGAGGAGTTTATACTATTATTCTCCATAACTCTTGCAATATCTTTAAATGTAACATCGAGACATTCAGTCTCTCTGGAGAACGATTGAATCGGTTGCCTGATCTATTCCTGGCTCAAGCCCTTCTTAAGCAGAAATAAAGCGAATACCTATCGACTTAACTGGCACTGCGAGCCATTAAGAAGTACGAAATAATCGATGAACTAGGAATACTGGAGAACGTCTTCAGAGACACATTAAGTATAAAACTGAATGCATGACCAAATACTTTTGAGCATATATCGAGCGAAGTAACAAAAACTGACAGCGCAAGGAAAGTTAACATTCATGCAACGAGTGATCACAATAATCTGCTAAATGAATTCCTTTGTTTGACACAAAAATCAGTTGTCGAAAATCGAGTGTTCTTCTAGGCCAACAACATATTTTAAGAAAGAACATTATGACAGACAGACAGACAGACAAACATGATGATGATGAAAGAACTTCAAGTTTAATATAGAAAAACAAGAGAAAAAAGTAAAGTAACTAAAATGTCACCACGAGACAACACGATGCAACAGATGTCCCAAAAAGGACCATACGAGTTATTTTCATCTCCATAACCAAATACCTTTAGAGGCGTTTTTACTTTCTTATCTTTAAGAATGCCTGAAACAGCGATATTATCTTGGGCAGCGCAGCTGATATGTTACAGTGATTAGCCAGCGGAACGACACAGAGAAATAAAGATATATCCTCGGGGAGCGGTATGACGCACGGCGTGGCTTTGCCGTCCAATGGAACTGTCAATCAAGCTATCAAAAAATAGCACAGCTTTCAGAATAATTTTCTGGGCGATAATTAATGGTAACGTTGGCAAGATTTGATATCTTAGCACCGCAAACTTGGCGTAACGCGATAAAACGTGTCGACAAAAATAGACCTGATCGGCGAGTTATGGTAGACTGCACTATCTTTCTGGGTTTTTTCCAAAAGGCAGTTAAAGGATTGGCTCTGCAATACGCTTAAGGCATCGTCTATTCATAAACATATTGCACAACCATTCTTATAATTAATATATAGGATTCTCGTCGTCAGAGGATGGTCGTTAACATTACAGTCAACGGAGGACAAAAATGAAACAATTGTAGCTCATTTGTCACTGTCAGAGTTAGATATAAAAGCATGATTAGACAACGTTTTACAGCAAAGTGTGTTTGATAGCGGTGGTAGAATACCCTGCTACAGGGTAATAACAGTTTAAGTTGATACTTGATAGCTGTGTCTGTTATATCTAAACCAATCAAGAAAATTCAGAAACTACGACAGAAAGACAGATAGACAGACAGAGAAAGGCAGAGAGAAAAGAGAGAGACTAAAGAGCTGGAACCCAAATGGTCATGACAGGCTACACATAATATAAATACCGCCACATCAAGTGTCCTGTTACGGTTAGGCATCCTAAACATGTTCATTGGGATGTACCAAGTGCCTAGGCTAAGTCTCCTTTACTTTGGAATCGCTTCGTTTGCAGACCATACTGTCCCTGATTGGCACTAGCGCATAACAGGGATATGTACTCCGTGTCAAAGACCTCCATGATACTCCTTGGTACATGCCAAGTGTTCAGACTAAGCTGTCTTTACATTGAAATCCTTTGGTTCCCAGGCCATGTTGTCCCTGATTGGCACTTGCACATACCATGCATGTGTACTCCGTGTCAAAGACCTCCATGATATTCCTTCAACATGATCAGACCTGGCGCGTCGTCAAGCCTATGATAACCCTACCCTTGCATCGTCTCATTAGGAGTTGTTGTTAACAAGGCTAGACTCCTCACGGGTTTAGACTGGCGACGGCAACCCGATGAGTCTGATTACAGCTAACGTTACGTTGTCGAATCCAAAGGAACAAATGTCTAAATGTCAGAGACACGACGTAATGTTTTAATCTCGCTGTTGCACCACAAAGTATTTCAGACAAGTACAAGTCTGTGCATTTGTAATTTGAACTGTAGACAAAGAACATTTTACAAGCATTGGTTTAAAGTTACAATAGACAAAGTGTAATATTACAGTTTATTACAACTACAAATTGTTTACAAGACACAGTAGGGATAATTGACTGATTCATCTCTTAGTATATAGGGCAAATGTATTTTCCAGGGGGAAAACTTTTCCTTACTGAATTACGTAGACCTTAGTCAAAACAAATACGCTTCTCAATTAGATAAAAGCTATTAACGAGCTATTCTTAATTAGATATAAACAAAAACAAACAAAAAGAAGAAAAGAAAAAGAACAAAGGTATAGGAAATAGAACAGTTTGACAAAAGACGACAAAGCAGTTTTACGAACGACCCGAACGTGGGATCCTGTTTTATCCAGATCTTCCAACCGTGTCGCCAGACATTAATCACCCCTGACCTGACCTCACCTAGCCCGTGACCTCAGCAGAGGTCGTACAGGCGCCATTAAAGGCCTAAAGACATCAATCCCTTACTGGTAATTGATGAACGACTCAATGTCGTTCCCTCTTTTTCCAGCGGAATGCCTTGGCTGATCGTCTAGGTAGGTCTTTAAACCCGAAATGACTAAAATCATCTTTATCTCACATAGCACTTGTCTGTAGCTGACTACTCTAGACTATTCCTAGCATAGACTTGAGTGTTTATGATATTAATTTTACAATTCAACTCTTCATGTCGGGGCCAGTCACTGCGCCACTAGATTCCACACGGCAATGCCGTGGCTGCACCTCGGTCAATTGTAGTGTCTCCGAAGTTGTGTGAGGTTTTTAGAATGAGTTGCGATAGGTAAGAACACAATATAACACCAACTCGTCATGCTAACTTGCATAGTATGATATCTAAGAAAAGCTAGGCTTGCTGTAACGATACAAATTCAAACTACAGAAAAGAACAAGTTTCATACAGGGTCGCTGGTCATCAATTGCACGTCAAAGCCTACTCCCAGTACACCATCCAGGCACAGTCACCTCACTCATTCTGCAGCCTACCCAAGTGTAGAAATCTGTACAGACAGCAGACATTCTTCCCGCGTACCATCCGGGAGTGGAACTGCCTCCCGCCGGACGTGGCCCTCTGCTCAACCTTGGAGGTCTTCAAGTTATGATCTCCCCCGCCCTTTCTCCCCTCTCCTCCCCATACCACCACCCCCCATGCGCAGTAACCTGCAATATTACTGAGAGAGAAAACCTGCAATGCGGGGAAAAAGTTTCCCTAATCAGGACTCCCCCTAATGCAGCATAACAAGAACGCCTCTGGCAATCACAGTCACAGTCAACCAACGGTCGTTAGGGTTGGATCTAACTTTCAGATCTATTCATGTACGACAAAGACACCTGCTTCGGTGATAAGGCAGGCTGGACCTAATGAGCTAATCTCGACGAGCTGCACCCTCGGTCGTAAAAGTAGATTAGCGTAATTATACTTCTAACATCGCCTTGGTGCAGCTGGAGGGATAATCCTCTTACTCGTGACAATCTGGTTTCAAGGGCTGATTTCTGGTGATCTAACTTTGATGGCTCTCTCGTGACCGCCATTGGAAACTGGATTGTCTCATGTTTTGCATCAAAATGCTGCATAACAAAGATACCACACCAGTACTTCAAAGATACCAAATCAGTATGTACGTAGGAACCAACGGTTGATTTCAAAGGTTGATTTCTGGTCACCTTCCTTTGATGGCTCTCTCGTGACCGAAATTGGAAACTGGATTCGTTTTTTTCTGCCTCATGTTCTGCATCAAAATGCTGCGTGGCAAAATGCCAAAAAGGTACTCGTTTATGTACGTAGTAACCAATTGATTTCAAAGGCTGTTTTCTGGCAATCTTGCCTTGATGGCTCTCTTGTGACCGAAATTGGAAACTGGGTTGGTTGGTTTCTGTCTCATGTTTTATATCAAAATGCTGCATGGCAAAGGTGTCAAACCATTCCTTGTTTATATACATACGAACCAACTGTTTATCATGGTCGAAATGCCACAATCTGTTGCAGACTAGTTGAGCGTTGCTGTGGCAAACTCAAGTTGACAGACTGGCACGCTGTATCTGTTGATAAAATTTACCTAACAAAGAGCAAGTATAACCTTATTTTCCACCTGTCATTTTTAGTCAGTAGAAACATCGGTTAAGTAAAAAAAGAAAAGGCCACTTTTACGTCCATAGTAGAACTGCACAAAAAAAGTACAATGCACAACATGTTAGGCAGCATAGACAGGTTAAGGTAGTCCCATAGCCTTTTTGAGGCGGGACAGTAGGTTGATGATACACTGTGTCTAGGGAACAGTATTGGATGGCGCAGCCCATCCCTCTCCTTCCACCACCTTTTACCTCCCCAACCGAAGTCAGATACCCATTTTACACCTGAGTGGAGTGAGGAAAGTCGTGTTAAGTGCCTTTCCCAAGGACACAACGTCTAGCCAGGAATGCCAGGAATCGAAGCCGCAATCTCGTGTTCGCTCGCCTAGCCAAACTGCCATTCGACGCTACTGAAACAGCCTAGACGTACTATCCCAGGTAACTTCTCCGCATGGCAAATCAGACGACAAAAAAAAAGAAGTTTGAGTCCTTCCCACAAATGAGAGCTTGGAGAATTCCTAGCTGTTGGGTCAAGACTTTTAAAACTATTTCACGACCTTTGCAGAAAGACACTGTCATTGGAGAGTATATACAATACGTGAGGCAGCAACAACAACGTAGTGTCTCGGCCAAAATCTAGCTGTGTGCCACATCTGATGACAAAAAGAGTTTGAGCTCTGTCCAAAAATGACAGATTGAGGAATTCCTAGCTGTTAGGTCAAGGCTTTTTAAGCAATTTCAAATTAGCGAGAGTATTACAATGCGTGAGGCAGCATAACAACGTTAAGAACCCCAGCCAAAATCTAGCAATGTACCACATCTTATGACAAAAAGACTTTGAGTTCTGCCCAAAAATGACAGCATGACGAATTCCTAGCCGTTGCCACGAAAGAGAAGCACAAGAAAAGTCACCAAGTTCAACACTACGGTTCAAGAACACCACAGTTGCAGCCCTGAAGGTGTGACGGGAATAATTTCGCCTTTTCTCGCCTGTCTGGGGTTATATTGATTCGAGAGCCATCCATGACAGTTGAACTTCCCTCTGACCTCTTTAAAGCCTGTTTCTAATGGAAAACTGCACGCCCGGACAACGGGGACCAAATTATTGCACAGGTGGCAGAAACCGCCGCCATCTTTGGTGACTCCCATGGGGCTTTGCGAATGAATAATGGCGACCTCTAGAGACTGTTAGCCGCGACAGATGTATCGTTGGCGTAACTATGACATGATTTGTACCCATCCTGTGATAGTCTAGGTGTAGATATGGTGCTGTAATAAGATAGAATTTACAACTCAAAGACAATCTACAGGTGACCGTCCTGCAGCAATGGTAGAAAAAAGCTCGACGATTGGAGCTCTAATGCAATGTGTCAAAGAATTAAGCTGACAAATTGTCATTTTTTTTAATCACTGACAGTTCAACTCAAAATACCACAAATTAGAGCCATGCATAGCTCCACGATCCAATATCCTCACGTACAGAATGTATGCGAGGCTCACTCAATAACCAAATCCCACTCAATGTAATGGCACCATCCACACGACCGACCTAAAGCCGTGGGTGTTAGCCCTATGTATCAGGATTATGGTCTGTATTAGTCAGTGGGATGGGGTTATCTCGGGTAATTCAGTATTTCAAAACCAGTTTTATTCCACACACAAAACTTTGAAACAACATCACTCTGGAACCAACTACCTCAGTCAGTCAAAGACGCCTATAGCCTCGTTGCTTTTAAGAGAGCGTGCAAAAAGCAACTGTTGACCATTTAGTCAGTAGCCTGTCAAATTGCCATTGTTTTAAATTGCACAGCTACTTTGTATATGATATTATGTAATTTTTGACTGTTAATTGTTTCATGTAATGTCTGTAATGTGTGGAGCACAGTATCAGCTCAATCTGCTGCCTATGTGCTCCACGTGTCTTGCTGTTGCAAGTTTGATAAAGAAAGAAAGAAACTGTTACAGTGATAACCAAATGGTGCCATTTTTCTACTTTCTCGTATCATTTCATCTTTTACCGGTACTGATAAGGTAACGTTAACCACACATAGCCAAATGGTCTGAAAATAGCTCTTATCTTTTCCAGCTACTTTGTCTAAGCCCTGCATCAAATTTTCACAACCCAAGAGCTATTGCTTTGATCTCTGTATGGTCTATTTATAACAGTAAGATAGTATCTGACAATTAAAGTGTCCTAAGTACAAAATTAGTCAGAAAACTTGACTTTAAGCATGCTGGGTCACACAAAGACACTGCGCCGTCTTAACCCCCGTCATTTGCTGTTTGAGACGCCTGCCCATGACGGATACCCTGGAGAGGACCTGTCTATAGATGTCCTCTGTGATGCCGGTAAGCTTAAGCCTAGATTTTGCAACAATTTTTAAAACATTTTTTTACTAAAACCTCTCTAATGATCCATACAGTATACTAACAAGAGCGACAAAATGACTAACGTAGCACAGACATCAGACTATGAATTGATATGAAAATGACGCGAAGGCAACTTTTATGTCATCAAGTATGAAATATATACAATAGAATGTAAATGGGGGTTACCACCAACATTTATAAAAGTGTCTTGTACGTTTTTGTACCGATTTCATACAAAGATAAGAATCTTCAACGAGTCCCATCTATTATTAGATACAACAGACTGTTTAATTGGTGTAAAAATAAACTGAAAGTGAAACCACAGACGCAAGCCAGACAACATGCACAGCTACAGACAATTTCACCGTATTTACTCCAGTGGAGATGAATAGATAGAGACAGGATTACTCCCATAGGAATATAATCTGTCATATGTCAAGGACATACAGAAGTGTACGACTGGCAACTCGTTTTCCCGGTTGGATTTTATTGTATCCAGAAGGCAGAACCGTGTCTATGCCTGGCTGTGATAGGGTTAGGATCAGGCACGGCCCTACATGTATAGTCTCTAAAAAACTCTCTCATGTATCCAGAACCGTGCCTGAATGGGTTAGGATTAGGGTCTTTGAACTGTGCCTGAATAGGGTACTGAACTATGCCTGAATGGGTTAGGATTAGGGTCAGGCATGGTTCTGGATAGTCTCCGCGTATCCAAGAAGTGTATGATTCGGATGTTGCGAGGTTTGCAGCCTTCCCGTCAAGAACACCCCGCAGTTTTAGGGCACACATGTTAGTTCCAGCAAGAGTGAAATCATCCTCTTTTGCATCTTCGTTTACACCACGTGTTATCACGATCTGGAACAAGCTCGATACTAAAATCAGAGGGCTAGGAGCTAGGGCATCAAGCCCAACTGATGTGGCTATCTTTAAAAGGAAACTCTGCTCATTTATGCAGAACAGATTTCGCCATACATACAATTTAGAGCAGCCTTGTACGTGGCAGTTAGCATGTGGTTGTGCCACTTGTCTTGCCACAAGACCACACTAATTTTGACAATTCTACATCACTACATGGATGTCAGATTATCATTATTTTTAGTCTTGATTTTAAGATGGTTATTGTTGCTAAGATGATTTACCCTGTAGTTTCACGTCGATTTCTTTCAATTGTCCTAACATTGTATAATGTCATTGTTAATTTGATGTATTCATCATCATCATCGGTCGGCTGCTGCGCAGGCGACTGCAAGAGACCTCCACTGCCCCTTGTATTAATTTGATGTATTATCTCGTTACTATGTAGGTATGACGGCATTGAAAAGGTGTTCATTTGAACTACCTGTTCCGTCATACCATCCACACTGTGTGTATATATATTTGGAGAAGCATAATAAATAAATAAATAAACTAGAGGTCAACGATCTCATGCCTTCGTCAAAGGATGTTATCGTTATATAACTTAAGAAGGTAGAAGTGATATATTAGTCCCCCTAAATATTGAAGTTGGATTGTGAAAACTACCCCTGCCGATGCAATCTGCAATCGTGCATTGCGCAAGGGAAAAAACATCTGTGCAGGAAATGTAAGGCAACACCACCGCCTGCAGCTACATGGACTGCTTAATGAATATCCCCTCTGGGACTTTCTCCCTCTGGGACAGCCTGTAGCCCATGTGTCACAATGAAGGTAGAGTATCATGGAAGGATTTGTGGGATCTCATGGATGGACAAAGTCTCAAACCAGGAAATCCTCAGAAGATGTGGCACCACTAGCTTGTACTCAATCCTAAAACAGCGTAGACTGCGCTGGTTGGGCCACGTGTCCCGCATGGACCACTCTCGTTTACCACACCAAACCTTGTACGGTCAGCTCGCGGAAGGCAAACGTGGCAGGGGTCGCCCAAAGCTTCGTTTCGTTGATGTCTGCAGGCGTGACCTGAAGCTGTTCCACATGGGAACTGACTGGGAAGACCTTGCCCAAAACCGCACCGCCTGGCGGCACGAGCTCCACCAAGGAGCGGATAGACTAGAAAGTGACCTTCAGATCAAGGAGTCTGAGAGAAGGCGGAAAAGAAAAGAGCCGTGTCTACAGTCTACCTTCATATGTGAGACCTGCGACAAACCCTGCAGGAGCAGAGCCGGCTTAGCTGCTCACCGTCGTGTCCATAAACAGTGAACTGATCGTCCGGCAGGATGAAAAAGACTATGATGATCATGGAAGGTAACTGAATTATAGAATTGCTTCATTTATTATGCAAATTACATCATCATTTGCATACTGGTCATCTAATTATGTCAAGCATCACTTACCCTTCCTATGCCCCAAATATCAGGATGATCCGTCGACCGGTTATTGAGTTATCCTACTTTAAACATTTTCATACAAATGCTCCTGCAGTTCCAGAGCAAGCCGCTAGGGGACCCAAACTTATGTCACTTCTTTCTGAGCACAAGACCTATCTACCATCCAGAAATCATGACCCTAGCTCCTCCAGATCACCATATTTCAAAACCAGAAGTTCCGCTGCAGTACCATAACGAGCCGCCAGGGGGCCCATATTCCTATCACTTCTAGGTCTCATCAAGACCTACCCACCTACCAAATATGAAGACAATCCATTAAAGCCTTCTCGAGTTATACTGTTGACAGACTCACGCACACACGCACGCCCATGAAAACATACCCTTCTTGACGAAGGCAATAAAGAACGTTCTGGATCCAACAGATGTAGATATTTGTCTGGTGCACATGTTAGCATCATCGAAGCAATGCCGGATCATCTGTTTGAAATGACTAGCACAACTTTTGAAACAACTTTGAAAAGGAAAGAAAAAAGAAAAGCTTTTTAATTTTGCATGCCGATGGCACATAGATACAAACACCATCTTTTCGACGTAAGCAATCACTTAGTACTTATTTTTGCAGAGCGTACAGATGGCTCATAAACTATAAAGTTTCATTGTAGTATCAATGACCGATAAAACGTCATGCTGAAGATTTATATTTATCGAGAAAGACAGGGAAACTGGATTACATAATATTGTCACGTGATACGTCACGACGAGTGCATTCTAAAAAAGGGGCCTATTTTGGAGCTCAACGCTTTTGAAATAAATCTTGTACACCTTTTATTTATATACATATATATTTTATGATGATATATGTTTGAAATGTGGTTAGAACCTGCCATTATTCAAAAGACAACCACCTATCCTAAGTGATTGATAGCATTAAAAACATGCATTTCTTTTGTACGTGAATCATTCATCTTACCATACTAACGGACAAACACCACGCGTATCATTTATCTTGACACATTGTCTTCCTTGGACCTTGGCTGTCATTCTTATTCACCCAGCTTGACGGATAGCCCCGTGACCTGTGTGTAACCTGGGGCGTGACAGGGCGGGAGACTGCGTGTGACAGGCCACCGTTTAGTGTAAAGAAGGTGAGCGGTTCCAATTTGTAAAGTGCAGACAGACCTCATCCTTTATTCATGGGCCAAACTAGGGGCTATTGAGAAAAGGAACTCGTGCAGAAGACTGCGTTAAACGGGTCGCATCACTGGGTCCTCGTGTTTGTAAGGCTAAGGTAAAATGTTGTGTTTCCGATCATTGCAGTACTGAAATACTGGGTCGGTAGGTAGGGATCCTCTTTTTATAGATTCCAACAAATACGGTTTGATAATGTAAAATTGAAATGCATTAGGACCAGGGCTGTCTCCAGGACTCGTCTTACCGTTTGCTTGTGGGGGAAGGGAAAAATATTTTACCAGAGTTACATTGATAAAATTTGGTTATGGAGATGCCTGAAATAACATTTCATGGGGTTTTAAATTTAGTTGTCAGATCGAATTTTATAACTTTTCCTACTCAACGGTTGACCCAAAATAAAGGCTAGGGTAGGCCGGATTTTGCTTGGGTCTGTCAGGTAACCGGAAGTACAACATTGTTCCTGGATCGAATGGAGCCCAGTGATTGGATGACGTATATTTTTTAAAATTTGTCGTCACTGAAGTGAAATTTTAGCCATATACATATAGTAGATTCAGCAAAATCTTTAACTACCATAATGATAGGGGAAGCCACTCTGCCCAATATGATTATGTACTATTATATCGTTGTAGTACTGTATGAAAATAAGTCATTGCTTTAGTCGATGTAAGTACGTTTGGCAAAACATTAGAAGACCCACAGTCAATTACAGCTGAGTTAAGTCAAGCCTATGGGGGATTTCCTTATGAAAATTCTTGGCATAACTCACAGACTTTGCCCGGATGGTTTATTTGATTAAGAGATTTTCACAAAAGCCAGCTCATTCTCCCATCAAATTCGGTAAGGCCGAGATCAATTGTGCTCAGTCTTGGCATTGATCGGGCAAAATTCTATCGACATTTGCAGAAGCTTGCCAGAGCATTTCAATATTGATAGATATTTTTCTTTGTATAAAATGGCTGGAAGGAAGAATAGGATTCATTGTAGATTTACATACTAATCAGCTTTTGCCAGTTACACAACATATAGGGAGCAACTAACGGATCACCAATAGAAAGTGCATCGTATCCAGTACCGTGCCTATCTAGTTCTATGCTTGATGGGTTAGGATTAGGATCAGGCACGGTTCTGGATAGACCCCGCGTATCCAAGATTAAGATCGTAGATTTGCCCGAGGTACGGTTTTGGATACGCGTGGACTATCCAGAACCGTGCTTGAGCATGTTTCTGGATAAAGCACGGTTCTGGATACAACAGTTACACAACCCACATGGTGTAACTAACGGAATCACTGATAGAAAGGGTCGCTGACTTGGTGGGGGGGGGGGGGAAGGTCTAGTCATGTCCCTTCCGTTTAGCCTTGATTTAATGTAGCCGGGTATTTTTTTGAAAGACCAGCTGAAGACAAGGAACATTCTGTTACAAAACAGGTAAATTAGTTTACATCCCAGGCAATTGATTTATGGTCTTTGTGAAATTTTCAACTATGTGATCCACGTTATTGAATTATATGGCTATATATACCAAACGAGATCATTAATTACCTTACGTTAGAATAAACATTTTAACCCGTCCTGTATGGTCCCCCACTGCAGATATAAGTCATTCATTTAACGTCTGCATTGAGCAGATAACAATGGGAGACGCCATTGCTTTGTTATGCAGTATATAGCAGACTAAAATCCAATATTGCATTTAGTACAAAATGGTTTGGGATGACACAAAGAAACAGTTGCAATCAAATTCAGTTGTTTCAAATTTTAGGTAGATGTAACTGTGAAAAAAACATAGCTGGAAAAACAACAACGTAAACGTATACAGAAAAAAAACGACTCGTCAATATTACACTATACTAATCACACATACCGAACGTGAGGGAACAAACTTATTTACCTCTGCTATCTAAATAAAACAAGGATTTTTACCGTACCTTCAGCACAAGTGCATCGCGACGTTTATGGGCAATCTTGCAGAAAAAGCCATTAAGTGCCAGCTTGTTTCTAACCAAACAAAATTGAAATTTCCTAGAGGCTCCACTAAGCAATTCTGTTTCCAGTAAGGAGCTTAATGTCTCTCAATTATCGCGAAATTAAATCACTCCTTCGCAGAGCAACACGGGTTCATTAATATTCCGCAGGCGTGTGTACCACGATGCTGCAATTTCCTGCAGCTTATCATAACCGTAATACAATACCGACCATCGCAGGGGAGAGAAACAATAAAGCAACCAACCTCCAGCCCAGGATGACCAGCCTGCAAATCCATGCATAGAAAGCACCGATCAAACCCCGTCAACAGGCGCCGTGAACTGCCGTTTCCTCGGCGTGTTTAGCGACGCAACAAGCTGCTTCCAGCGCGCATTCTTCAACAGATTGCCACTCGCAGCGAGATCTCTTATACAGTAATCGTTCGACCCCCAGGATACGGCTCTTCCGGATTGCTGGCTTCCCCCGTTTCCACCGCGCGGAGGTTGTTCAAAAGTGTTACCGACACCACCTGTAGGTTGAGTACTAGGCTAACACCAGCTAGCGGTCGCACGTACGCACCGACGCGGCGGCAGGTCGGCTGGCGTTTGGCTGCTGTTGCCCCGCCGAGGTCATCAGCGAGGAACCACGCCCCTCAGCAAAATTATTCATACAAGCTCGATCAACAGGCTTGCGTGCGGGATGCACTACACTCAGTGCAAGGAATTGCAAATGATACGGCGTGTTTTCTTTAAATCATGGCAGTGAAACTTACAGCAATGAAACTTACAGCAAAGGGAATGCCTTTAAGCAGGATATTATTCATACAGCTTAACAGTACAGGCTTGCGTGCGACATGCACTACACTCAGCGCAAGGAATTGCAAATGATACGGCGTGTTTTCTTTAAATCATGGCAATGAAACTTAGGGCAAAGGGAATTTCTTGAGGATATTATTGATACAGCTCAACGACATGCGTGCTAGATCCACTACTATGCTCTCCACGCAAGGAATTGCAAATGATACGGCATGTTTTCCTTAAATCATGGCAGTGAAACTTACAGCAAATGTAATTCCTTTAAGCAGGATATTATTTATACAGCTCCACAGTACAGGCTTACGTCTTATAACCACTACACTCAGCGCAAGGAACAAAAAATGATACAGTGTGTTTTCTTTAAATCATGGCAATGAAACTTACAGCAATGAAACTTACAACAGTGAAACTTACAGCAAAGGGAATGCCTTTAAGCAGGGTATTATTCATACAAGCTCGATCAACAGACTTGCGTGCGAGATCCACTACACTCAGCGCAAGGAATTGCAAATGATACGGCGTGTTTTCCTTAAATCATGGAAATGAAACCTACAGCAAAGTTAATGCCTTTAAACAGGATATTATTTATACAGCTCAACAGGCAAGCGAGCGAGACCCACTACCCTCAGCGCAAGGAATTGCAAATGATACGTCCTGTTTTATTTAAATCATTGCAATGAAACTTACAGCAGTGAAACTTACAGCAAAGGTAATTCCTTTAAACAGGATATTATTTATACAGCTCAACAGTACAGGCTTGCGTGCGAGATCCACTATACTCAGCGCAAGGAATTGCAAATGATACGGCGTGTTTTCTTTAAATCATGACAATGAAACTTACCGCAGTGAAACTTACAGCAAAGGGAATGCCTTTAAGCAGGATATTATTTATACAGCTCCACAGTACAGGCTTATGTGCGAGATGCACTACACTCCGCGCAAGGAACTGCCAATGATATGGCAGTTTTCCTTAAATCATGGCAATGAAACTCACAGCAATGTTAATGCCTTTAAGCAGGATATTATTTATGCCGCTCAACAGGCAGCCGCGCGAGATCTACTCCTCTCTACAGGGCTTTCCACAAGGAACTATTCTGCCTTCTTTAAATCATTGCAATAAAAAAGTATCACAGTATAAAAAAGTCTTATTAACAGAGCATTGTTTATGCAGCATAACAGACTTGCGTGCAAGATCAACTCCCTTCAATGGGGCCATGTTCGACAAGGAATTACAAATAAAGATACGGACTGGTTTGTATAAATCATTGCAATAAAATATATTTCAAATTCTTATTAGCGGAATATTCTTCACCCGTCACACCAGACCTGCGTGCGAGATCCATTCCTCTCCACATACTTTGATCGGCAAGGAATTGCAAATAAGGATATGGCCTGACTTCTTTAAAGCTTTGCAATTAAACGTATTACAGTCAGAAGAAGTCGCCAAAACCGACTTGCGTGCGAAATCCTCGTCTTCCCTATGCAGCTATGTTCAGCAAGGCATTTCAAATAAGGCTTCTATCTGGTTTCTTTAATTCGTTCCAATAAAACTTATCACAGCAAAACAAACCCTTAATAACTGAATATTGCTCATACAGCGAAACAGACTTGCGTGCAAGATTCACACTTGTGTCTGGGGATCTGATCAGCAAGGAATAATAATTAGTCTACGGCCTGATTTCGTAAAATATTTGCAATAAAACACAGAAAAACAGAGTATAATTGAGACAGATAACAAGTCTCTCATTTTACGGGCAGTGCCTCTAAGGGATATGAGCAAATATTGACTGAACGGCGGGTAATCTACTCTGGGTTTTTGACGCTTGTGACTGATGTGCGAAGCAATTTTGTTTATTTATTGAATATTTTTGAGCGGTTGATGCCATCCTAATAAGTCTTTTAAGACCAGGAGGTATCATAAACTGTCTGAGAAAACGTTACAGCTATTTTTATCAGATAGATATATTGAAACGCCATCTTTCTAATGCAATCAATGTTTTATTACCTTTTCTTGTCAATCTTAAGCAGATGTGACAGTGCGACTTTATAACACTCCCAAATATCTGACCTGTGTCGTTGTGATTGGATGTAAGACGCATCTCAATTTATTTATTCAACCTTCAAGACTGCAGGGTAGCCCCTTCTACAATCTGTTGATTTCAACTGGGGCCCAAAAACAGAAAACACGGAAGAAGTCGGAACATAAACTACCTAACAAAATCCGCAATGAAGAAAAACTTTTAAAAATGAAAGGAAAACATTCTCAGATCAAGAAAATCTAAAAACTGAAACATGTATAACGGGCCAGCTCCAAAATGCTGACCGCTGCACAAAACAAGACGACCATGTCCGAGCCCCCAGCAACACCCTGTCTAAGGTCACAGCACCCCACCGTTCCAACCGATTTCCTCTCACACTTCATACGTCATTAAGAAGCCGCTCAATATCTCTCAAACACCCATAACATTAAACCGTCATGATCTTTGCTTGTCCAAGCTTTATTTTCCCATATGTCCACTTAAAATCTAATACTTGCTAGATTTTTATCGACTCTGAATGTCTTACTTAGCTTTTATTGCAACGCCTCTCTTAATTCAGATATTCAGGCTTAATGCTTGCATATGCAGAATTTATTTTTAGACCTATTATGCTCGTCATCGTTTTCTTTTTAGTGCCCAGATGAAGCCGTTTTTCTGTCGCCGCCACCCGACCAACCAGCACCACATCGATATCTTTAATGGCAAGATTCTGTGTCTCATCAGAATAACAGCAGCCTAGCCGCAAATTAAAAAGTCAAGCTGTGTGGCTTCAGACAGCTGCAGCATACTGTTGCACTGTCTACATGATTCGGTTTGCCCTTTTGCGAACTGGGTAATAATGTATAGCTATTTTTCGAGGTGCGTGCGACAGACTTATCTATTTGAACCTGTCTGTCACACACATACAAAACAGGTTTAGCCTAAACGATGGTTCCGTCGCTAAGACGCTTATAGCTATGCGTAGTCCTTGACCTCCGAACAACATGATTTTTCATATTTGGCAAAAGACCCATAAAGATTAAGGATAGGTCAAAGCCATTTTCTCTCCAAACTTCAACCATTTACCATCAGCCGTTTCTTTTTTTTTTTCAAGAGAACGGCTGACAATACAAGTCAAAAAGATAGAATACAGATCACAGGGAACGTACGTGCCCATCATCTACGAGAGGACCGGTTTGACTTGAGTGCCAGTCACTGGAACCATCTTGGCAGCCGAAGGAAAAACTTGAGCCTCCATGTGGTTTGAA
Source organism: Branchiostoma floridae x Branchiostoma japonicum (assembly GCA_013266295.2). Taxonomy (NCBI): domain Eukaryota; kingdom Metazoa; phylum Chordata; class Leptocardii; order Amphioxiformes; family Branchiostomatidae; genus Branchiostoma; species Branchiostoma floridae x Branchiostoma japonicum. Next base: position 1,767,755 of record CM023825.1, on the reverse strand, counting down.
AGCCCAATTTTCTGATGGATAAGAAAAACAGCCTCGTTACTGATTCCTTGAAGAACGACCATACCGAAGGGACAAAGTATTACAGTAGACTGTGTTCATAGAGCCATGTCAATTTCATAGCAAGTTCCAGGAATTCGGTTCTAGTTAGGCGGGTGATATGATGAGGATGCTAGCTCTGGTGCCTGTGGGAAATTGCGGAGTTCTAACGAGTTTACCTGGGCTTGGCGGGGCTTGTTCTGTGGGACGTGACATGGTTGTGCGTTTGTAGGTGATTGAGTTGACATGGCGGTGGCATCAAAGGCTGATCTAACTACATCGCCACACGTGTGTCACGGAGGAGACGAATTAGATATAACTTGATCTAGGGACGTCTAACTAGATGAGTGATGTGAACTGTTGGTGTTTGAAATACATAGTGTTCTCAATGCAAATAGGAACATGCTGAAGAAATATATATATATACATGAAAATGAGTGCAGCTGCTTTGGAATAAGGAGACATTCGAAATATGCCACGGTTGGGCAGAATGCCTACTAGTATTTCGTGATCCTGACTTGGCAGATATCACGCAGCTCAAACGTCAGACAGATAGATAAACAGTAGACAGACCGACAGACAGATCCCTTAAACCCTGACATAGACAGTTTGATTTACCAATGGTAGTAGATGCCAGTAAAGTCGGGTAATGTTTACTTTGTAAAAATAGTACCGGTCTTTACAATCGGTAGTACATGAAATTACTGGACTATAAAGTAAACATTACCCTACTTTACTGTCATTTACTTGGTGCAGTTCCGGAAGCACATTTGTTAACTGGTAAGTGATGAGAACTCTGAGAGGGCAGAGCTAATCTGTACCCCTTTCCTACCCCTGACTACAGCAGGCCTTTATTACTTCTCTCCGGTGACACAAATCACAACCTCTTACCGACTTCTTACCCTTTACACAAACTAATATTGTCTTCCCGAAGAATTACCAAGCACACTTTCAGGGTGGTTAATTTTGTTTCACCTTCATAACGGCGCGTCACCTGTGGATATTACATCTAAAGGGCAGAGTTGGCGCCGAAACGTCCGGAGCATCCTGAAAACTTGTAAGTATGAAACATTGCTGCTGTGTCAGACAAAGTTGATAAGTCCCACTATCGGAGGCCAAATGTTCCTATAGGCTTATAGTATTTCCTGGCTTCTCTTAAATCAATCTTAATACATCAATGTAAGAAAGAGTCAATAGAAAATAATGGATTTTAACAGAATGGACTGTATCAATCTACCTCAAAGCACAATGAAGTCTAGTCAGAAAAAAAGTATGTCTGTATCTGTATCGCCGGTATAACCGCACTTTGGCGTAACACACATGTCATGGATCCCTTAAATCAATCTTAATGCATCAATGTGAAAAAAATAGTCAATTAATAACGACAATTTTAACATAATGGCTGGCATCAATCAGAGCACAATGAAGTCTCGTCAGAATTCCAATGATAATGTGACAAGGAAGATTTTGTCTATCAAGTGTTCCTCCTAGAGGCTTAGAGTATTTCATAGACTTTCTGATATCAATCTTAATGCATGAATGAAAAAAGAGTCAATAGCAACAATAGCAAACAAATTTTACCACAAGATTTTGTCTACCTAAGACATAAATATCCCGCTTGTAGGCAGTTATTGATTAAAGTATAAAGATCAAAGCTGATTTACCGAAGACTAATCAACGTAGTTTTCAATTACAAAAAATCGCCTTCTTCTGTCTTCCAGGATTTGTTGATTTAGGATAATGGGGATCCAGAAAATCGAGGGATTGCGTGTATAAATCCTTTAGTTTTGTTGGGAAATGGAGATAGCCGTCTGCTAATGCCCTTTGCCAACATCATTACCCAGCTGCAAGTTAAGATCTATACCCTGCCCTGAGAGACCATAACCCTTGATGTGACCGTTTTGCAAATAGAAATCTGGGTGTCTTATCTGCAACTTAGGATAAATGGTGGAGCACCGCTGAATGTCAACTGCAAAGCATCATGGCTTTAAAATTTAACTTTGTATGACAGAAAATAGAAAATCCGGGGCCCGGGGCGTATCATTAAAAAGACTTATGTTCTAGATTTGACCATTTTGCCAATAGACATCCAAGTATCTTATCTACAACTTAAGATAAATGACGGAGCACTGTGGAATGTCAAGTGCAACGTATCATGGTTTTGAACTTCAACTTTCACTGACAGAATATAGAAAATCCTTTTAAATTGGCTTGAGGCATATAAACCTAGATCTTGCCATTTTGCAAATAAAAATCCAGGTATCTTATCTACAACTTAAGATAAATGACGGAGCACTGTGGAATGTCAAGTGCAACATATCATGGTTTTGAACTTCAACTTTCACTGACAGAATATAGAAAATCCTTCAACATTGGCCCGGGGCATATAAAGAGAGATACCTCGACTTCAGATCTGACCATTGCAAATAGAGATCTGGGAATCTTTTCTTCGACTTAAGGCACCGCGGAATGTCAAGTGCAACTTATCATGGTTTTGAACTTCAACTTTCACTGACAGAACATAGAAAATCCTTCTAAATTGGCCCGAGGCATATAAACCTAGATCTTGCCATTTTGCAAATAAAAATGCAGGTATCTTATCTCCAACTTAAGATAAATGGCGGAGCAGCTCAGAATGTCAAGTGTAACGTATCATGGTTTTGAACTTAAACTTTCACTGAGACAGAATATAGAAAATCCTTCAGCATTGGCCTGAGGCACATACAGAGAGAGAGAGAAAGATAACTTGACTCTAGATTTGACCATTTTGCAGATAGAAATCCGGTTATCTTATGGCAGATCTATGAGGGATCAGGATGGGTGCCAGATACAAAGTCTAGGGTTTTGAACTTAAAGGTCATTGAACTTAGTTTGCGAAACCTAGTGTGCTGCATGGGTTGGTACATTTCTTATGATTTTGAAATATTGTAAAAATTTTGATAAAAACAGGCTATTTGATTTCATATCCCTGGTTTCGAAAACTTCCATGGTTTAGTATTAGCATGCATTAAAATGATAGTCTTAAAGAAAATGCAAGAACAGAATCTGGGCATCTTTATCCATGCCTGCAAAATTAAGTTTAAAATGCTGGTTACAGTGAGCCGATGGAATCTCGCCATGGCCTCCAGCCAAGAAGCCCTTTAGCGATATTACACGACCAGCATACGACCCCGATGTAACAAGCGTAAGCTATTAGTCCACTACGGACGGCTTTACGAGCGGGTCTGATATGCTGCGCTGAACTTCACAAACCCGCAGACACAGCTGCCAACAGTAAGAAAAGATGACCCCAAACTCAGGCAAATGGCCTCGCGAGAAAGGCTAATCGGGAGGAAGTCGGTACGTAATATCGGGAATTGAAGAGTGCAGATTATGGATCTCGCTAGACAGTCGATATGGCAGAATGCAGATGGTCATTATTTTTTTTGTGTTACTTCCGGTACGGAAGTATTGTTTTTGGTGGCTGAGCTGTTTTTGCTGTTTATGTGTGTGTGTGTGTGTGTGTGTGTGTGTGTGTGTGTGTTAGTCTGTACAGAGTAGGTTGACAGCACGTGGGTAGGGGGAGATTGACAGGAGATCAAAGTCGGGAATTAGAGGTCGAGAAGCCAAAAATTTCATAATTCCCGGAAGTCTGAAATCTCCGATTTCTTGTTGTTAAAGTACTACCAGTGGACGAAGTACTTTATAGCCTTAAAGCAAGCATGGAACATTCTACTCGAGATCAGGAAGTGACGAGTAAAAATTGCGCCGCTACGACAGGATCCAGACGGTGCGGAGTTGTTACTGTTTTCCCTAAAGTCTCCCAGTGGATGAAATATTTCATAGCCCAAGAACAGACACTTATAACTGATAGATTCTTTTCGTATATTGGTGATTGGTTTAGCTTGTTTTACAGACTTGAGAATGAAATGCCTTATATTTCCTACTGTTGACCTTTTATTTGGATGTAATGTTTTGTGGTTCTGTGGTATCAACAATAAATAGTGGTGTTATATACAGAACGGGCAGTCTTCCCGACATTTCGAGAGGGGATTCTTTATGACTGGTTGTCAGATCTTCTGTGGTGCTACAACGGTCGGACAATTAGACTCAGGGATTGATAAGATGAGTGTCGTTATAGATGCATACCTTTGGCAATTAGCCATCAGTTCGTATATCATAGCAGAGTCCTTTTGCCAAGAGGGACGTAAAATTATTTCCCTGCACAGCCATTTAAGAGCTAGAACTGCGTCAGGTTTACAGTTTCGTATGTCGCAGAACTTTCCATTACAACTGTGAATGGAATAACTGATGTACCCTGTCATCTCCAATAATAAGGGAACTGTGTCCCTGAGGGTCGTGTTCGTTATAGAGAGGGCCCTTTGGCTTCGGGAAGAAAAGTTCCCAGTTTTGCCGCGTTTCTATTGAATTATCGAGCAAAATTAAGTGGCCTATTTATCAGACTGTCGGCTGAGAGTCTACCCTGCTGGCCTTTCTCCATGTTGGTGTCAGAAGCCATATTGTATACCTCCATCCCGCCTCCATCTTGTGCTTATGTATGATTACTCTCCACCACTGAACGAAATGTTGGATTTACAAATGGCAGTAAATGTCAGTAAAGTCGGATAACGTTTACTTTGATCCCCAGCGATTTCGAAAGATGGTGACCTTCTAAGGATAAAAAAATTCGGTCGGAGCTCGTTGTCAGAGTGACGCCGGCTCTATACTGACAAGCTTCCAGTCAAATAAAAAGTATTAAGCAAACTTAAAGCTTTTTCATTTACATATGCTTGTTGCCCTGTATTGTTTGCTTGTCATTGGTGATTTTTTGTGTAGGCCTCTCTGAAATTAGGCAAGCATGATGACTTTAATTTCAGTCAAACTCCATAGCCACTGTAAGTTCAGAGAAGTCACACTGTGCAACGCATTGCGGTTGACCGATGAGAGGAATCATCCTATTTAGAATAGGTCTTCACGTTTTCCTATCTCATTGATGCTTGCGGCAAACGCTAAATCCGCGTCTAATCGAAACGGTATCCTCTCCTTGATAGGATTTTGCGGCACCGAAGTCTGCATAAGCACCATCTCTCTTCTTCCCGCTGGCTCCTTAGGTTAGGATCTGCGACAAATCCTGGGGGATTCTCCCCGGGAAAAACGGCTTTCTTGTGAGACTGTCAGATTAATCTTGGGATCGACCTCTCCGCAAGGTGGCAATGCGAGCAGGGGCCTGTAATTTGTAATCAGTCGAGATGTCTGGGCTAGATTAGGACCTGTACGGTGCGGTATGATGAGAGGTTAACCTGGGTAATACCTACTCAGCACCCATAGAGAATGGACACTGGCCCTTCAGGGATTAAACATTCTCCGGGACTAATTTCTGCTGATGAGTCTTTAGATTATACGAGGAGGCCAGAAAAACTTTTTCGACGCCAGCTGCTCCAAGTTTAAGTCCTTGATTTTTACTAGTCTCGACCAGACTCCAATGGGTCGCTGAAAAATAGTGGAAACTGGCCAAATACTGAGTAATAAGTCAGAGGAGTTGGGCGGTGATAGGATCTAGAGTACACTTTGCTAATGTTAGAACGATGAGCTGTTTAAATCCTGAAACGACAGAAGGGTATTCTTCTGTGCCTACGTGTAGTGTTTTTACAATGTTGTCACTTTATATTGTAGAATGCTGTGGCGTGTTTTTATATTTACACAATGTACATTTGACACAATTAACTGAGGAGTCCACACTTTTACAATTGTGAGAGATCAACGCTGTTTAAAAACGAAATGCTTACCAAGCAAATGTGACATCGATAAAACGTTTGCTACCCAGGCAAATTTGATTGACGTACATCAGCAAGAATAAAATTCTTCTAAGTGGATTGGGACGAAAGATTAAAGGCAAACAAAAATCTCTCTACAGTACCTTAACATACAACAAATCCCTCTGTATAAAACCAGTAAACTTCAGTATATACAATCACAGCTTACTTGTACATAACACTAGCTAAAACCTTCAGACCCTTTCAACAAGCACTTCCTAATGGAAGTTCAGCCCAGTTCAGACATGCATGTAGACCACAGCTGCTACCCAAAAATCTATATCGGCCTTGAGAAACATGAAGAAGGTCACTGGTCGTGAACACCCTTTAACTCTTACTATTTATAATCTCTCCTCTGGTCGATATCAAATCGTTTTACACCCTGGAAGCTGTAGCACGTGCATCCCCAGTATTGCCGTGCATTATCCACCCCTGAAGGGTCGTGCTCTGCAAAGTTCCAGGCGATTGTTTGGCCTAATCTGCAGGCAAATTTTTAGTTGGCTGCAAGACAGATTTGCATATAAAAAGAAAGCCCCATAAAAACGCCTAAAACTCGTCAAAAATAAGCTGAGCCCTAAACCTCTGCTTGCAGAGTATGTTTGGCTCTGCTAAGTTTCAAGCTAGTATTTGGCCTACTCTCCAAGCAAATCTTTCGATGGCTGCAAGACAGATTAGCATATAAAAAAGAAAGCCCGATAAAAACGCCTGAAAGCTCGTCAAAAATAAGCCAAAGCCTAAACCTCTGCTTGGCGAGTATTGTCACAAATATCCTGTCATACATGCAGAACCTTCCAAACAACCAAGGTTGCCTAAAGTTCGGCCACGCCTACCTTTCGTTACTTCGAATCGAATTTGAGTCAAATTTGACTCCTGAACACCAGCCAACCACCAGCCTACTATGGCCGAAACACATCCAGATGTTTTAAACATTTTTGAATCAGCTGGCGCGCTGTTTTCTGAATGTGCACGGAGGATTAGTCCTTGACATACCAGCTTAAGATACATAATGTAGCTCGCCAGTAATAGGATTATTCTATCAGAAGAGGAAGGTCAAGGTTTTTATACAGCACATTTACAGACACTCTGATAGACAGAAGGTCCCCATTCATTAGATTAGTATGACGTAAATAATCCTAATGCACGAAAATTAAAAGATTAAAAAACATTAAAAGACGTCTTTCCACTACCCGGTAATAAGGTCTATTAGAAGCTTAATCATATCATTGCCCACCGAAGTGATATAATATCTATTCGAAGGGGGTTGATTTATACAAAAATAAATTATCACATTGCTATGCTTCGTTCGTAGCTATTAACCAAGAATATGATGATGTGCCAATATGGATGCAGACCCCCCCCCCTTTCCTGGACGCAGGCATGTACCTTTATATGTAACTGTGGCGTTTGTTACGTCATACATTATCATAATTGCAGTATATTATATAGAACCATTTACCATACAACCATAAATCTGCATGTCATTGAAGAATCTAATTATGCAGGAAAGGACCTGTCGGTTATGGTCGAACCTACGGAATCAATGCTGAGGATCTATGGGATTCAGTTCTTATCAATTATTGTCCCTTGGTATTTCCCTGTGTCAAGTATTCTGTTCTTAGAGCAAACCCCGGGTCACATCCCTAAACCATGCGGTGGCTTGTATCGACAACACATCTATCAGGCTTAGCTTGAGTTGATCTCCTCCGTGTACAGCCACCAGGATTCAAAATGGCTTTTGAATAAAGCAAAGGCCACACCAATTCCATATCTTGATCCTCGTTTTTTTCTTTCTAAAAGAACTTGATGGAGTGCAGCCAAAATGAACGTCTACAGACAGGCAATCACGGATGACCCCCCATGTTTTCACTGTAAATAGCAGGCTTTTTTATACATGAATAGGGCTACATTTTAACTTTAACCTAACAGCTAACAGTTGATGATAGTTCAAGTAAGAAAATTGCATAACTGGCAAGACAAGTGCTTTCTGCAACTCTTGGTACCAAAGCATGCACATTCTTGTACATGCGTCTTTCCTTTTACATCAGATAAAGGTGAAGCAGGTCAGACCAAGAAGTTAAATTGGAGTGGCCCAATAAAGAGGTCTCGCGTTTTGGCACATGTGCGTCACAGATCAGTTTAAAGGAAGTCAAGCTTGTGCTTACAATATGCTTCTGACGTCAGGAGCCCTGATTTCACAGTAAATTAAATTGCAACGGTTCAGTCTGACGTCTGCAGGATTTACACACGCTAGTTATTTGTCACTCAAACGACAGTGCCAGCCAGCGGTAAACCAACATCAAGATGTGAAATGATCACATTTTACCCGACGAATTAACCTGCAATCCGGACCGCTGCCAGGGTACACACGGACTGGTTGTTGTATCCAGAACCATTCTCAGGTACAGTTCTGGATAGTCCTTGCGAATCCAGAACCGTGCCTGGGAAAAATCTACGTTCTTGGATACGTGGAGACTATCCAGAGCCGTGCCTGATCCTAACACCAACCTCATTCAGGGATTTAACTAGACAGGCACGGCTCTGGCTACGATACCAGCTCTTCGGCACAAGGCCCAACATGACACCGAGAAAATATTGCCTCAAATTCTATCCCCTCCATTGCCAATAATCTACAAAGTTAATTGGCTATAGAATGTCCAATTGAACCCCTAGTATTTTAAAAAGTGAAATGCTGAATCACAGGTTGACAAATATTCTGTAACAGAACTGGTATCGTGGATCTTACTTATGACCTGAGACCCTGACCATGACAGTGTCTTTATTCTATTGGATCTGGCACTTGAGACAGAAATATTGACTAGAACATGCTCACGAATAGAAATATTGAAGAAAATATTAAAAAATCGAAACACAAGTATGATAGTTACTGCAAAACCACGTCACTATATCTTCATATAGACAAAACAAAAAATACCGGTTACCTTCATACGGTATACAATTTGATGACATTCATGAAATAGGTTTTTCTTGCGTTTATCTTTTTTTTTATTTATTTATTTAGTCTTAACATTTTATTTGCATTTCACATTCATAACTATGTAATTTGACATTTCGAATCTCTAGCTAGGCTTTTGGTTGTCCTTTTGCTTTGTCGCAAATTGGTCTTCATATGTTAAACTCTCTAAAGCTGTGAAAGACCTATATTTTATCCATGGTTCTCATTACCCAAGGATGTCTTGTGGTCAGTAGAAACATTGCCTGAAAGCTAAAGTTGCCTAAAAAAATGTATTATTTGATAACGTCTTTTGTTATTTTATAAAAGCAAAATGGAGATTGTTATGGAGTTAGAAAGAAGGAAGTCTAAGAGGACATTACACGAGGTATGAGAAATGGAGGCTAGAACCGAACTACAAAACTGGTCATCAAGAAGATGAGCGATCTCAAGTACGCTCATCGCGGCAGGTCAATATGGGGTCACGGTAGTGTGCCCGGCGCAGCGGGAGTCCCCGGGCTCTCCCTGTCAGCGTGTAAAAAGAAACGATCGTACGCTCGCTTGCGTACACAATTCTCGTACGCAAGGGTTTTGCCTGCGTGTAAATTGGGCCTAAATGCCATTATACATCTTTGCCTTTGGATCTTTACGGGTACGCCATGTCATTATGGATACCAGTTGGCAGAATTGTCTGATTAATAGCCGTGCGTCTAGTCAATTTGTGTGATGTCTGAAAGGCCGTCTGGTTTTAATTCAATCTATACAACTCGTGCGTGCAACCTGGGAGGGGGGGGGGTCGAATACTATGTATAGAATGTAAAGGTAGAAATCTCTTTATCATCTACAGTAGAGTTCCAAAGGGAGAGTTTAAAAGGGCATTATGTAACATTTTTGCATCAGAAATTGAAATATTTTAATTAAAAAAATCTTTGTAATTTATTTCCATTTTTCAACATATTTGTGCAATTATCTCACATATTTGACATTTATGGTTGGTGCTAAAACAGCCCACTCTCAGTCTGTGTCACCACCACAAACTACCAGAATGTAAACAAACATAGCTAACAGCTGTGTTTCTAACTTACTCGTAAAGCGTCATATTTGGGCACCCCCACTTCCTGAATGGCACTGATTTACAATCGAGTAGGGTTGATTAAACTTAATTTGTAAAGAAATGACCAAAAGTAAATTTTTGTATCGTCCTAATGTTATATAATGCATAAATCCTTTGCTTGTGGCTGATGAGTAGCTATGACACGATTATACACCATACATCATCATCCGTCATCATTATTAAAACCATTCATCATTATCATTGTCATCGATATCATCATATTTGATACCATCATCGTCTGTATCTGTTGCTGGCGTAAGTGTAGCTGGATTTCAATATTTTCCCCCTAACTCCAAATTGATCAATGGGATGCTTCTTATGATTTCCCTTCAGTAAAAAGCAGAGGTGTATAGATTAAATATTTCCATAGAGAGATCTGGTGCTGACAAGTATATCATCATGATAACACTCGGTATATTGTACGTCTCTAAATAACTTGACAGACCAGGTATCATCTTTGTCAATATTACCATAGTCTTTGTTACTACTATCGTCATATACCTTAAGACATAAGGCAGTTGGATTCGAGTAATTGCAATGTGGCCAGGTACAACATATATATGTCATTGAATAAGCGATAACACATTATCCCTAGACCTACTTGCTCGTCCACCTGGCAATCCTCCTTCTTCTAAAACTATTACTACGTTTCACCTCATATCTATATGGTGTTTAGTTCTAAAGATGAAACTAGGAGCACATACTCCCTCATATCTATATGGTGTTTGGTTCTAAAGATACAAGTAGAAGCACACACTCCTGAGCACTCACAAAGCATCTATCCGGAAACTTCTATCGATTGTTTTTTCTTTACTATGCATCTATGCTACCGTCTTAAAATGCTGAGCTCGATATTAACACGCTTAAGACGCAAATTCAGCATTGATCATCAGTATCTTGTAGATGTCACGTCTTAGGTCTGATGCCATCAGTGTTCTTCAATAGTCGATGTCGCTATCTTTCGTGTATCACCAGGCTTGGCCTTTGCTTGAGCTGGCCAGATACATCGCTTAGACAGCTGATATGCGGTTTGCCTGCAAGGAATACTTCACCGACTTGTCAGACAAAAGATAAGGAAAAGTTATGAGACGGAACTATCGTGCAATTCAGTGGTTTTGGAGTCAATGCGTTATGAAACACAAGAGTATGCCTATCGTTCAACACTGTAGCTGTTATTGGTTTAGCTTAACGTAGCGTAGGTGCGATATCATGTCCTGTGGTTCTCTTTAGACTCAGACAAGTCAGTACCCTTAGTTACCTATACTACAGAGAACTAACGCTCGTTCAGAACGGTGCATTGCTCCACAATTTTCGTTCAACCATGATACAATTGAGATTCGATGCTTTGATCCCGTATTTGTCTTATATATATTGTTACATTTGTTTGTCTATGTGTACCCAGGGCCACTCGGAAGAGCGGTGCTAAGTCACTGAGTTTGGTGCTACCCTGGTAAAAGAATACAGAAATAAATAAATATAAAAGAATAAATATATGAGTTATGAATACAATACTGTTAACTTAGCTACACACTAGCTAGTTATAGTACAGAATATCAGTTCAAATAGTAAACTTATGAATATCGCTAAAGATAGTGTCCTAGCAACTAGCTCCAATAGCTAAATTTTGTAATGTGAACCTTGTTGTATATTAAGATACTATGATATTGAAATGTGTTCGTCTAGGACAATGGTTACAGGATGGTACTATTTCATAAGCTACCGCAAGGGCATATACGATTCTGGAGACAGCAAAGCTATCATAACAAATGCCACCTATCAGTTGACCTTGGAACTGCAGCTATGTAAGCCAGAGGAGTGAAGATCTAATTGGTATCACCATCTAGGGTTTTCAAAGAGCTATCATGGTTCAAAGCCTAATATTGGTTACCTGTTAAAGTAGGGGTAGGTCAACAGTTTATGGTGCGGTCACAGTCATCGTAGGTCGTCTTACGATTTGGATGCCGTGGAATTTTCGAGCAGGCTGTGACAGAACCCACCTCCGACAAGGACCTAAGGCAGCATTTTCCTTAACACTACAGTCGGATTTTGTACGACACATGCCCGACTATCCCACGAATGCCCTCCTTGTTTTTAGCGATCGTACGACGAACGTACGATGCATTTAACCAGACCCTTCGTATGCAGTATTCCCATAGTATTGATTCAGTTTTTCTCAGACCCGTATCTATTAACAAGTGAGTGTTCTCTTGATAGCCTCAGCAAATTCCAATAAACTCGTAAAACCACCGTTAAAACGTCACGGCCAAAATTGGTTAGCCCCAAGTGTGTCACCAGGTTTTAAGTACTTTAAAAACGCGCGATAAATTCAGTTTAGGATCAATCCGTGCAGTGTGGCATTCCAGGAAAGCTCAGAAAAGAACAAGAAATAGTCATGCCTTCAAGTACCAGAGCTATCAACCAAGGATTGAGGTGTTCAAAAACTCTTTTTTTTTCCTAGAACTATCGTAGAGTGGAACTCGATGCCACCACGTACAGTAGGGGCATCGTCACTAGATAGTTTTAAACAATGTCTAGGGTTAGACGTTCAAAGGTTAGGTGTAACAGGTCGTTCGGTGTAATGTAGCCAGCTGCCGCCGCGCCGCGTGCCTGTGAAGCTGGTGTGTTACGTCGAAGGGCGGCGGTTTTACCGGCTATACAGATACAGATACAGATACAGATACAGATACAGATACAGATACAGATACAGGAACAGATATCTATACTGCACAAAACAGTGTTTACCAATGCCGATAAATGTCAGGTAAGTCTGGTACTGGTAGCTTTTGGTATTTGATGATTTAAGCAACCATGATTAGATTTATATGTATTGCTGCTGTTTAAGCATCTATTCTCAGACATACCTGTCAGATTTACATGTGACACAATCAGGCAATTGCTAAAATAACACATGGAGTTAGATATGCAGAGCTCACTCCACAAAAGGTGGAATTTGCGAAAATGATAATTAATACACACAGGAAATCTACCACCTAAAGCAACCATTACAAACCTTACCATCATTGCAATTTGTAAATCACACGTTTCATGCAGTGAGATCGCTATCAACCGAGACTGGTAGCAGAAGTATCCTTGTGGCTGTTCCAAATTGAATGTATCACGGTTTATAGCAGTGCTATAATGATGATGATGATGCTATCATCTGCCAATGGAAGCGTGAAATGAGCTACTTAAAGTATTGTGTGGTTACTAGCGGCAATAAAAGTTCCTTACGTTTCAAAGACTGTTGCGATGATATCGACAACCAATGACGCACTTCGATTCTAAGTGCAGTGCGAGTTGATCAGAATCGACCATCGAATACGAATAATACATACAATATTGGCATTGTTTTAACTTAAGGCACGGCAGCGTTTTTCTTGTAACAATATACAAATGTGCAGTTCGCATCGTTTCAATGTCATTTCGTGCTGAAAAGCCATGAGTATGAATACAATTGCACATTTTTGTAGTTACAGTTCATTGCAGTTTTGTAGTTCTCGTCTAACGTCCTAGATCTGAAAAGCCCACAGGCTTCACGACCACAAAGGAAATTCCTGGAAATTTCCCACAAAACGCGATAAATCAGATAAAGATAAGGCCAAGTTCCCCTAGGAGAGCAGTTTAATACATGGTTATCACGCCGAAGACGGCACCGGGATCATTGATTTTGTTTCTGGCTCTGAGGCCACTAACAGGTGTTCGTATAAAACAAAACGGCCGCGCGGAAAATGATTTATGGGAACGATATAAATGTCTATACAAATAATAGACTATCAATCTACATATGCAAGTCCTTTTGTGTTTCTATCAGACAGATAGATGCTTTTTGGACATTTGGATCAGTAATCAATTTGAGCAATACAAGGTTTGATTTAGGCAATACAAATAATAGATTATCAGCCTACAGATGCAAGTCCTTTTTGTTTCTAGCAGACGAAGATATGCTTTTTGGACATTTGGATCAGCATTTGATTTGGACAATGCCGTCAGCACAATCAAGGTACGTTTCGCAATGCAGTCATCTGCAGTACAATATAGCTGTTAGGAATATGACCAAATAGTGGCAGAAAGTATTAGGCGTTATATGTTATGTCAAGAAGGCAAGCCTTCTTTCCTAAACATCAATGTTTTAACTTGATATAATTCACATAGCTATATATCTGACTAACCATAATCTTGTATATTCCATATTACTACTTGTCGTAGTGTCTAAATGCCTTCCCCCCTAATTGTAACCGACGTACGTAAAGAATCACTCATATATTCCCAATGTCCACTCTACAGACATATTTCCCTAGCTGCCATTCCCCCAACTGATCGTTCGTCCTACCAAGCTGTCTCGGACCTGATGAATGGGTAGAAAACGAGGTCTTAAAGACGTCACTGATCTCCTTAAGGTATAGATATAGCAGAATCCAAAATAACTTCTTAAGCTCCACCCCTACAGCAGCACGGCACGCTATCAACCAACAATCCGTCACCCGTAGGTCTTAAGATCGATCGGGCTCGTCTTAAAATATACACCCAATAGTCTAGTGTGTTCTTAAGATAGCCCACTACATTGCTGTTTTTCGACGCACTGTTGGCTAATGATAATACACTGGGCTATGGCTGGACCACCACATTGCTACCAAAGGAATTTATAAGATTGATTGCGTTCATCTTAAAATATACACCAAATAGCCTAGTATGTTCCTAAGACGGCCCACTAACTTGCTATTTTCCGATGTCGGCTAAGCTGGGCTATGGCTGGGCCACACCGTTGTCATCATAGGGTTAAAATGTTTTATAATGGTTAAAAATCTTTAGGTATACAACCGACAACCTAGTATGTTCCAGAGATGGCCCACTAACTTGCTATTTTTTCGACGCACTGTTGGCTAATAATAATAATAAGCTGGGCTATGGCTGTACCACCACATTGCTACCAAAGGAATTTATAAGATTGATTGCGTTCATCTTAAAATATACACCCAGTAGCCTAGTACGTTCCTAAGGCGGCCCACTAACTTGCTATTTTCCGATGTCGGCTAAGCTGGGCTATGGCTGGGCCACACCGTTAGCATCATAGGGTTAAAGTGTTTTATAATGGTTAAAGTCTTGAAATATGCAACCGACAGCCCGGTATGTTCCAAAGACGGCCCACTAATTTTTCGACGCACTGTTGGCTAAGCTCGAATACAGCTACCATAGGAACTTTGATCGATTGTATTCATTTTAAAATATACACCCGGCCGACTAGGATGTTCACGAGCGGCCCACTAACTATTTTCCAATGCCGGCTAAGCTGGGCTATGGCTGGGCCAAAAGTGTTTTATAATGGTTCACGCCTTGACAGCCTAGTATATCCCTACGATGCCCCAATAAATTGTTATTTTTCTATGCACTGTTGGCTAAGCCGGGGTATAGCTGGACTATATATGGCTGGGACACACCATAGGACTAAACTGCTCGTAACATTAATGGTGGTTGACCAGTACCACTTTCGATGCCCTTGAATAATGAGCAAATCTTGCTATCAGTAGTAAACACCTAATAGCCCAGTATGTTCCTAGGAAGGCCCACTAAATTGCTATTTTTCGATGCAGTTTTGGCTAAGCTGCTCTATGACCGAGCCACACCATTGCTACCATAGGATGAAACTGTTTTCTAATGGTTTCTGACACTAATGGAGGTTGACCAATAGCTTTAACGATGCCCTTGAACGATGAGCAAATCCCCATGAGTAGTAAATGAGACCCATCAATAAGCCATGAGCAGGCAGCATATGTCCGGGCCAGAAACTCCAGGCTTTAACTAGATTGTGGGCGCTGAAAGCTCATCATCGTAAAGTTTGGTGCTTTGAAGCGGTGTGAAGATCTATTCGTCTTATTACTGTTTCCTATGATGTTCCAGCAACTGGTTAGACATTAATAACACATGAGCAGGCAGCATATGGTCCTTCAAGAAACTGGAGGTTTTAACTAGATTGTGGGCACTGAAAGCTCCTCATAGTAAAGTTTGGTCCTTTGCAGCGGTGTGAAGATCTATTCGTCTTATTACTGTTTCCTATGATTACCTGTTATTTCCTGCAACTGGTTAGACATTAATAACACATGAGCAGGCAGCATATGTTCCTGCAAGAAACTGGAGACTTTAACTAGATTGTGGGCACTGAAAGCTCATCATCGTAAAATTTGGTCCTTAGCAGTGGTGTGAAGAGATACTCGTCTTGTTACTGTTTCCTATGATTTTTCAGCAACTGGTTAAACATTAATAACCCATGAGCAGGCTACATATATATTATGTTCCTTCAAGAAACTGAAGACTTTAACTAAATTGTGGGTGCTCAAAGCTCATCATCGTAAAGTTTGGTCCCCTGTAGCTGTGTGAAGATCTATTCGTCTTATTACTGTTTCCTATGATTGCCTGTTATTTTCTGCAACTGGTTGGACATTAATAACACATGAGCAGGCTGCATATGTTCCTTAAAGGAACTGGGGACTTTAACTAGATTGTGAGTGCTCAAAGCTAATCATCGTAAAGTTTGGTCTTTTGCAGCAGTGTGAAGATCTATTCGTCTTATTACCGTTTCCTATGATGTTCCAGCAACTGGTTAGACATTAATAACACATGAGCAGGCAGCATATGTCCGGGCTAGAAACTCCAGGCTTTAACTAGATTGTGGGCACTGAAAGCTCATCATCGTAAAGTTTGGTCCCCTGTAGCTGTGTGAAGATCTATTCGTCTTATTACTGTTTCCTATGATTGCCTGTTATTTTCTGCAACTGGTTGGACATTAATAACACATGAGCAGGCAGCATATGTTCCTTAAAGGAACTGGGGACTTTAACTAGATTGTGGGCGCTCAAAGCTAATCATCGTAAAGTTGTTTTTTTTTGCAGAAGTGTGAAGATCTGTTCGTCCTATTACTGTTTCCTATGATGTTCCATCAACTGGTTAAACATTAATAACCCATGAGCAGGCTGCATATGTACCTGCAAGAAACTGGGGACTTTAACTAGATTGTGGGCACTGAAAGCTCATCATCGTAAAGTTTGGTCCTTTGCAGCGGTGTGAAGATCTATTTGTCTTGTTACTGTTTCCTATGATTACCTGGAGTTTTCCATCAACTGGTTAGACAAACACACTGCTAGTCTGTGGAAGAGTACAAGAAATTGGTCTTTTTACTTTGTTTTGCCAGATGCTAATTCCACACTGCCGGTCAAAAGGTAAGGGATGATTCTATTTTTGTATCCCCTAATGAGAACTAAGGTGGATGAGCAGACGAAGAGATATATTACAGTTATCTATCACTACATGGCCTTAGGGAGCTATTTTACATCTTAGATTAACCGGGTAGTCATTAAACTTTCATAGGTCTGGAAGAAGATGCCTTTATCTCTGGGAACCTTTCCTTTCCGGTGTCCTTTTAGTATTAACTTGAGTAGTCCAGCAATGCCTACTGAGACACTGATGCTGACTTCTAGCAGCCACTTGTAGCAGTGGGAAGTAGAACCAACCACCATTGCCCTGAGAAAGGCTTACGCAGCAGAGGGAGTACCAAACGTTGGCTGGTAAATTGTTCTCGGTTGTTTGTCAAGGCCGTTGATTCGAATTCTGCATCAAAGAACTCTATTCTTCACTTATTTACCAACCTGATGAATCTATTCACGGACCGGATTACCCTGTAAAAAGCCAGGAATAGCGGATGCCCCGGTTCTTTTGATCTCCTGTTCGCCCCATCCCAGCGGACCAGACAACGTAATCTAAGAAATGGGTCAATGATTGTGTCCCAGATAACTTCAAACGGTGGGAATTCGTCTCCAGCAGCCTCCAGGAAATTGAATTAACGCCTGAAGGCAAACTGAAGGAACCTGTATCGATTGTGTCACTTCCGTTTCCGTCACGATAAGATAGGATGTCGACGGGGGGAAACCATCAAGATGAAGCAAAGAAACATCAGTATCAGCAAAAACGACAATCCATCAACCAGCCACATGTTAGGAGTGGCTGTAACAAGATTGAGATGACAGTGTTCGTGAAGCCACGCCCTTCAATTAAAGGATCAAAAACTCTTATCTAAATCTGTATAGCCGGTGAAACACACCAGCTTGCGTTCGACTTTCCTTTATTTTATCTTCTTAAGATCTGAACGTATTTCTTTTATCACTTATTTTGCTCTATGGAATACGAAAGCCAATTGACCACTTCTAGGCACTGAGCTAGGTAGGTACAATAGTTATGTGACTATGCCAGAAGATGGAGATGGATGTTTGTTTTGAAAGCTTGTGGATTGTATTCAAGAGTGAAGCATGTGTTGGGGAGGGAGTTCCATAATTTTGCAGTGCGAGGATCGTATTTCTGTTGCTGTAGAAGGACTTTGAAACATGAATTTGAACGATGTAAATATGTGAACTGGAGGAGAATCTAGAGGCACGCTGAAAAGTAATCTTCGATGTAGATTCCTTTTTTTTATTTTGTGTTTGCAATTCTACCCTTACAGCTAGTAGTAGATTAAACGATTTCCTTTGTTCATTACAGATCCAACGAAATGCCGTCAGCCATTTTGATTTATTACATTCTTAATTAAACAGGTCGACATCGCAAATGAGACCAGCACATAACCTGAAGCCGTCAATCAGCAGAATTACCAGACTTTATATATTGACGCCAAAGAACAATCGTATTTCCAAGCTAACCCTCATTACGTTGACTCTTGTTTTGAAACTATCAGTTGTATTTTGACTATATTTTATTGACAACGCTGAAAAGTGCGTTGCTTGTGACAAACTATAGACAAAAGACAAACACATGAATTACCAAAATATTGTTCATATTTTGGTAATTGATGTGACTGTGTATAACGTTATTATTGAATGTCCTCATTGTATGTCTATATTCTTTCTTTATATATTTAGATGGACAGGGGTCAGAGAAAGAATAATGACCCTGTTACCCCTGTCGCTTTGCATTGCATCATAAGTGTTGTGAAGCTGGAATGAATGAGAAACCGTAATCCGTGAATAATTTTATCAGGTTGGTGAACGATTGAACAGCAAAGTTCTTTATTCACAATCACGTTGTTTAACAAGAGAGAAATCGTAATGTTTTAAAGCTGTATTATGTAATATTAGGACGATACAAAATTTAAATTTCTTTACAAAGTAAGTTGAATCAACCCTACCCCATTGCAAATAAGGCCATGTTGATTTGATTATATGGATGACATCCTCTGGGTACCCCAAAACTGATGCGAGCGTGCGAATAAAAAAAAAGTTTAGCAAAAAAAAAAGTTGCCTTCATTATGAAATCTACGTGGTCATGAAGGTTGAACAAATGACTAAACACACAGATTATGGTATGGCGAATAATAGACTCTTCATTTTCATTTCTTCACATTTTCTTCTTCCTTTGGAATTGATTTTAGTATTCTACGATGTTTTCTATTTACGGCATATATTTGCTCATTTTGCAGCTGCTTTGTACGATTTCCAGTATGGTCGAATACTTTTTTTTTTTTGGAAACGAACGAAAATTGATGCGCGCGCGGATGTCATCCATATAATCAAATCAACATGGCCTAAGTGCCATTTAGGAAGTGGAGGTGCCACAATATGACTCCTTACGAGTGTGCTTATAAAAGCTTGAAAACACAGCTATCAGCCATGTTTGTTTACATTCTGGTAGTTTGTGATGGCACCACAAACTGGGTGCACCTCGTGTGGACTGTTTTAAGACCAACCATAAATGTCAGAAATGTGAGATAATTGCACAAATATGTTGAAAAATTACACGAATAGTTTTTTTAAATAAAATATCAAATAGAATAGAAAATACACCTTTAAGAAGCTAGACAAGGAGAGGCTGCTGGGCATAACGCAGCCTATCAGACCAACCATAAATGTCAGAAATCTGAGATAATTGCACAAATATGATGAAAAATGGGAGTAAATTACTATTACAGAAATATTTTTTAAATAAGATATTTCATTTTTTGTGCAAAATTTTACAAAACGCCCCTTTAAGAAACTATACAAGGACAGGCTGTTGGACACAAGGCAAGTATGACACGTCACTCCTCATGAACGCTACAGGAGCTGCTAATGAAGGGTGACGCTATCTTTTAGAGCTCATTAACTACCTTATCGATCTGCCCCTGCCAGCCGCAATGGATATAAATGCGCTTCAGTCCGCAGCGTTCCTGACCTGTGAGCCGCCTGTATGGCAAAACGCTGTATCTTTCAGTAAGAAAAGTGTATTTGATTCATTTGTTTATTGATTCATTGTAAAATCCCAAGTACATGGCAGCGCCAAAGAGTGCTGAATTGTATACTTGCATTAAAAATTACACAACACAAATGAATAAGTTTACAGATAAAGACAATCACAGTTGATATAAATGCGCTTCAGTCCGCAGCGTTCCTGACCTGTGAGCCGCCTGTATGGCAAAACGCTGTATCTTTCAGTAAGAAAAGTGTATTTGATTCATTTGTTTATTGATTCATTGTAAAATCCCAAGTACATGGCAGCGCCAAAGAGTGCTGAATTGTATACTTGCATTAAAAATTACACAACACAAATGAATAAGTTTACAGATAAAGACAATCACAGTTGATATAAATGCGCTTCAGTCTGCAGGGTTCCTGACCTGAGAGCCGCCTGTATGGCAAAACTCTGTATCTCTGTAACTCTGTAGGACAGACAACACTACCTTGTCTTCACTCTGTCTAAACCTTTGTTTCCTATTGGACTATCAAAAATTTGTCTTCGCTTTATTTGCATATCAATCAACAGTTTGTGCTTATAAACCTGCTGAAGTTGTTTTCTCTCCAGAGTCACTGACAAAAGGTAATGGATGCTACCTGAAACGTCTGACCGTTTTCAAAATCATATCCAGTTGCTTGAGTAACTGTTTTTTGGCGTACCTGTATCTTTCAGTAATAAAAGTATATTGAGGTCGGACAATTAAAAGTAAATTCAAAGAGGCGGTCCAGCTGACCCAACTGGCTGATGACCGCCAGAGGTGGAGGACATTTGTGGACAGACAGACTGACACTACGGCTCATAGCTATGGGATTGAGTGAGTGAGTGAGTGAGTGAGTGAGTGAGTGAGTGAGTGAGTGAGTGAGTGAGTGAGTGAGTGAGTGATTGAGTGAGTGAGTGAGTGAGTGAGTGAGTGAGTGAGTGAGTTAGTGAGTGAGTGAGTGAATTCAAAGTAAAACAAGAAATCTGAGATTTTAGCATTCCTGTATTTTGCATTTTCGTGGACATTCAGGCTCACCCTATTTCTTTATTTGACCTTTTCACCTCCGGTCGATCTGCCTGTCAATCTTACCCCCCTCAGATGCTGTTAATCCTCTCTGTCCTGACACACAAACCTACAGCTCAGCCACCCAAACCAATACTTCCCTACCCGGACGCAATACGGCAGTCAGACGTCACCTTTATATTTTTTCTTTGCGACCTTTTCCAGTTCCGAAGACAGAAACGCCAGCTGTGTGATAAACATGTCGATTACTGCTGTCGTCACATAGACCACAATCCCTGCAGGTATCATTGAACCCAACGCCACAGGGCAAACACCTTCCAGAACATACTGGGTCCGCAATCTATCGATTCTCAATTGCCATAGCTATATCTGCGGAGCGCAGCTGTTGTATTAGGTCGTCAGCTACTTGTAGCTGATTGCAATTTTAAATAGTTCCCGGGGCAAGACAAAGTTCTATCTGGTCGGAAACGTAAGAGCCTTGAGATTGAGGAGGACAGCTGATGGAGAGAATGGAATACATTGCATTGAAGACTCATAAATAGTCAAATGAGTCACATGTATTGTGTTGAAGGTACATCGATGCCAAATAAAGTGGGATCATTGTTGGGAAACTTATAGAAACTGAAACAGGCTTGGAGGGCCAGGAACTAATTTCAGCAATGAACGACAGGCAGTTCTGGAGATCAAACTGTATATGCTCCACCTCATCGGAGGATGAACGATGATGATGATGATGATGATGATGATTGTTGGGAACCAGTTGGAACGTTTTTCGTTGCCTTGATATAATAATGAATTCAAGCGATGGCAATCAACCCCCTTTAAAAAGCTGATTTGATGCAGTTTGATTCGTCATTTTCTTACTCTTGGTTTATCAGCTAGCGATTCTGTTATTAATCTGCCCTGTAGCACTTTTCTACTTCATGATCAATATATTGAGTTTATAGACGTTCCAATGCTCCAATTGTCATCACATACGTGCACAAAACACTGCACGAAAAGTTGGATGTACCAATGGCAGTAAATGCCAGTAAAGCCGGGTGATGTTTACTATCATTGTTAAGTACGGTATACTGTTTACAAATTAAACATTTCCTGACTTTACTGGCGTTTACTACCATTGGTAAATCCAACGTCTCGTGCAGTGAAACTTAACATTAGAATGCTGATTAACTGAAGGTTCTGCTTTCTAAAAGTTGTTTTGTGTGTGTTAGAAATTGATTTACAGAGTTTGATGACATCCCCTAATGGACAGCAAACTTCTTCATTACGGAGCTGTGTGCAAATCAATCCAGAGGCTGCTCAATGAAAGGCAGGCACCGCAAGCCTAACTTTTCCGCGCTGATTGCTTTACGGAGCAGGATAATTGGCAAACATGATCAGCGAACACTGAAAGAAACCACTTAGGGCTAGACCTGGGGGGAAATTACTTTACTGAGTTGAGGAAATCCTGAATGCTGAGTTAGTTTATTTATTACGTGCGGATAATAACAATATCAACCTGTAAGTAGGTCATAATGGTACCCGTAAAGTTTAACTTTGATCCAACACAAAAAAGGAACCCATCATGACGTTGGCGAGTTCGACCGAAAATTCCTGGTGAGTTCCCTTCTTGTGTTGTATCAAAGTTTAACTTTACTATTATAGTTTCTACCAACACAGATGAGCTTTCATTCGAATGTAAGTAGGTCGTTTGCAACTGTTCATTGCCGTATGTACCAACTGCATGTTATTGAATACTAAACCCGGAAGCAAATGGTATGCTTAATTCAGGAGATGCAAACCACAGCTATATCTTCGATACACTTGCGTGACTTTGAATATGTATACTATAGTTTACATATCAACGTACCACATGCACGATGGCCAATATTGACTTGCTTTTCTAAGCCACTGAATGATATTAGATTTACCAGTGGCGTGAGCCAAATGCTAGTTGAGTTATTACGAAAAAGGCCAGGCTTCGGTAACGTTTGTATCTCTATGGCATCACTGCAACAGATGTAACAGGTTTCTGGATCTCATGCTACGGTTGCAGCGTTTGGTGATATGTAGCCCTCAAGCTCGGGAAGACCTGACATACGTTTTGTCCCTCTTGCAGCTTTCTTTGGCTTTGCAGTGGGAGTTTATATTGCAGAATTTGAAGCAGGATAAGTCATTTTACCACGTATTTCACAGATACTGTATCTGGGAGAAGACCACCAATATATGGGACGCAATTTCTGAAACTGTGACTCAATCATCAGCCCCGGGGTCAATTGATATGTGGTTAATTGCCATTTGATTGCGCACTTGTTGTTTGCAGCACTAGTGCATCATCCAGTTAATTGTGAAATCTCACCCTAATGCACGTTCCACAAAGTCCTTTCGGGGTACAAATATTTCGCATGGCAGGGATTTTAAAGAGCAAGTGACAGCTTTGGAAATATGTTTTCCAACACCCTAAATGTAACATGGTTCAAAATGTGCAATACCGTAAACATGTTGTATTGTATTGCATTGTGTTGTCCAACCTCTGGTAACGAATCGTCTTGTAAGCTACCAAAAGAATCTGTCAAGTCATCCACAACGTCCCACAGAAGAACCTTCCTCCCGGCCATCCTAAAGCTCTGGAACTCCTTACCACGAGACATTGTAACTCTCAAGGATAGACACAAATTTAAGAGCTGTGTCAACCACCACCTCTGTGATACTAAACAAGGGACAGTTGCTAAGCTGATGCATGGCATTATGCATAGAAAAAAGGATCTAGATAAAACTCCAATGCCTCCAATGCAGCAGGCAGTACATTGATTGATAAGGCACTACTTCGCTGTAGGACTTTTTCAGTCAACGCCATAGAATCGATTTCCCATATTGGCCCTCATCCCCGGCGTCTATATCATACACTAACTTTATTAAACATAGCAGCACATTCATCAGCACTGAATGGTCTGTGAGAAGGGATAAATGCCCGGATTAGAGCGCCGTTCACCATGTAACTGCCGGGCGTACCCCCGGCTTGGGGTGGTGTTTGATTCATAGTACAGGATAGAGAAAGCATAAGGGCCAATGAGTGCAGCATTTGGGGGATAAGCAATGTGGTTTTCCTTATCTACAGCATAGATGGATGGGTATGTTGGTTCTGCACTGTGTTTTCTTTGGACTGAAAGTATATCTTGAAGATAGCATCATCAACTCACACATCAACTGTCATCATGGTCTAATGACAGCAAGTAAGCCTATAGCTAACACTTGCCTATGTGCAGAAACACATACACAAAGCTATCTAAAACAATACGTCATTTTAAAGGCAATAACAGGGGAATGGATACGATATCTTTTAAACCGTCACGCCGTTCAATGTCTGTAGTCTGGTACCTTCCGACCACTTCATCATGTAACCAGAAGTAGGTTTTCTAATGTTGAATATTTAACACAAGCCATGCAGAATTGACAGGAGAGGATGGGGGGTAATTTATTTATCAGACCATTAACTTCCGCGCGCCGTTAATATAACCGCCTCCATCATCTCTGGGCTGTTACAGTCTGTACGTGCGGCATTCATCAGGACTGACTTTGCAACCTACTTTACAGAGTTCCTCGCAATATCTTACCACCCGCTGGTACCGTCTGCCATGTTTTCTCCATATTCGCGTGTGTGTTTGGATAGAAAATAATATTTGCTTTATCAAGTGAATACAACAGAGTCAAAAAGATAGGGATGAAATGGAGTAACCGTAGACTAACTGAAAGACCAAATTGGAGATCAGGCTGTCAGAATTTGTCGAATTGAGGTCAAAATGGTAAAAGACAATTGAAGATGGCGAACAGTCCCAATGACTAAACTAGGAGCACTGACGATATATGGCAACACCTTGGCATTGCATTTCTTACAGTTTCCAAAAAAAATGTCCATGCTTAAAGTTATAAAGTACAATATTTTAGAAAATATCCACTTCTGTTATCGACGACCACGAGTGATCCATGGTTTGACCTGTATGAAGTGATGAAGCCTGCAGTGTCCGGTTCTCTATGTGGCTCCTCTGGTGTTATCTGGGTCAGTCAATGACATCAAATCGACAACACTCATAAATTGTGTGATTTACGGTGACCTACTTTACCGCAATTACACACTAATATAATATGGGATACAGTATATCACCTGTAAAAATTGCAGTTTACAGAACAGGGGACATTGAACGTTTATCATTCGATAAGCACACAATGGTCACTGGCAGACTGTACCACTGCACGAAAAAGTGGATTTACCAATGGTAGTAAATGCCAGTAAAGTCGGGTAATATATTTACTTTATAAACAGTATCGAAGTTAACAATGTTAGCAAATAAAAGTCAAGTCCGATAAATCTAATTTACTATAATTAAGTCCTAAATAACTGGACCTGACTTTTATTTACTACCATTGTAAAGCCTGGTACTGTTTACAAAGTAAACATTACCCAACTGTACTGGCATTTACTACCATTAATATATTTAACTTTTCGTGCAGACTGTACATGTACACACAGGGCGAAGAACAGAGATGAATGGAGGAAGATGGTGCTGAAAGCTGACATGGTCCAAAACCCTCAAGATGAGAAAAGGACGAGTTGAAACAAACAATATACTCCTTTTATTAGGTATGAAGCAAAGCAACAAGCATCTAGCAATCATAAAGCAATCATAAATTGCAGAATCAGTATTACAATTTTGGTATGAAATAAATCATAATTACGGTGTGTCTCTTCCACAATGTTTTATTCTCAACCTACCGATACAATTCATGAAGGAGGAATTGACTAAATTCGGGCACTGAGCAACTACTAAAATGTTGTTCAGGTCATTGTTTTCCAGTTAAGTTGTATTATCAGAAACTAATGTTTAAACTTCCAAGAGGCTACAAGACGTTAAAATCAGCAGTTTGCTATAGTTCATCACCACTGTGTCTTGTACGTGTACATGTTGAGCAATGGACATAAATAAACCTGTAACCAACTTGAAGAAGCTATTTACGGAACCAAGCTCCCTCTATAAATATTTCTAATTATGTACTTCAGGCATTTATATTATTACAGAGGCGAAGTGTCTTGTACGTTTACTTGTTAAGCAATTAATATAAACAAACCTGTAACCAACTTGAAGAAGCTATTTACGGCACCAAGCCCAGTCTATACATATTTCTAATTATGTACGCCAGGCATTTATATTATTACAGAGGCGAAGTGTCTTGTACGTTTACTTGTTAAGCAATTAATATAAACAAACCTGTAACAGACTTCATCATGAAGCTATTTACGGAATCAGAGCATCATTGCCTCCTCGTCTATAAATATTTCTAATTATCTACACAAGGCATTTATATTACATAGACGAAGCCGACGACCTCTCTCTCCACCCATGCAAAACATAACCCATGTATAACATGACAGCTTATGTATAATTTATGGCGCCGAGTCGTCTTCTCAGCCCTTGGTGGGATTAAAGGGGCTTATCGCAATAAAACGGCTGACAGGTTAAGGAAAGCCTATTTTAGTCCCAATGGGAGATTTTCCCTACTGTAGGGTTACGATCGGTTACAGGGTGTTTTCTAGAAGCTAAGAGAAAGATCTATCGTATCCAGAACCGTACCTACCTAACTCTATGCCTAAATGGGTTAGGCTTAGTACCAGGCACGGTTCTGGATAGTGTATCTGTATCTGTATCTGTATAGCCGGTATAACCGCCCTTCGGCGTAACACACCAGCTTCGCAGGCACGCGGCGCGGCGGCAGCTGGCTATATTACACCGAACGACCTGTTACACCTAACCTTTGAACGTCTAACTCTAGACATTGTTTAAAACTATCTAGTGACGATGCCCCTACTGTACTTGGAGGCAGCGAGTTCCACTCTACGATTGTTCTAGGGAAAAATGAGTTTTTGAACACCTCAATCCTTGGTTGATAGCTCTGGTACTTGAAGGCATGACTATTTCTTGTTCTTTTCTGGGCTGGTATTAGGTACTTGGTAGTTGGTACATCCACCAGTTTATTAGTCATTTTGTACATCATGCATAGTCTGGACATTTTTCGCCTGTCATCCAGTGACGCCCACTGTAGGTTTCTTTTCATGTCCGTGACACTGGCACCCCTTTCGTAGTTGTTCGTGCAGAATCTTGCAGCTTGGTTCTGTACCCTTTGTCTATCGTATCCAGAACCGTACCTACCTAATTCTATGCCTAAATGGGTTAGGATTAGTATCAGGCACGGTTCTGGACTTCTGGATAGTCTCCGCGTTTCCAAGAACGTTTGCGGTTCTGGATACGCTTGGACTATCCATAACCGTTCCTGAGCATGGTTCTGGATACAACAAGATCTCTTAATTTGTCCAAGGTATGACCGGGTAACCTCTTGTTTCTTTTGCAACACGAGAAGTACAAGCCTGGTCTAACCCATTTTTAACTTCCAGAACACGTTATCGCTGTCAAAATGAGTTAAGGCAAAAGCTCTCTCCGAAATTGCATCTGACAACAACAAAATAGTACGAGAGAGACTATTGATTTTGTTACAATAACAGATGTCACATGTTTACTTGTCTCTAAGTTTGGAGTTTTTCCTGAGATAGCATCTACGGGCTCTTTCCTAAATTGCACTGGACAACGAAAATAGTGGAAGAGTAATGATCTATTGATTTTTCACCGCTAACAGATGTGTCCAAGTGTTTGTTTGAACTGTAGGAGACCCAAGACGCGAACATGAAAACACTTGAAAACAAACCATACACTTAACAAGAACAAAAACATGAAATTTGGCCATAATCTTAATTAAGACTTGTCCCTTTTCTTTCCCCAACATTTCTGTACAACACCTTCCTTCCCCAACTTTTCAGTGTAGCAACAACATTTTCTAGACTTGATGGAAACCAGCAGTTTCGGAGACCCAACAACCGAACATGTTACACTTAAAGCAAACCGTATATCTGACCGTAAAAGACGATACAAAAGCATCAATCTTCTTTGTCCATACTCTCAAGACCTTACCCCCTTTCTTTCACAACTCTTCAGTATAACAAAAACGTTTTCTATACTTGAGAAATCTCGGTAATTTTACCGGAATAACCTTCCAGGGCGCTGCGATGTACCCGGAGATGGCGAACCCGCAAGACAAATGGGTCCGTTGAAAAGCTATTGACCCGCAGCCCACATGCTGCATGCATTATGTACTACCCGCTCACCCCAATGTGTCACCCTCGGCCCAAACACACCAGCCGTCAGGGACGTGCGCTTCCAGCTGCGATTCACGCGTCGTCACTTCATTTTCACGCAGCTCTCTGGAAATACTATTATGTCATCGATACCTTCGGCGTAACACATCAGCTTCTGTATCTGTATATCCGGTATAACTGTCCTTCGGTGTAACACACCAGCTTCTGTATCTGTATCTGTACAGCCGGTATAACCGCCCTTTGGCATAACACGCCAGGCACTGTATCTGTATCTGTATCTGTATCTATATAGCTGGCATAACCGCTTTTCGGTGTAACACACCAGCTTCTGTATCTGTATCTGTATAGCTAGTATAACCACCCTTCGGTGTTACACACCAGCTTCGCAGGCAGGCGGCGCGGCGGCAGCTGGCTATACTACAGTATTTATAGTTATACCATTTTTGAGGAGACGAGGTTTAATAAAAATGCCTGAGACAAAGCTTCTTAGCTTTCAACAATATACATTATTCACGATTGCATTGGTTGCTGGTTGATTGTAATTGTAATTAGTAAAGACAGCCACTATAACGATATAAGCTGCACCTAGTTAAACATTACAAGAATAGAACCAGTGTAAATACCAAGCAGACCTGTATTGGGGGACGGTATAGACTTCTAACCACTTTTTCTGACGTCAGTTACCCAGAAGACCAAGTAGATCGCTATTGGGGGGGGAGGGCGATACAGACTTCTTACGTCAGTTACCCAGAAGGTCACGCGTTTTGACCAATCGTAGATGTTGCACGTTATGGAACAGCACATTCAATCAAAAACGTGTTATCATAAACAGCTGGGAATAACGCAAACCTGTGGATGTTTAAAGGATCATAGTCCGGTGACTTTATGGAAAATCCAATGCGCCATCCATCAACTAGCCTATATGTGTCAGCTGTAATTTAACCTTTGGCCCAGTGTTCCCCGTTAAAAGTAGTTCCAACTGTTCACAAGCCTGTTATTACAGCCGGGCTGACCTTATTGTTACGGTTCAGCTCCATGTTTCACTGTTCTAAGCCGTGCGGCTGTGAATCATACATTGGCACCACAAAATGAAGACCTATTTTGACCCAAGACTAAATGGAAGAGGTGTGTTATATCCAGGACTGTGCTTTATCCAAAACAATGCTCAGGCACTGTTCTAGATAGTCCACGGGTATCCAGAAACATACAGAACGTTCTTGGATACGCAGAGACTATCCAGAACCGTGCTTGACCATACCCCTAACCCATTCAGGCATAGAACTAGATAGACACGGTTATGGATACGCGGGGCCTATCCAGAACCGTGCCTGATCTTAACCCTAACCCATTCAGGCATAGACTTAGATAGACACGGTTCTGGATACGCGGGGACTATCCAGAACCGTGCCTGATGTTACCCCTAACCTATCCAGGCACAGAACTATACATGCACGGTTCTGGATACAATAGAAACTATCCTGAACCGTGCCTGATCCTAACCTAACCCATTCAGGCACAGAACTAGACAGGCACGGTTCTAGATACAATAGGAGTCTACTGGCCCAGTTTGATGGTGTAATTTACCACCACATGTATCATACGATCTCGTCTATTGTTGAAGATTGCTGGCAAAGCAACGTACGTGCGTCATACGGCGATCTTTTGTCCGTTCTACTGGGAAAACAATGATGGCAGAGTGCTGAGGTCGCGTCGTTAAAGACGACACACTTAGACTCTGGTCATATATAATGCATGAAAAGTCGCTGCCTTGTTTATCGGAGATAACCAGTTGTACTGTATATGGTGATATGTGCTGGGATGGTCCCCAGGAGTACACTGAAGTAATTGTAATAGGCTCGGAGCACGGTAGTTGTCAGAGGATACGAGTTCGTGAAGCCTTCATCATTTCACTTACACCGTGGTATCAAGACTTAAGGCAACGCGATTTGGAGATTCCACTTTGACGGGATGGGAAGCGAAACTAATAATTTGAGTAATCTATTCAAGTTTCTTTTTTAATGATCCTATATCACGGTTGCTTCATCGCGGCCTGATACAATGTTGAATGGCAGACATTACAGGCGAACTGCATCAAATGGTCATATTTAGGGCGGTTATTCCGATAAAATCGATTCTTTCCTCTTAGACTTAGAACTCCCCTTGTTTCATCTAGGTCAGCTGTGCTATAGAGAAAAACGTGGAACAAAAAGGTTCCCATTTGTTACGAGTTCTCTATGCATAAATTTCAATCTCGAGGTAAAGACTTTCTGAGCTCTAACAAGAACTTCTTTCTCAGCATTAAAAGCAACAGTACTAAACGTTTATGCTGAGTGTGTTATAGCAAAACAAATAATCAGGCGTTTGTCATATATTAAGGATACGGTGTCTATTTATATACTTCACATTTCCCTTTAGCTTTCTTGGAATTTCAGCTAGATGTGCAAAGGTTAATTAGCTGTAACAGGTCGTTGGGTGTAATATAGCCAGCTGCCGCTGCCGCTACGCCGCGTGCCTGCGAAGCTGGTGTACTAAGCCGAAGGGTGGTTATACCGGCTATACAGATACAGAAGCTGGTGTGTTACACCGAAGGGCGGTTATACCGGCTATACAGATACAGATACAGAAGCTGCTGTGTTTTGCCGAAGGGCGGTTATACCGGCTATACAGATACAGAAGCTGGTGTGTTACACCGAAGGGCGGTTATACCGGCTATACAGATACAGATACAGAAGCTGCTGTGTTTTGCCGAAGGGCGGTTATACCGGATATACAGATATAGAAGCTGGTGTGTTAAGCCGAAGGGCGGTTATACCGGCTATACAGATACAGATACACTCGCTCGTTCCGGTTCCCTCAGAACCATCCCCGTGACTTTGCCTGTCTGGTCGCCTGAAGATCTTAATCTTAAGATTTAAAGCAGCCCTCCAAGGAAATCCGGATAAGTGTCGGTTTGACGGATCACGAGGAAACAGGTCATATCTAGACCATCTCCCTGATTACATCCATGGTCAGAAGCAGCGGCATCTAATCTAATCTAACCGTGAGGAATCGGGGCTAAATGGCTCTTAGCCCCGAAACCAGAGGCACCCACAAATCCAATTGTCCCGTAAAATGCTCTTTAGTGCACATGTTTGCACGAATATTAAAAACCAATAAGATCCCGTGGCCTGTGCTGTCGATGTGAAAGATGCCTTAGATAACAGCATTGGTGAGGCTGTGCAGTTTCCAAAAATGCAGAGGAAAGCATTATAAGAAATACGATATGAAGAAATAAGTTGGATAAATTCATTGACAGGCTTCCTATGGGCATTATGATCTAATGATGTTGGTAATTTTGTTTGGGATTGAATGAACACACTCTGGTATATTCGAATATTCATTTGCTATTTGTTGCCCCCAAAAGGGCCCTAAAAGGTAATACAAAGGATAGTAAATTCAATTATATTTTTATACTTTCATTAGTCAGGCTTCACTCTATGAAATGATGAGGTAGCCAAATAAAATTTTGCGGTCAATGAACGAGGTAGGCGGTTGAAAAGGTGACAGTCACCTGTGATGTCAATCCTTCCACAGATGTGGTTAATCTCAATGAATGAATAAATTTGCAGTACGTCACCACTTGTCCATGACGAGAATATGGTGTTTCTGATTCCGTCAATCAAAGCTGGGAGATCATTATGCATATAAATGACAGGTATAAACTACCACGAGTTTTGCTTTGTCACAACTTGAATGATGAACCGGTTCAAACCAATTACGCACACAATATTGCCTACTGACAGATTAGTCCTTTGAGAGCCGGAACCAAATTGCCCAATCAAACATATCAAGGACTTTGCAATATATGTGTCAGGGTAGACACTCCAGATTGGCGATTCTACCAGATCGGAGTCTCTACCTGACATATATATAGACATGGAAAAAGAGGTGTTCATTGGTGTTCATTACCAAAGCCGGCGTCTTTGAGTCCATTTCACACTTACAGTGACGGGCAGTCCAATACAGTTTATCTTTGGATGGCACAAGTATTTTCAGTATTTTCGAGATTAAATAAAGGCACAAACAAACAAGTACACTGTGTTGAATTTCGAACCATTGTTATCAGTGAGGCACCAGAACCAGGCACCAAGAAAAATCTGGGAGCCCTGACCCCCAGAGGAAGGGCGTGTGTGGAGCACTGGAGCGGTAGAGTGTAGCAGACTGTAGTAGTGACCCGAAAAGAAGTAGGCATCATAAGCCGGACTGCGGGCCGAGTCTTGTTGTTTCAGGCAGTCTATTGTCTATTTGTTGGAATAACTTTCTGTCAGGTATAGTCTAGTTCTCTTGCTGGCTATATGATACTGCTTTAGTTGTTGAAGCAATAGAAGACATTTGGCAAACGCGTTGAGTAATCTGCCAGATAAGGTATCCAGCCTAGGAATTACATATTTGCAACCATAGAAATGGCACGCCCTACCTTATATTTTTCTCATGATAACAAACGATTTGCTACAAGGCGGGAAGGAACGGACTTACCAAATGTTGCACCGGTCCCACAAGATGAGCAACCCGCCTCTTTTGT
Source organism: Branchiostoma floridae x Branchiostoma japonicum (assembly GCA_013266295.2). Classification (NCBI taxonomy): domain Eukaryota; kingdom Metazoa; phylum Chordata; class Leptocardii; order Amphioxiformes; family Branchiostomatidae; genus Branchiostoma; species Branchiostoma floridae x Branchiostoma japonicum. The sequence continues at coordinate 1,734,868 of CM023825.1, read as the reverse complement.
CAGGCACGTGACCACAGAGATATGTGACGTCACAAGTGGACCATGGACGAGTACAAATTGACTTACAGGTCGATCCCACAGCTCTACCTCCAGACAGAACGACCTGAAACTCCGGACATACTCGTCACCACGCCCACCCATGACGTCAAAAGAGGCTTCAGAGGAAGTAAAAATGAGCTTACAGAAGTTTATGTCGATCTCTTAGCTTTGCCTCCAGACGAGTGTTCCTCCACTTTATTCAGACACCTGATATAACCGACGTCTGACTGTAATACTGGATCAAGGGGACATAAAAATCTAGTCTGACCCCGTTTTCGTCCAAAATTACGGACAGACCTGGGTGGTACAGATTTTTTATTGAAGCTTATTATGTATTTCCGTTTCTACCTTCTATTGGATCAAATGTTTAGTAGACTAAGCGTGTAGTTTATCAACACGGCCACGTTTTCGTGCTAAAACCATGTCGTTCATATTCTCTTTTCGTAACAACCACAATATTCAGCCTTCACAGTTATAGGTATTTCCAATAAAGCAAAAGTTTACCCGAATATTTTGCTATTGGCTCAAAAGATCATTTCATTAATCATGTCATTTAGCAACACTAGACACGTCTTCATGCTAATTCTTATAATAGTGCATATTCACTAACCTATCCCTAATAACCGGCACATCATTCAACCGTCATAGGCATACATGTGCATTTCCAATGAGGAAAGGCTTAGCTGTTATTTTCTTTTGCTATTGGCTCAAAATATCAGTTCACTAATCATTTCGTTTGGCAACGCAGACACGTCTTCATATGATCATGCTAATTCTTATATTGGTCCTAACCTATTCCTAACAACTGGCACGAGATTCAACTGTGCATTTCCAAGAATGCGAAGACATGTCGGTGATTCATCTAAGACTCTCCGGCTGTGGTTGTAGTCTGACCAATCAACCATGTCAGTTCGTCCCTTGATTGAATGAAATTACATTCGTCTATTATAATTGTCTTCACCCTGTGTGAAATTGGGGGAGGGGGAGAATTTACGACTATACGTAACGTAGCTGACAAGGGAGAGGCTAGGCCAGGTTGATGACAAGTTTACTGCGCGGTAAAACCGATTCAAAATCCTCCAATGACCTTGAAACGTTCCACGGTTCCTTGATGAAAAATTTGTTTACCAGCGGAGCAAGATTAATATAATTTTATGGCAAATTCTTACCCGAAGGCTAATTGCAAATAACATGGACAAAAGAACATTGAAACAGGGTACATAATAACTATGAAATCTACATAATGATAAGGTAATTGTCTCGAACTATGTCTGAAGGGTTTGACTTCTCTTTTGTAAACCATGGAAGACGTAACGTCCCACCTTTTCCTAGATTTATGGGTTTTGGGTTTGTGGGTTAATATGAACTACTAGTATATAAGAATTAAAATTTGAATAGCAAAGTTATCTATTCACAACCACTTGTTTAACAAAACCGATCCAAAGTCCTCTCGTGACCTTGAAACGTTCAACGGTTCCTTCATGAAAAAACTGTTTACCAGCGGAGCAAGGTTAATATGTCCATATAAGAAATAAAATTTAAATAGCAAAGTTCTTTATTCACAACCACTTATCTAACCCTCCCAGTGCCATAGGTAAGTTTTAAAGCCTAGTTCTAATATTCTCAAACCTCAAAACCGATCCAAAATGCTCCCTTGACCTTGAGACGTTCGGCGGTTCCTCGATGAAAAATTTGTTTACCAGCGGAGCAAGGTTCTTCCCGGCGTGCGCACTCTAGCGTGACTGATGGTACTGCAGGGGGGTCACGCCACGATGGTCTTCCAATCATGGAGGACGCCATGTTGTCCCGCCCAGCCATCGCTCAAACTTGTCGACCCTGCGCTGTATCCGATTTCTCTGGGAAATCTGCGGACGGCTCATCGCCCAAGGGGAGGGACGACTTCAATCAAACGTTCGACGCAAATTTGTAATCTCCGAGCAGATCTTTTGGTGGCTGCAAGACAGTATCAAATTGGCAAGACAGTATCATTGGCAGGGCAGTATCCAATACGTTTTACTGGCGAAAAAAGATACCATTACTAAAAACGAAAGCCAGGTATAAAAACGCCTAAAAGCACGTCAAAAATAAGCCGAAGTTTAAATATCTGCTTCGTGAGTAGCAAATCTGCGCGTTGTCACTTAATGTTACTTGATAACCTAAGATTCACTACCCAAAGACATAACGTTTGAAGATGGGGGAAATGGAAAAGATGCGAATCTCCGGAAAGAAGGACTAACTTTAATATTAGGCATAGATTTAACACTCGTACTCGATAACCTGAAAAATATATCATCTACACAAAGCTACAATGTATAAAGGGGAGGAAAATGAAAATATGCAACTTCAGTCAACCATTCAATACGTATTAAGCGACTCATCACTTTCCCGCATGATAATCTCAAAGAAATCTATGGACGACCCAAAAACACAACCTAAAAAAGAGGAGACAACAATACATGAGCCACTTGTCTAACCAAGTCATCACTCAAATTTGACAACTCATCCCTGTATCTTATTTCTTTTAAACATTCACAGGCGACCCAAATACATAATCTATGAAGAGGAGTGGATGGAAAACTTTCTAACCATTTAAAAAATGTACCTGTTAACATTTGCCATGATCTGTATCCGTATCTGTATAGCCGGTATAACCGACCTTCGGCGTAACATGCCAGCTTCGCAGGCACGCGGCGCGGCGGCCTGGCTACATTACACCGCACGACCTGATGATGTAAAAGATAATCAATCCATAAACGTTTTTCTAATCTTTCTGTTATCATTTCAAGTTTATTTTCTTTCGACGAAACGGTACGTGTTATGCCTATAGCTCTTTATTGTTAGTCTTGTCACTGTGGTGGCGTTAAGGTGAGGTAACTACAGCTTAAATGTACCTCCACACTATCCTTGTTGTATGTTTGATGTTGTACGGAACTCCGTAAAGAAAAATGTGGGGACCACTTCGGTAATTGCACGAGCCGCATCGCAACCTAATTGCTGCGGTAACAACATTATATCTGTCTCTATCGACATTGATTCTTCCGCACTGTGCACATCTGCCACTGCGGTCCGGGATCACGTGTGATCATCAGCTTCATCGGCAATATTTACAACAAGCTAAGACTGCAATCTGCTTCCACTGACTTTTATTCTAGCCTTCGTAAAAAGCTTGTCATCAGATAGTTGGTTTGGCCATCTCTTTAGTGTCACAATAGATTTATAAGGTCTCTATTTGCAAAATTATGCCCATGTGCAGTGTCAAAGAAGTGACCCTAATGCAATAGAGAACATACAACTGATCAACTTATACTACTACTTAGTTTGCTATTATGGGGTTTGACTTCTTCTTTGAAGGCAGTGGATAACAACTACTCCCGAAGTACAATCTGTCGATTATCATATGCCTAATTGTTCTACTAGTTATAAACAAATAGCCAGCTTTTGTTAGTGTAACATTGTCTGTTAAATGTACCTCTTGAATATTATACACTATGCTTCAACCAGCAGTTTTTTAAAAGAAATTCTGTAATGTCACACCCTAACAGAGGCCAGGAGACAGCTAAATGCCACATCCACAAGACAAAATTGACAATTGCCACTACTGACATTTGTCCTACCACAAAACCAAAAGCCAAGCTATTATAACAAGGCTTCTGATTACTTCATCATAGCATAAAAGTGCAAAAGAGATGATACAGCCGTGACCCGTACCGTGTTCATAATGAATAGACCGTCAGAGGATGAGCTGGTCCGGTGGTTACATGATTGGAAACCAACTGAAGGATGAAGGGTGGAAACTAGCAGCCATTCCATTAGCAGAACTCCAATTAGACTGCCTGTAGTTTAGTGATGAAAAATAAAAGACAGTTTTATCCTAGGGGGTCAAGTATTCTTTTGGCATGTCTGTTTGTATTGTCTGTGTATATTTATGGTCTACGTCAATGGCGTGAAGTCTGCCGTCGCTAATTGCCTTATTATTGTAAAGCAAACGGAATTAGATCGGCTTCATTCTTTATATAGGTAACCCTTTGAGTCACGTATCATCGCACACTGCTTTACTTTTACCCTCTGTCATCTTAGAAATATACATTTTTATTTTCAGGCTCAGACATTTTCGTCAGCTTCATCACAAGTTTAAATAAATGTCTTACAACATTTAAGACAAACAGTTTTTGCAAAAGGAATATTAACAAGTAAATTTACTTCTTAGAAACTGTTGTTGTATCTCTTTTCAGCCTACTATATTCACTATTTACTAGCCTACCACCACTGTTGCATTCCCTCCTCAGCAATAAGGAAGCATTACAAAATACAGTGAGGCTGAATAAACGTAATTGTTGCTTCAGCTGCCAAAGTGGTTGCTGCCGTACGTCATGCAGGGATGTCGGGGGCTCTGCAACAGTTTCAGCTCTTATTTTCCCTCCTATTTCCTGTTGATCCTCGACATTTATTGTACTTCCGAGCAAGAGGGAAGAGTGTCCACGTTTATAAAAAAGCATCGCCAGAAGTCATTCAGGGGTCAGACCGCCTTTTCATTTGCGCATCAGCCGTTTACAGATCACCCGGGCAGAAAGCTCGCTTTTTTACGGCTGCTTCCAGCATCAATGATGTAGACGCGGCAATGCCGGGACTTTAAAGCACCGCGGAATGGCGCTGCAGACCATTTGGAAGGTTCTATGGTGATGGCGACGTTTACTGTAAGCAAGGCGTTTCGCTTAAAGCACTAGGACGAATAGCGTGCCGTTTTCTATGCAGGTTTGGAGAATAGCATAGCTTTGAAGGGGTTTCTTCGCGCTAGTGGAAGCTTCAAAACCTTAAAGCCTTTGAAAACCACAGGCAGCACTTTCAGAGTAAACGTTGGCAAGATACAGAGCAAAAGGAGTGATGTGCCTCACAAATACATATGTTAGAGTTGATACACTCCATCTATTTATTTTTCTTTTCAAACTCTATTTCTACTGAGTTTGCCATAAAAGACCGTTCATGATAAATGTTGTCAAGATACAGAGCAAAATAGTGATATGCCTCACAAATGCATATATTAACGTTGATATATCCATCTAGTTATTTTTCATTGCAAATTCTATTTCTACTGAGTTTGCGATAAAAGACCTACGCAAGCCTTAAAAGTCTCGATGTAGACTCAATTATTCTGAATATATCTAATCCCCCATATCATAATTTACTGCAGTTCATCCTCGTTGAATTGAATTAAAAGCTCCTACTGCACATGAAGGACATGTATTGTTGTCTGAGGTAATTGTGGTACAACGTCCCGGTTTCACATGCGCCGATTCAATATAACGACGTGGTAAAACCGGAGAAGAGGAAGTAAAATTAACAGCTGGTTGTAAAATTTTTACCGCCGGTAGGACAAGTTAACTGCCTCTAAGCCTCAGCCACTTGGGGATATTTTCCACGTACATGGGGACCAGCCATGAAGATCAACATTCTTCGAGAAGGAATTTTAACACTGTTTTCTCATCTTTATATCAGAAGCAATTATCTTTTGCTTCACACATATCAAGCAACTGTACCGCCGTTTTAGATTATATTATCAAGAATATTTGCTAATGATTGCCATGGTTATGTTCATATGTTGCAAAAACAATTGATATCGCTGCCGATTCATTTACTGATTCAGAACCAAACCTTCAAGTATTTCTAATGCTCTTGCTATATCAGATACCCAAAACGCTCGTTTCTGACTCGTAAAAACGCAAAACGATATCTATTCTACTTCCAAACGAACAGATATTGGCTACGGGGCACAGGTGATTCTGAATCTATCATTTTCGGTCCATTGTGTAATCGATTCCGGTGACAAATGAAAAAGGACTGGGCACGATTGGACATTCAGTCCTGTCAATATGAATAAAGTCACTGCCAATATTCAACAAAGGATTGTGCTTTGTACAGACGCTGGCGTTGGCTTATATCGCCTTGCTAGCCTCTTTTTAACGGTCAACGGCTGAACAATGCAATAAAAAGTGTTTCATACAGCCTGATTCTCTAAAAAAAATATCTATCAATCTGTTATCACCGCTGCAATCTTTGCTAGAATATTTTAAATCTATCAAGCCTAGCAAGGCTGGAAATCCCACCTGCATATGCAAGTTAGCGCCGGTGCAATCGGAGATGTGCAGGTATTTCTGATGTCTACCTGCAGCTAACCTGTATTAGTCCATGTACTGGGTTTACACACAAATGTAGGTTAACGTTTTTCTAGATTTTTATTTGCTGCATTGACTGTTATCACCTATGAAGTATTAAAGAAATAAAATGGTTTCTGAACAGTTTTTAGTATGATCCATACTTCCTATATTCTAAGTGGTGCAGGTAAAATTTGTCTGGTGCAGGTAAATTTCCATGTGCGCCAGTGCAGGTATGGAGAAAAAAAAGAATTTCGAGCCGTGCCTAGTGACTGGATGGATTTTACCATTCTCACGAGAGGCTTTACGTCTGGCCTATCTCCAGAAGCAGCGAAAAGGCTTAACGCTTGTGAAGCCTCAAGGGACAGCGATGGGGGGCCCCGGTCCTTAAATCAACATAATCCTGCCGAATACCACAGATGCGTAACACTTGTGTCAGGAGCTGTGATGAACAAACACACATAGCAACGCTTGCTGCATTTTAGCGGTTGGTCAGGCTAGAGACATGTTGTTACCAAAATCTTCAGCAAGCCCGCTGGATCTAAAAGAATTCTGTAGTGTGCTATATGATGGTATGATCTAAAAGAATTCTGGTGCGTGCTATAGTACATGTTGCATTCTGATTGACTATCATTATCAAGAGGGATGTATGTGATATGAGTGCAAAACGAGGATTTGAGCACGGGGATCCGATACTCAGCTCGAGAAAATTGATTCCACTTACCTGGCGTTTCCGGGAATATATCACCGATCCTCTTCCAGGAAGAACGTTTCATTAACACTTAGAACCTCATCGATTCGGCAGCACTAGATTCCCGGAACCACGGTCCAACCGATCGACCCTCGCGGCCCGCCCCTCTCTCACCAGCCTGGCGGGGACGTGTTGGACCGTTGCGTGAAAAATCCCAGGGATTCGTTAGCTGACAAGCCGTACGCGATGCCTCCGAGCTCCCAAGATACAAACGCGTCAAACAACCGCCCTGTGAGATGAGCCCGTCGGCGCTTCCGATGTATAGCAAAGAGTGCGGGAAACAAAGGAACGCGTCGGAGAGATGAGTGGAAATCTCGCGGCGCGGCGCGAGCTCCAAACGCCGATATCCCCTCACGCTAAACTGCGGGTCGTTTGGAACAGGGGTGTGTCGGTCCGGCTGTACGTACGTGTGATGCGATCGCTCCCAATCATTGGATGACTGATGAGCAGCTTAAGCGGACGGCGACAAGTTGCCACTGGAGTTTCCGACTCAGGACCTCGGGGTCAACTCGTGGCCGCCGTACCGTAAAACTGGGTCTTTCGAAATATGCAAAGAACGGCGAAAGCGGTTGATGTGAATGCAGGGGATGATGGAGGGCACATAGTGGCCAGTGCAGGGGACGGTCGGGTCGTTATTTTGATTTATGGGGCCGTGGCTAATTTAGGACGGGCAGGGAGCATGCGCGGTAATACGAGAAGAATGTTTTTAGGGTCTTCCTGGAATGTGTTCCTGGAATGAGTGACGTCAACCGCGAAATGGACGCGGACAAGTTGTGGAGGGGGCTGACACGATTGCATGATAATCAAGAGATAAACTGTGTGGTACTGATCATCATTTCACCTCTCACTTCATTTACAAGTAGTGCAAACAAAGCGTACCTAGTACTTAATAGTATATTTCAGTATAGCATACTTCGTGTTATATAATATTAAAGAGACACAAGTGTTTCTACTTTTTTTTTCAAAAATCAAATCTATCCTTTCAAATCTTTAAATTCCTAGTTAATCCACAATCATGATTTTTGTCCGCTCCATGCATTGCACGTAACAAGCATATATCCAGAATACTAGTTCGTTTAAAACGCTTTTTACGCAAAAATCATGATAGACTTTGACGCAAAATCGTTATAACCTTTTACCATAGCGTTTTTCCATTGATTGGCTATTTCTGCAGTGGTCATAATGTTGTCAATATATGGCCACATATGTGTACATTTATACACACCAAGTGATCAAACAATGTCAAATCATGAAAAGATGATACTCACCAAAGTTTTTTTCCTAATCCTGCGACCTTCTTCAAAATCAATGACCCACTCTTCAACACAATACCTGATATAAAAGAGACAACAAAAGCTGTAAAGGTAGCCTAAATCTATGTTTTGGCCTGTTTCATATGTGGCTAATTGGTATATACATAACTGGCTAAAAAGTCCATTAAATGTACGTGCGTTTTTATGTGTTTTCAACATTACAGTTGTCAGCCATTGAAGAAAATGGCTATATGCCAATGCCTCAGTGACAGATTGCGGCTATAGCGAATAATAAGCATCTATAATTGCAATGGCTGCAGAACTTAAATACTAATATGGTCACTGAGGAATTTGCTGTAATATGGGAGTAATATCATTTGCTAAATGAACATTATGCAATAATGGTTCGTTGGCTGAAGATAGAATGGATTATTTTTGTTCATAACGTTTTGATTGATAAAGAATGTTAATATAAAAGAAGTCTAAACTTCATCTCATTGATTTGGATGGTTTTACGACACATTGGAGACATCCACCGATAGGTAATATAATTAAAACTACGCGGTTTGGACAAGCCTTTAGACCATATGCCAATCGTGTCAATACACTCTAAAACAGAATATAAAGGAAGCTTATATATACTTTATGTAAACTACTCAACGAACGAGTAATGTCCATATTGTAAGAGTTAAAAATTGAAAAAGAATATTAAATGCTATTTTATAATAATAATTTTTCTATATCAACAGTAGCTACTAGATACTGTATGTCGCTCTAGTATACAAACGATTGAATCTATTCCCCTTTCGCAGAAACTACTATCTAACGTATTTTCAAATCGATTTATTATACAGATTGTGCTAAGAATACTTTTTTCTGATGTTAAGTAGCTTTTATCTATTTTCATAAATGCGGAAGATACTTTAATTATGAGGTCATAAATGATTTGACAACGGTTGGATCAGGTGTTGCGCACTTATCTTCAATTACTACTATCTGGTCACATAAACGCATTAACAGCACTTTACCTCATTTAAATAAAATCCTCGTTTACAGCTATCACCATCTGTCTTCATGTGACGATGCTACTCCGGTATGATACTTTAAACATTCAAATGGCTACACGCTTCAAACAGTCAAATGTCGAGGATTAAGAGACCAGTCAGGGCTTCAATAAAATGGGAGATATGAATAAAATGATGACAAATATTCCATGGAGAGAGGTTGTTACATTGTACTACCGCTGTGTAATATTCTAATACATCCTTCTGTCACATTTAGAGGTTTTAGAGTCCAATCGTAACTAAGATAAAACCGGACAAAATTGCTGACGAGTATGTTATATAAAAAGGCTATTACATACTCGCTGGACTGTGAGTTGGTTCTATAATGGGACCCCTGCATAATACTTTAGAAATAGGAACACATAAACGTGCCGTTCAACGTTAGAGACCACTAAATTTAAGTTTAAGACAGAAGAGATGAAAATGCTGACGAGTATTCTATAAAAATAGATACTAGTTAGAATGTGACTGCATTGCCCGGTCGATGAACATCTACTGTAAAATGTACAATTATAGCTATATCTATTTATTTGCAAACTCGTACCCGAACACTAGTTGCGAGATAACACACAGAGGGTCAGGTCTAGTCTACATATCTATCTGATGTTTCTACATAATACATTTTTGAAAGGTTTGACTTCTTTTTTATTGAGTCAGTGGTTAATGAATAGCCCCACGATTTTACAAACGATGCTCTTTTGTCAACCCGGTTGTCACATCCATCACGTGACGGAGATGAAGCGGAACTTTGATCACTTTCCTCGTGTTCTGATGACCTCGGCTGATTGTTCGAATCAGTATGATATGTAAAACGTGTTATTGGTATTATAATTTGAAAGCATTATAGAAATTGTGAGGGTTTTCTAGTATCTACTAATCTGTAGCTGAAAATGGTAGCAATTGAGCAAATAGTGAGCAATTGGAGTCTGGTAGAAACTAGGGGCTTCCGTCTTTTTATTTTTTCTATGGCTGCCAAAAATAGAACGCAAACTAACTAAATTTAGATCGAGACAACGAGGATTTGAAATTAGAGTAGTCATGACGTCTTACATTGTTTTTATGTTTTTTAGCCAGAAGAGAAAAGGCAGTGGAAGGAGAGGGTTGGGCTCCGCTTTCCAGTACCGTGCCCTTGACACAGTGGACTTACAATCCACTACCCCTACCGCCTCAAAACGGCCATGGGACTACCTTACCTTTCCCTATACCGACCGCTTGTTCCCCGGCTTTTGGCGTTTGCCTCAACATGAAGTAGCTTTCAAAAAGGATCAATACAACTACCTTCGCCGTAATAACTAAAGAATCCAATTTAGCCGCTCGATTCGACCGTAGTCTCTCCATCGATCGCAGCTAATGTTAGAGGTGGGTTTAGATGGCCAGTTTCCTACGTGACCCTGGGGTCGGGATGGGCCCATCGAGTAGCAATTCTCTGGGAACGAGGTCGATCGGAGGCAAAAGATGCGGCCATTATCTCAACATTACGTCGTAAAAAAGCAGCGGAACAAGCGGGATGGTCTGGTATTACTCTTTATAGCATGACAGAATTGGAACGGGAACACCATATATAACAGGGGGTTATGCTGACTCCATAGTTAACCTGTCTTTTCTTCATATGCTTTACAGCAGGCAATGGCAACAGGCCAACAACTTAGGGTTTATCACTACTGTATCTTCCGACATGATGGACTTCAACCTCTCGCGCCCTGGAATGATTTCGAACATTATACAGAGTGTATTGTCACTCCCACGGCGGTACTTCACTCGGTGTTTACATGAACGTCAATGCGATGACACCATTCTTTCAACATGCGTTTTACACTGCACAAAACGTTGCATTTACCAATGGTAGTAAATGCCAGTAGAGTCGGGTAATGTTTACTACTTCGTAAACAGTACCGAACTTAACAATGGTAGTAAATAAAAGTTTAGTCCGGTAATTTTATTTGAAACCATTGTTAAGTCCAAAATTACCGAACTTTTATTTACTACCATTGCCAAGCCCGGTATTGTTTACAAAGTAAACATTACCCGACTTACTGGCATTTACTACTATTGGTAAATCCAACTTTTCATACAGTGTCACCAGCTGATGTACGCCAATCTGGAGAAGAAAGGACGAAGTGCTATTGGACAATAGATCTGTAATCACCCCCTTTTGAGGGAATAGCGCTAGCCTTATTCTAATATCCGCTGGGTTAATGATGATAAAAGACCGTTCTGAAAATAGACGAGTCAAACGCTGCTGCCCTGTCATTTTTCATTACTTTTATGTTCCTGCTGTAGTATTGACTTCTCTTATTTTATTACTCTGTATTCAATGAGTCTTGCAATGTTTCCAAGAACTATCGTTGACAGGAAACTTGTTACCAAGTACTGTAATCGTAGCATGAACACCTGGAGCTAGATGTGCAAAGGTTAGGTCTGATACGTCCTTCAGTGTGATATAACCAGCTGCCGAGGCTGGTGTATTACGCGAAGGGCTGTTATACCGGCTATGAAATATAGTACAGATAAAGAAGCTGGTGTGTTAAGCAAAAGGGATTTTAGATCAGCTCAACAATACAGATACAGAAGCTGATATAGTGCAAACAAAGCCCTGTATGCGTGTGTGCGTATCTACAACCGTTCAAGTCAATTCTATTCAAACCGTTTGGCTGCACGGATCCGCACGTCATCAAACAATGGCCACTCGCTCGAGGTTACCCCTTCCATCGATCGTGTGACCGACAAACATACAGGCCGGACCACGCCATTTATAACCTCGCCATTGACAGCAGGCCACGGGCAAAACATGCGGGAGGAAATTGAACCTTTAGTTTCAGTTTATTACGTTTGCCAGTAGAATACATCTTAGGTCTGTTCTGACCTGTTTTTCCAAAGGCCTTGAACCTTGAACCTTGAACGGGGCCTTGGATACATCCAAAACGGCAAGAACTCAATGAACTATAGGTAATATAAAATAAATAAAGCAACTGGACAAATTCTCTGAGTAGCCTACGCGTTTCACATTGTCATTGTTCATGCATTGGCACCATGATTTAATATCCAGTTGCTTGATCTATCTTGTATTACGCAATGTTCTACCTGAATGTCTAACTTTCATCCACACAATGAACCAAACAACGAAACAAGAGCTAGATATCTAAGACACCTAGAACATCTGAACTTCTACAAACTAGGACTTGAGAAATATTCCATGTTAAAAGATACATATTAGGCTCTTACCACTCCATTACTTTGTGTGACGTCAATGCATAGGTAGGAGGTCCCAGTACCTCAAACAATCGGCAAGTTAAACTGTCAACAGGGCGATACATCCCGATCAATAGCCGATAAAGAACAGGCTAAACCTGGGCTGCGAGATACAACCATCAATTTTACAAACTGTGCAATGGAAAATATATAATATAGTAGAGTGGATTCATTCCTCAGCTAACTGATATCTATCACACCACAGTCGTCCCTCAGTGAGACATCTGGAACCGCATAGTTCCTATTTAGAAGTTTTATTCAGCCTGTCACACGACCGGTTTCGCCCTGTGGGCTTCTTTAAATGCACAGAGGCTAAGTTCCAAAGTAATGGCACTTGTGAGAACTTATAGGTTGATATCGTTTGTAACCAAATCACGAAGGTGTGAGACCAGCCTTGGTTGATCTTCAACCATTTCAAAATCCCTGGTTTGTAGTTCACAATCCTAGCAGGCAAACTCGAGAGACTTAAGAGTATCAAAGTATGTAGTTGTATAGTAGACATACAACACCTCATTGTGACTTTTATCGACAATGTATGGCTTTGAATTCACGTGTAGATAATGTACTAGATTAGTGTAACTAGCCAGTCGTTTTTACACAACGCTTTGCCTTACACTGTGTCTTCTATAAACATTGTATAGCTTAGAATAAAAATGTAGGTTTTACTAGAGCAATGTAACTAGCTATAGCCGGTATATTACACAACGCGTTGCCTTAAACTGTACATTATGTACATTGTCTATCAATATTATATAGCTTAGAATCTACGTGTAGATTGCACATTTGTGCTAGATTAATGTACAAAATGTAACTAGCAACTAGCCTTATACAGCGCGTTGCCTTAGGCTGTATCTGCTACAACTGCTGTGCAAATAAACCTTGACTTTGACTTATCGCAGGTGAGACGTGCCTAGTCGGGTCATTGCTTATTGCTTGGCACCGTTTTTCAATTCGCCGTTCACGCCTTGGCGATATTAAGAATGGGCCGGGAAGGGACCCTTGGGGAACGCGTGTGTGCGTGAGGAGGGACGATAGCGGCATCAAAACATGCTAACATCGATTTTTCCTTCATATGAGATAGCAGGTGAAAACCGTTACTTGACATACAGTACGTTTTTAAACTTTTTGCTGTAGATATATCATTTCATTATTTTTCTATGATTTATTATCAAATTGTTGTTTCTGTCACCAACGATGTTTGTTATCATTATTATTGTTGTTGTTGTTGTTGTTATTATTGCTACCATTATTATTATCATTATCACGATAATTGTTATCGTTGTTGTTCTGTTAATAACAAACTTATTTGCTATTACTGTTTACTACATGTAATTCTTTTTGTTGACTCCACTAAGTCTTATTTGTTATTTATCTTCTGCTGTTGATTTAATTTGCACTGGGATCTCCTGCTTCCCCCGTCCTTTTACATGTATTGTAATAAAGGTGAACTCAAAACACAGAAAAATGTTAGGATTTTAAGACATTACACTGGTATTTGGCAATATAAAACCAAGTTCAGTGATATTACAACATAAAAAGTGGGAATAATATATAACAGTTATATATATATAGAGAGAGAGGGGGGATAGATAGACAGATAGATAGATAGATAGATAGATAGATAGACAGATAGATAGATAGATAGATAGATAGATAGATAGATAGATTGAACAAAGGACTAGTCATTGTTATCTCTGTATTACACTTTGACTGTATTCGGGATCACAATACTACTTATCCTTACGTGTGTTCAAATCAATACTTGTCAATCACATTTAAAGTGAGATTGGCTTTAATAACATCAACACTGTTCGATATCACTCGGCGTTACCCTGAATAATTTAGAACCTACGTATTACTCCCCTGGCGACGTGTTTAAGTCACGATCCATTAGTTTATCGTCTGTTAAAGATCGGTTTAAGGAAACAAATGTCACGAATCATTAATTTCCTATCTTCCAAGGATCAGTTTAAGAAACTAATTATTCGGTAAGAAGTTCTGGAAAGTCCCAAAACAATGGAGTGATGAACATCTCCTTGGATGACAAAGCGTGTATTTATTTATTTATTTATTTATTTATTTACTTATTTACCACGTTTATAGAAGGAGTGGCATAGATTGTGACCATAAGCTTTTAAAGATGTTAACCCTGAGATCAGACTGTAAGGTTTGAACCACTAACACTGGGAAGGACCCCTGCTCTTTTCAATAAGTATGGTGGGCTCTTTAATGTGCTCGAAGTGTGGCTCTCCTCAAACACGGGACCTGCAGCTTTATATCCTACCCAAAAAGACATCCCTAACCGTAGCTAGGTACTCATTTTCACCTGAGTGACTTTCCTCAGGGTACAACACCGGACCCTGCCAGCAGGGATTCAAACCCAGAACCTTCAGATTCTAAGTCAACGACCCTAACCACTAGACCATCTCTCCACATATTCCAAGTATCACAGTCCAAGTACAAAATGCTCCTCCGGTAAATCCTTACACTTTTGGCTCCTCGCCACACGACACCAAACATCAAGGTCGCCTAAGGTCAACTATCAACGACGATGACCTGAAACGAACTTGATCTAAACTGGTGATTTAGAGCTTCATTACCAAGGCATCCATCTGGTCCTGATCCTAAATGAATTGCTGAAGACCCCATTAGCTCCCCTGGGTTTGTATGGTATTACGGCCCGTGTGTTGTACGAATATGTTGGCCACATTCATCGACGAGTTTTGGCAGAGATTGATACTAGTGTTTTTAAGATGGTGCAATGACTCGATCTGCAGATGGTTGATTCCATCGTGCTCAACATGGATGGGGGGGGGTAGACTAGGAAACTTCCTAATCTTAGCTTAGTCTTTTAATGAGCCACACAATCGGAATTATTTACACAGATGCACTGCTTACTATATATAGATTGTTTCGAAAGAGACTTGCTAGTGTATAATGAAACAGGCTGTGAAGAAGATGATCTTGTGGTCATCGAACCTACCAACAGACCTCTTAAAAAAAAACTATTAAATAGATAAGTGCTTTCTTTATGCAAACCCAGTCTCTGTGTTCATCCCGAGGAGAAACTGAACGAACAAATAACATCAACAGCTGTTATGCATGCCATACTTTTCTTTTCCATGAACTTTATTTACAAAATGTACATGCCAAATTTGCATGCCATACATTAATCCTGAAGCAGATGTTGGGGCGGAAGATTGTTACTTTTTCCGACAGCGTATCTTCTCTGACAGCCGTAACGATCATCTTCCGCCCTAACATCTGCTTGGGGATTAAGAACACATAATGATCAATACCTGATTTGATTAATACCCCTCAATTAATGGAAGGAAGAACGAATAAAAAGTAGAAAGTCTTTTAATATATTTAGGTCCTCGCAGAGATTTATCTGTACAATGATATACAATTTGGGTCAAGGGGATTGACTCACGTGCATAAAAGCTTGTATAGCCACTTTATGGCAAAATGATACCAATGATGTACGTTTTAAAAACAAATAGAAGCGCCAGCACTAACAGAAAAACATTAGCAAAATGACCCAAATTTGATATAACATTTGGGTCAGGAAGATTAATTATAGCATAAAAGCTTGTATAGCCACTTTATGGTAAAAATAATATTAACAAAATGTACATTTTAAACCAATAGAAGCGCTAGCGCTAACACCAAAACATCAGCAAAATCACCCCAAAATCGCTTTCAGGTACAGCCTCTAAGCTATAGCAGTATTTGATGAGTATCATTTGAAAAATGAAAGACATTTCAGCATTGAGAGAAGCCTTTGTGGCGACAGCTGGAATATAAAACGGACAGATGGATAAATAAGCGGGCAATTAAGCGACCGCTGGATCACATCATCAGTAGCAGATGGGGGTTTATTTCCGTGGCGCAGTTGGCAGCCACTTATCAAGGCACAGTGAGCGGATTCTAACGGAGTAGCCTAGTATCCAGACAGTTGGCAGCCACTTATCAAGTCATAGTGGGCGGATTCTAACGGAGCAGTATCCTGGCATCCAGTCCTATCGTGCTTTGGGCGTAGCCTCCACCAGGCCTTCCTACGGAGGTACGGATCGTAGAATTCGGTAAAAAATGGAAATAGTTGGCCATGGCCAGGAGAGTCAGTCCGCGGGAGGGTTAATTTCCGCGGGCAAATGAACTCTATGGTGGGTAAACTCCCCTGGCTAAATTATTCTCCCTATTGGCTAAATTTTACTTTTTTTGAACACGCGTTGTTAGTCTGGTGGATACTAGTTTGGGCGGGCTCTCTCCGGGCCTGTAGACGATCCCCGCCGCCCAGTTCAACTAGCTATAGGCTCCCCGGTAGGTTGTGCACGATGGGAGGTCAATTACCCCGCCATTGCCGTACAAAACTCGTACAGGTGTAAAACTTATATCGGGGAGTCTAAGTTGAACTGGGCGTCGGGGAACGTCTACAGGCCCAAAGACAGCCCATCCAAACACGACAGAACTGGATACCAGGCCAACGAAGGGGCTAGGCGTGCGACCTCCATGAATTTACATGGGGATCGGAAATGTCAATGACGACAACTGCGAAAGACAGAGGATTATGCTGAGTGTATTAATGATATTGATTTTGGCGACATCCTCCAAACGAATCATATGAGCAAATATCTCAAAGAAATTCTCCAATATATGAATTGTAAAATAGAAATCAAGCCAGTGATTGAGCTTTTACTCCCTTGGAGAATTAGGTGTTAGAATGTCTGGAATATTATCTTTTCTGTGTGCATTCTAATATTCTGCAATGTATAAACTAAAAATGGTTAGGTAAAAGTGATATAAAGGCTTTAAAATGGGCAAAGGAAAGCAGAGCACTATAAACAGCACATGGTTAACAATATCAGTCCATCTCTGCTGGCTTTGACGATCTCATTCATCATCAATTACATGTATTAGGGTCATCCGTGATGGTATCAACATGGAGCAGACCGGAGCTTACTACTTACTCCTGCACATCCGTCACTCTTATGACATAAGCCAGGAGCTTTCGTCTGACCCACTTTGGTCAAACTGTAATGTAAAAAGGGGATATATATGGCATTTTCCTGTTTGCCAATGTCTAAAACCTTTCTCCCAATGATCTTTAAGGATGTCCAATGTCTTCTAATGGTCTTTCCATGAAGTCCAAGGTCTACTTTAACCAAACGATTACGTTTCACTTGTTTGCCAATAACTAAAACCTTTCTGCCAATGATCTTTAAGGATATCCGATGCCTTCGAATGGTTTTTTAATGAACTCCAAGGTCTACTTTACCCAAACTATTACGTTTCACGAGTATGAATGTGGCCTTTCGCCAATTTATGAACGTTTTCTCTCAATGATGCTTCAATTATCTAAAAGGTTTATATTAAGCAAAAATCAATGTGTCATGATCTGACATATGGCCTTTTGTTGTTTGCCAATTTGTAAACCTTTTTACAGTATGATAAAAAGGGAAATAATGGCCAATTTTCTTCTTCCTTTGATTAGATAGACTGTTTATCTATCGTTTTAGGCCAATGCGTCTATTTTGACCAATGAACGTTAAAGTGTCAAGAGCACAAAAAGGCCTTTTTGTTTGCCAATTTCTAAAACAGGATACGTTGCAGTATTGTAAAGCGTTAATGGTCTATTTTCTTATTTTCTTGATCAGCTATGGTAGAGAGGCAAATGCCATCTCCTTACGCTAATGTGTCTTAGGGTAACAGGCTTTTATCTTAACCCAATGCAATGACAATGAAATCATCTGCCATAAAAAAACAGCTGGCATGAACTATGATTTGAAATCTGGGTCAAAAAGATTAAACAATATCCAAAGAAGCTTTTATGGCCATTTTACGACCAAATAATTATATGAAAAGGAGTTTGGAAACTTTATAACCCATCAAGAACATTAGGATAATGCCCAAACATCGCTTTCATGTACAATTCCATATAATTTGATTATGCCAATTGTAATGAAAAGTCCAGCTAAGTGCAGAGGCTAATAACACTGGCAATGACAGGATTTAGACTTTCATTGGCATTTTAAACTAAATGCTGACAGCGTCCATTCAGACTTCCGTTCGTGGATATGCTCATCATAGCTCAGTTAGTATTCACTATCTATAGGTCCCTTTGGTTTCTGAATAAACTGGTAGATATACGCCAAGTAATTAATCCGTAACTCTATGACCAGTAGACTTATGATGCAAATTACTAGTAATCACCACATTTGGCCACTTACTACAGTATATTTATCAGCACCCAAAAGGATTCTGGTGCAGACCAGCTATAGCGGAAGCCCCGAACGAAAGCCGATTGGATGCCATAAACATTCTGTTAAGCCAATAAAAAAAGTAGACAAGGTTTCAGTAGCGTGGCCGATTTCTGGCAGCGATTTTAATGGAGGGAAGGATTTTTTACTACTTCAAGGATATCCACATAAAATGTTGTCTATTGAATGTGGCGCCTATCTCAAAGTCCATATGTGGTTTTATTACTGTAGAAAATGAGAAAAGTCCATAAAACTAGTAAACAGTAATTTATATGTATACATATTATATCATTTCAATAAGCAGTGCAGCGCCTTAGTTTATCATCATACATTTTACGATGTTCCTCCAACAGTGAATCAAAACCTCAATCTGTTAACGCCTAACTAGGACGCCCCTAATACGTACTATCCGGGGATAAATCATTTTCGACAATTGGAAAGAAAATAAACATAACGTTTTAAGCAACTGCCTTCTCCATTACTTGTCATCAGTGCAGAATACTAGCAGATCTGGACGAACAACTCATTGGAAAGCGAAACTCAGACGTTCAGGGCATTTCTATTCACTTACAGGCCGAAAGTTTTAACTGGTTTGCACAAAATTAAGTAGCTTTATGCAACAATTCACACCATCACACTATTGCGCCATCTTGCGAGATTCACTGTACTGACTACTGTGTTTTATATGCAAATGTTGTAAGTTGATATCGAAATAAATAAAATATGGCGTACGTACGCCCTTTGCTCTTCGATGCTTGTCTGTGTGAAATTGATGACATGTATATTTCCAAATGTTCTAACACATGGCAATACGCATTTGCCTTTAGCGACAAAAACTCTGCAATTAAGGCCCCAACAATAGCATATTACCCACTGGTGTACAATTATCATCATTATTCTTAGAATGACATGACACAAATTACATTTAGCAGAAGATTCGAGCCAACAAACATTTACGTTATAAACATTAAAAAGGATTGGTAAATACTTACAACAAAAAATATTACAAGGTTCCCAACCAAATCCAGCAGGGTCACTGTGTCATTTCTTGGGTGTAGCTAGTTGACAATGTTTGGCTGTGACGTCATCAGCCCCAGTAGACCAGGCAGTTATGTAGGGCTAAAGGTCGTCATGGATCCCGAAACAAAACGACGGGTGTGCTTTCAGTCAAGGCCAACTGTATTTCGTGTGTACTTTCTTGTTGCATGTAGCCCTTTTCTGATTATGTAAACAAGATGCTTTTCTCATGTTGTGTGGTTTCGGTTGCTTGGCATAACATCATCATGCGGGGTCGGCTAAAAATACAAGGCCATTAATAATAGACGTTGACGGCCTTGCTATTTATACCGCTCCAAAAATGGCGACCAACACCACAGACCCCGGGGCGGACGACATGGCGACGATCTTTGTCGATAAGAAGACTTTCAAGGTCAACAAGAGGACGCTTGTGGAGAAGAGTGACTTCTTCGCCGCCATGTTCGCTTCGGGCATGAAGGAGACTACCCAGAATTCCGCGGTGCTTCATGGCGTCTCTGCCGGAGTTTTCAGAGACCTGCTGGTATTCCTGGAGACCGGCAAACTTCGGTGCGAGATCAACGTGGAACTTCTGACCGCGGCCGTGTTTCTGCAGATGCACGGCGTCATAGAGCACTGCACACGTCACGTACACGTCACCAACTGCATAGAATTTCTCTGGGTGGCCGAGACCCACTGTTTGCCAGAGCTCAAAGAGGCCGTCTTAAAGTACCTAACGGAGAACTTCTTAGACGTAATCAGTTCTAATACAGTCAAACATTTGTCTAAAGAGCTGATAGACACTGTGGTTAAGAGACGGCACGCTCCTAAACGATATTTATTTGCTATTGGTTCTTACGACGACAGTAACAAAGAAAGATCGGACGTTCCCCGCTCCATCCATCTCTTCGATGACGTCACAGGACAATGGCGGAACGGCTGCGAACTCCCGCCAAACCTCTGTACACATGCATGCGGAGTAGCTGTTTTGTACAACTACATCTTCGTCGTTGGCGGGTACTCATCATCAGATTGCACGCAAATGCAACAGGCCGCCTTCTGCTACGACCCTATAACAAACAGCTGGACAGAACTACCATGTATGAACCTTAGCAGAGCACATTTTGCTCTCATCCCTCACGAAGACTACCTATACGCCCTTGGAGGCTGTGTTAGTTTTTACTCTCAGGGTAGCAGCGTTAAGAAGTTGCTGTCGAGTGTTGAGGCGTACAGCTTGCGGGCTCGTGTTTGGGTCAGTGCAGCCTCCCTCCCGAAGGAGACCGCCCAACCTTGCGGTGCCTCTTGTCGGGGATGCATCTACACGACAATCGTGCGACCAATGGACGAGGTTCTTATAAGATACGACCCAGGGAAAGACGCCTGGGAAGACGTTGACGTCGTTCCTTACATGCGGTTCGTCCAATGCATCGCGTCTTACAAGGAAATCTTGTATCTTCTCGGCCAATGGGATCTCATGAGCGGGATTGTGCGAGACTTTCAGACGTATGACGTCATCACCCGGCAGTGGACGAAACTGTACAAGCCAATCACGGGCCAGTATTTCGACAGCTGCGTTGCCATGGGAACGGACCTGTTCTTGGTGAGCACCTGTGCCACGCAGAAGTACAGTCTGGAGTCCGGGGAATGGGACTGCCACACGTTACCGCCATTTCCTGGGTCGGGGTTCGCTCATGCTCAAGTTTTACACGTACCCGTTAGTACAAATTCATAACCACGGGGTTAACGACCCCGCAGTGAGGTGTAAGATTACAAGAACAGCAGTTCCAACGTTCGAATCCGGTATTCGAGTCTTCGATAGCGGCGCACGCGAAGCGTGTTCGAATTGTTCTATGGAAGCCAGTTGTAAAGTTACAAAAATGATCCAATGGTAACGTTGGAAAAAGTGGTCAATATGGAGTAATAATGACCGGTTGATATAGAGTAATAACGACCGGTGCTTATGGCAAAATGGAGCCTTGTCATTGATCAACGTCATCAGGCTATATGATGATATTCCCTATCCGTATTGTATAGGGCGCACGGGGTGGCGACTGGTGGCAATACATCGAAGTACCCGTCACTCCTAGCCTAGTTCGTGGGAAAAAAATCACACGTTCTTTTGTATGTGTATCAAGAGCTTGTCAACTGTGGCTCGAACAATTTAATGGATACTGAAATAAATATCATCGACAACCATAAAGTATAAGTGAAGTCAGTGTTGTATGATTGTTCCCATAGTGGTCCCTTGTAGAAAAGGCCCAGGCACAAGTAAGTGACACCCTCCACTACTTATCGTATCTGCCCACTACTGTTGTATCCGGAACCGTGCCTATCTAGTTCTATGACTGACTGTGTTAGGGTTACTAGTAGTAGGATCAGGCACGGTTCTGGATAGTCTCCGCGTATCCAAGAACGTGGATTTGCCCCAGGCACGGTTCTGGATACCCGTGGACTGTCCAGAAACCTGCCTGAGCATAGTTTTGGAAAAAGCGGAGTTTTGGATACAACGACTACCGCTTACAAGTACTTATAAGTATGTTCAATACAATGTGTCCTGTGATACAGTAGGGCGCCCTTACTTCCTGCACTGACAGAGAAACCAAGGAGGTTTTAGGTTGATAGAACCTGCGTGGAGAGAGATTCAAGCATTTCAAGCATAGCAATACATATTTTACAAGATCACGTGGTGTTTAAAACTGAATGACTGTTAGTAAAACCTAACAGTCACCACTACACATATAGGATATAGGAAATCAGCTGGCGACAGTCAAAAAATTGTCGACGGTTTTGGCTGTACAACAACCACGTTGCAGAAATGTACAGATCCCCCACCACAAACCCCCCTGCAACCGTCTATACACGAATTTTCAAGAAGTGTCGACCTTGTTTTATACAGCAACAAGAAGTTATAAATGTACAGTCAAGTTCGCTTCAAAATGATCCATATATTACTTAGATGATATGCTTAATAAGACACAGGTTTGATTACAACATAATAGGCTGTTTTGGCCTTTTACTTTACTAGCAACATACATGTGAACTCAATAACTGTCACGTTCAGTGTCCTGTATACGTATACATGATGGCAACAACAAAACGAAGACAGTTCATATTCAAGTGTTTGTTCTGTGCCTCAAAATACTGCTCTTCTAAACAGAGGAGAAATCGGCAACTACAAGCTTGCAGAACGAGTTTCAAGTGAAAAAAAGAACAAAATTCAGTTTAATTTCAGTGTTCCTCAAGGAATAATACTAGGACCACCTCTATGCAGACTGCAGAATGAATAGGTCCCTGTGTAACAACCATTCAATCCTGTGTTGTATGGTTTGTTTCTGACAGAACTTTTATTCCTGTGATGACCTTGAACATGACAAAATAGGACAACAGGCTGACATCAGCCTTTGAAAAATGAACAAAAACCACCATCCTCTGGGCAGCCGGGAAGAAATTGTTTAAAAATTGAGGTATTGTTGAACTACAGTCATTACTGTACATGTAGGTATACTAAATATCTGTACTTCCACGTAATCTTTACCATATGCACAATGAAGAACAAACAAAGCTGACGAACTTAATAATCATATATTAAAGAAATTAATAACCTTCCTCACACGTATAAATTCCCGACAGTTAACTGTACATTATTACAGTTATCGTAATTAAGATTCAAAGTGTAAATTCTAGCTGGCTCCTGTGACAATATTGGTGCAAGTTTGGCAACTTTTATGTTGTTGCTACAGCCCCATAAAGTAGGTGATCATTGACAACCATATAAAAAAAAGATTTAATTATAATACTGCATAGATTATCATCAACAATTGGTTATTTCAGAGAATGCATGGGGGCAGGGCACAGGCAAACAACAGAATCAAATCACATGGAGACACGTGTGTTGATTAAACCATAATGAATTCTTTTGGATGGACTTTCTTCAACAGTTCAACTTAAACCCTACAACATAAGTAATGCATGCTGCTATGTGCGTGAGACGTTCACACATTACATCAACACAGACAACACATATGTGGCCCCTTTTTAGGAATATCACAACAAAGTCTGCTTTAGTTCAGGCAAAAGAAAATTTCAACATACAATTGAAAAGGGCTGGCAACCTTAACCCAAAAGTAACTGTTGGTCATGTTGATTTTTTTGGAAGGCTGTACATGGGTTGTCAAATATTGACAGTGCATCTTGTGTGCAGTGAGACTGTGAGCATTTCATCATATTGTCAAGTATGATTGTAAGTGTATACTATATGAGTCATCAATTCAAAATGATTTTAAGAACAAGAAAATGTAATTACTCCTGTAACATCCAACTTAAACAAACAAACAATAATAGCAAAAATTCGATGGTGTAACAGAAGACAACGATCAGCCCTAAAGGCTATTGGAATTGCATATCCATGTTAAGCCCATTTTGGAAGCTGCATGTAAAAGTACATGTATGCAGGATATCTTCTTTGTTTTGTTTTTATTTAGTCCCATTTCCATGTGCTGTATAGTAAAGCATTTTCATAGACACAGTGCACTAGTTTCATTTTGGGTGAGTCTCATCCAAAGTGTGTTAATTTTCATTCTAAATCAATTGGTTTTGGAACTTGGGGTAATGTTCTATAAAAAAAAAGATGTGCAAAGCTTTTACAGTGTTTCTGTTCTACTTTTTGGTTTTGGAACTTGGGGTAATGTTCTATAAAAAAAAAGATGTGCAAAGCTTTTACAGTGTTTCTGTTCTACTTTTTGGTTTTGGAACTTGGGGTAATGTTCTATAAAAAAAAAGATGTGCAAAGCTTTTACAGTGTTTCTGTTCTACTTTTTTTCTCCTATGCAGGTTTATTCCATAACAAACATCATTCTTTTATTCTCCAAGCAGATCTTCTAACTTTTTTAAAGCTGCATTATGTAATATTAGGATGATACATAAAGTAAATTTTCTGGTCCTTTCTTTACAAAGTAAGTTAAATCAACCCTACTCCATTGAAACTTAAAATAGGTACCATTCAGGAAGTGGAGATGCCAAAATATGACGCCTTACAAGTGTTTTAAAGTTGGAAACACAGCTGTCAGCCATGTTTGTTTACATTCTGGTAGTTTGTGGTGGTACCACAAAATGAGTGTGCCTCGTGTGGGCTTGTTTTAGCGCCAACCATAAATGTCAGAAATGTGAGATAATTGCACAAATACATTGCAAAGTGAATTACAATCACACAAAGATTTTTTCAATTAAAATATTTCAATTCTTTCAAAAATGTTACATAATGCCTCTTTACGATTACGATTTACCATTAGAAGATCTACTTGGAGACAAATCTTAAGTGTACAACTGAATTTTTTTCAATTCACAGGACCTCTCCCTACATATACTCACCCTAATCCCCTATATCCTGTACAAATAAAACCTCTGATTTGCCTAGACCTGCTTCCTTTATTGTGAGAACGTTGGGGCAGTCGTCGGTGCCCTGGCACGGTAGCACTCTCCGCGGAAAGTTTGTGACAATTTGAAACTCGTCTGGAGCGTCTTTATGACAGAATGCGAAGTGGTATACATCCTGGAGAAGACAATGGAAACAAGGTTTTCAGAGATGGCAGACTTCACCCCCTTAGCCAAAGCATACTGCTTTGAAACCTCCTCAGTATCACAGACAAAAGTAAAAGGCACTGAGGATGTACATGGCAATGCTGCATTGTGTACATTTTGAATCACAGAAACATAGGCACACATGGACTTAAAAGCACACATACACACATACGCACGCACACACACATACATACGCGCACACACGCATGCACACACACTCATGCACACATCCTTACACACGCGCGCACACGGATGCACACACCCTTACACACACACACACGCACGTGCATGCACACCAACACATACACACATATACACAAACACACATACGCATGCATACACACACATACAAGCACACAATGAAAGAATGTTAACCTGAAAACAACTAAAACCTGCATTCTAACATCAAAAGACAAGAATAGCAAAGCTGCATTGAGTACATTGAAAATCACAGAAACACACAAACACACACACAGATATAAATACAGACACACACACACACAGACATACATGTAAACACAGACACACACACACAGAAAAAAATCCCTCACCTCTAGAGAGTGAGACATGAGAAACCGCCGCTCCAGTCGGGTTCCGTTTGGGAGTTTTAGGATGATCTTTGTGGCTTCTGGATCGTCGTCTTCAGGTTCATCTGGAATTGTGGATGCCTTTTCTATGCGTAGTCGGGCCAGCTCCTGGAGAGGAAAGTAACGAAAAGTGATCTTGACTTGGTTTTAGCTCAGTAAGGCCACACCAATTTAATTTGTTGCTTCTCGGATTCGCCTCTTCATTTTTTTTTTGATTTGCAAAAAAAAAGAAAAGATTCTGGTTCTGAATCAACTTAAAAATGTTCATATTTTGGCCCCAAAAGGTGAAGAAAGTCCTTTTCTTCCTAGTTGTTACAGTTTTTCCACCTATCAATGCAGTAGTTTGATTAAAAATTAAAAATTCATTGTTTAAATTATCATAGCATTTGAGGCCATAATAGGATGGCCAGGCCTATTTTTTTTTTTTCACCCTCTCGCTTCGTATTTTTTCTGAAAAAATCTGACAAGCAACAAATAAAATTGGTGTGGCCTAAATAGCTAATGTACATTTCGAGCTAAGCCAAAGTAAAGTAAGACCACTACCCAACCGGTGAACATGCCTTCGAAATATTCCAAGGCATGCTAAACCTGGGCGACCTCGCCTGACATACATGTACATAGACCAACTGGCTGGTGACATAGGTCTACCCAAGGAATACATGTACCTTGCGGGTGTCATGACGGATAAAGCGGATTGGAGGGAGAGAGTTTGAGACCAGGAAACTCCAACCCGATGATGAAATAGCTAATTTTCCACAGGTCATGACAGAGAAGACAGACGCTATGTACAGTATCAGCAGGTTCACTGACCTCTTTCCTTCTCTGCACAGCCTCCTCCTTTTCTCTGGCTTCCTGCTCCTCCCTTTCCTTTCTTTCTCTCTCCTCCTGTTTCTTTCTTTCCTAAAAGAAAAAGAGATTGAAAGTTGTACAATCATGTTGATTACCAACTGAAAGTATAGTGTTTTTAGGCAGCCAATGTCATTACTACAGCTACTATAGTTACAGTGTATATTGAACTGTATAATTGTAACTATAATTGATACCTTTTATTACAGGACTTGTATCTTATATTAGACTCTTAACTCATTTGCTCTTGTTCTTCTATAAATCAACGTCTGTACTTTGTGTGGGTCAGCCGTTACCAGCTTAGTCTGTCTGTGCTGACCCTTGTAATGATCTGTTTCATTGCCAATAAATACATGTCCACTGACCTTCTCCTGGTCCGCCCGTAACGACTCCAGGTAGGCCACGTCCTGCTGCGCTCTGAGGGTCTGGGTGAAGTTTCTCTCCTCCCTATAGCAATACATGGAGAAAAAATAAACTTAGTCTTGAACACGTAACCCCCCTGTAAGCCCTTAAAAGTTTTATATACAAACATAATTCAGTATAGACGTATGTGTGATATTACACAATCTTTCAGCCTTCATAAGACCAGAACGATATACACATAGTAGGTTTCATCCACTCACAATGGGAAGAACCTTTACTATTTTCAAGAAGTGTGGTGGGATCTTTAACGTGCTCGAGGTGTGGTCCTCCTCACAGAACCTTCGGCTTTATGTCCTGTCCGAGCGGACATCCCTAGCTGAAGCTAGGTACTCATTTTCATCTGAGATGAGAGAGGAAATAGGTCTAAAGTGCCTTTTCCAATTTCCAATGGCACAACATTGGGCCTACTAGGGATTCAAACTTTCAGATTCTAAGTCTACAAACCTAACCACAAAACCATATGACCATGTCTTACCTATCAGCCCTAACCTGAGCCAGCGCCGGCTCATTCTCCTCCATAACGTGCATTAGCCTGGCGATCAGCTCATCCGCAGGCACCACGCCCTCTAGTCTGGCTACTACAGTCATCTTGTGTTCTCTCAGGCAGATCAGGCTGACAAAGGGGTAGCTTCTGGGCCGAAGGGCCTGGGACACTGGGGGGAAAAGCAGTTAGATGTAAGTATGGACATTTGAGCTAAATGAACAGTGTTCGTGACAAAGAAGACAGGCACTATGCATGTTCATTGTACCGAGAAATTCCCCTAGATTTTTACCACAAGTACAATGAACAGTGGACAATAGCTTAACGTCCCGTCTTAAGGACTGCAACCTTTTCCAGTAGCGCTCATCTTGGGTGAGCGACAACAGCCAGGATTTGAAGTCAGGACTTCTTGGTACACAGGCAGGGTCACTAATCACTGGACTATGCACACTGCTATGACTTAAAGGTTGTTCACAAAAAATTGGTGAATTTCTTACCTCTGTAGCCCTCAGGAAACTCTACTGAGCATGCCCAGAAAAGGGACCTAGCACCGAGGAAGTCGATCACTTCAGGAGCACACAGAGAAGTTCTGGAACAGAGAAATGGGATCATTTTAGATTGTTTTAGATTTAAACCTGTCTGGAGTGACTCAAGGGTAGTGCTGTGTATCTAAACCCATGTTTCAGGTTCAGGCCTGGATTCAAGTCCAGAGGTTTAGGTTCAGTTCCGGACTTGTAAGTCCGGACCTAAACCCACGGTATATACAAAATTGCATGTTGGCAACCTTGCAATGACAACATGTTGTCTGGGCGAAACTGTGGTCACAGATTTTGCGATCTATGGAAGATTTTATGTGGTTGGGAACGAAAAGGGGTATTTTTTTTTCTAATAAGGTCCAGAACTGGTTCCCGCAATTCAGCTTTTTTTTACTTTTTTTACTTAAACGTTTTTACAAGTCCAGAACTGAGTCCAGCGAACCGGTACACAGCACTACTCAAGGGGCTAGGGCATGTAGTGAGAATGCCCAGGCAAAGGCTTCCCAGCTGCGCTGAACTGATGCCCAGCTGAGAAAAGAAGAAGATAGAGTAAGCAGTGAGCTGGAGGAGAACGGTCAAGCGGGTCGGACGGTCGACTCAACTTCAACCTGCGGAAATGGGTTGCAGATAGGAGGGGCGCAACGGACAGCAACAAACCAAAAACTGTGGAAGACAACGATGGCCAGCCTCAGTGCCAAGCGATGATATGCAGTGAAGAAGAAGATATAGTTGACAGGGGGTTACTAGAGACAGGAACCGTAATGCTTGATACAAAGGGAAAATTATCTAGAAGACAATGAAAATGCCTTTGAACTCTGACCTGGAGAATTCAGCTGATTGGTCGTCGTTCTCCGCGTGTAGGAAGACCACCAGGAAACGGATCTCCTTCTTCGCATCATTCAGGGCCTGTCAATGTCCAAACAAACATCATCACAGGGGTGCATCAAAAAGCACATCAAAAAGATATAAAAGGGTTGTGCAAGCCCCAAGGTTGTATTCTCTTGTGCCTCTAGTTAAACATAACATTCTTACTCTGCTGGGGTATAACAGGTAGGCTGTTTTCTAAAGAAACAAATCATTCTACTACTACTAGAGTACTACAGCCACTTCTACATGTACTATTACTATTGCTAGCACTACTTCTACATTTGTATTTCTACTACTAGTACATGACCTTTTCAAGAGTTGTAAGAACCATAGATAGTGTAAGTTTTTAGAACTGACCTGGCTGTAGGACCCCCGGTAGAAGACAGGGTGGTTCTCTCCATACAGGCTCTGGAACTTGGCAATGAAGGACTCCACGTCTCCTAGGGGATCTCGGACAACTAAGAATGACACTATCATCAGCAAATTCAATATCATTTATATATGTTTGATAGACATAGGCTAGAGAAATCAACCACGGTAGACCAGCTCAGTCATGCTGCAATGCTTTACAATGGTACCAAGAACATACCTGGATAACGTATGTTTACTTACAAGTTCCATCACAATGCAATGCAAGTAAAAGAAACTAACTTATTAAGAAAAATTAGTACTACCAAGCATCAAATCCAAATTTTCACTAAGATGATAGAATATTCAGAGTGAAAGTGACTTACTTCTTCTTGGATCAGGAATAAATAGTCTGTCTGTAAAGACAAGAATCAACAGCAAATTAGAAATTGCAACAAAGCACAGTTAATGACAATCAAGCAGTTATATCATATGTACGTTTTGCTTGCTATAAACATAATTATTATTGGTTTCTGTTTCTGTCTTTGGAAAGGCATGGTCAGAATTATTAAAACAATGGCATGCATGATGGACAGTAAGAATGCTAATGCCATTTTTCACACTTCTTTTACAACAAAAAGAAATATAGTACA
Source organism: Branchiostoma floridae x Branchiostoma japonicum (assembly GCA_013266295.2). Taxonomy (NCBI): domain Eukaryota; kingdom Metazoa; phylum Chordata; class Leptocardii; order Amphioxiformes; family Branchiostomatidae; genus Branchiostoma; species Branchiostoma floridae x Branchiostoma japonicum. The sequence goes on along the minus strand of CM023825.1, from coordinate 1,704,771 downwards.
TGTTATGTGGTGAGATTGTGTAGTAGCATGTTCTGTACTTACATGCCCACATGAAGATGTCCCTTATGGTTGTATATGTGAATCGGAAGGGCAACATTAACAGGAAGTAACCCCACGCCAGCCAGCCCTGTACAGGGTGCAAAAGAAGGGAAACATTTATTTTTTTTTTAAATTTAAATCTCCATGTGTTCCAGGCATTAAGGTAAACAACAGTCAACACATACATACAAACATAACATTCTTACCCTATCACTTATTTACATACCCTCAAGATTGCTCACTAACTCATTTAGACTCACTCAGTCACATATCTACATATATATCTTATGAAGCACTCTTAGGAACATGAATTTTTGCAAGACAGTCAGAGGAAAGTTTCAAGTAGTGGAGTAGAAGAGTGTGCTTACCTGAGGCCTCCTTCGTGCAACTGTGTAGACCCTACAGAAAAACAAGAGAATACAGGTCACAGATATCTATAATTTTAACCTTCAGTCTGCTAAGGCAGCCATTTGACACCAAATTTAAATTGGTTACTGGTTAGGCAGCAGGGAGAAGGTTAAAACATGCAGCTTTTTGAAGTAGCAACAATCAATGCATGACGTGTTTGTTTCAGATCAATGATGACAGCACACTATCATATCAAGAACCATGCCTATCTAGTTCTATGCCTGGATGGGTTAGGGTTAAGATCAGGCACGGTTCTGGATAGTCTACGTGTATCAAAGAATGTAGATTTGCATGCCCCAGACAAGGTTCTGGATATGCGTGGAATATCCAGAACCATCACCAGAGCATGGTTCTGGATAAAGCACAGTTCTTGATATGCGTGGACTATCCAGAACCGTGCCAGAGACATGGTTCTAGATATTTAAGCACGGTTCTTGATTCGCATGGACTATCCAGAACTGTGCCAGAGACATGGTTCTAGATAAAACACGGTTCTTGATACACATGGACTATCTAAAACCGTGCCTGAGTATGGTTCTGGATAAAGCATGGTTCTGGAATCTGGATACACATGGACTATCCAAAACAGTGACTGAGCATGGTTCTGGACAAAGCACATATAGTTCTGGATACATTACAATTACAAACCTTTGGTATGTTGGGCTGAAGTTCATCATAGGCATCCTAGGGGGCGCTGCTCTTGCCACAGGCTGCTCGAACACCGGCGGCTGGCCTTCGTTCTCGTTAAACGTGTCATGTACAGCAGCCTGGAACGCAAGACAGCCATAGTGATACAATCAGAGATGGCAGACTTCACCCCCTTACCCATAATTGTTTGCTAATCAGTCTCACAGACAGATATACCAGCACTGCGGATGTATGGTATCATTGCATGTACCACTAAGAATGTATGGTACCCCTGGTAATGCTGGTATCTCGACATTGTGTATATTTGGAATCTCAGAAATACATACATGTATACACATGTACAATGTATACACATGTGACACATAAACAGACATACACTGACAGTAAACATAGGCACACAAAAGCAGACAAAAACACAGCAAGCTGAAAGCAATAAGCTGGCTCACGATTTAAACTTGCACATGTGCAGTGGGATGATGATGAGCATTGTGGGTAATGTTGAAGGCCCCTGGGACATGGTTTAAGGGCCGTCACCTTGGACTATATGCATATGCGCAATTCAATTTGTGAACCAGCTTATACTTTGCTCTCTTGGGGTGAAGTAAAAATCAGGCTACTAACCTCCATGTTCCAGCCATGTCTGTCCAGAACCTGTCTGCATTTCTCCAGGTCGTTAATCCCAGTCAGGTCCTGTAGGGACAACAGGAGGAGTTCAACACTGACAAAATGGCTGATAAGGGCAAGAACTGGTCTACCTTGCATGGAGTGTGTCAAGATTTCTTTCCCTATGTTCATATGTCCCGGACACACATGTTACTTACACATGCACAACCTGCTAATAAAATCAGCAATGGGGCTAAGCAGTAGGAAAGAAGAAGAAGAAGAAAAGTGTGACTGTTAGGTCTCACCAGTGTGGACAGACTCACTCACTCACTCACTAAACAGAGTTGCCTGGAAAGAGTAGACCGGTTTGCAAGGACTGTACGTTGGTATTGCACATATATTGCATAATACTAGTGGCCTGGGCGTGACTACATCTTGGACCCTGCCCAGCCCTGCTACTATTTAACATAAGTGCTAATGTCAAACCAACATTCCACTTTTTCAGGTCATCTGCAGTCAAAATCAGATTAATAAAACACTTAGCATGTATTAGCCGTGGCGACTCTAGCAGGGCCTCTTTTGCTTGTTTTGTATTATACAATGGCCCTACAGAGTCGTGGATGCCCCCATTGGGAAAAACCAACTTTAGCCGACTGTATTAGGACGGTACCTTTACGCCCAGCTTTCTGGGTGTCGCTAGCTTCCCAACACTCTAACTCACTAGGACGGGGGGTTGGCGGGCTCCTAAACTCAAGTCAGAACCCGCGCGGCGACGATTTCCGATCAATACCAATGCTTAAGCTCACTCGGTCCGCCATCTTGCTTCTTTTCGAATCGCTGGACGAAAATGACGCTACTTTTCTTTCAAAACTTTTCACATTAGGAAACATTGTATCCTCCAGTAAAGTTATTTCAAAGTATTTCCCTCATTCCGTATTTTTTCCCCTATTCACCTTACCATGGCAACTTAGAACTTTCTGGAGGATACAATGTTTCCTAATGTGAAAAGTTTTGAAAGAAAAGTAGCGTCATTTTCGTCCAGCGATTCGAAAAGAAGCAAGATGGCGGACCGAGTGAGCTTAAGCATTGGTATTGATCGGAAATCGTCGCCGCGCGGGTTCTGACTTGAGTTTAGGAGCCCGCCAACCCCCCGTCCTAGTGAGTTAGAGTGTTGGGAAGCTAGCGACACCCAGAAAGCTGGGCGTAAAGGTACCGTCCTAATACAGTCGGCTAAAGTTGGTTTTTCCCAATGGGGGCATCCACGACTCTGTAGGGCCATTGTATAATACAAAACAAGCAAAAGAGGCCCTACTAGAGTCGCCACGGCTAAGCATGTATGTACTGTTGGTGGTATCATATCAGCTAGCAAAGGAACCAAAGAAAGACTGTTCGTACTAGGTACTCATAATTATTATATGAAAAAATATACTTACATCTTTAAAATTGCTTCTGCCGCTTAGACACTTAGTATATATTTTACAGCTGATGACGTGTATCATGCAATTAGCATGTATGTATTATATCACTGTTTTTGTGTTTACAACAATGGTTCATTCTATAGTATCATTTTTATGGCCATTAAAGGCATCAGGAGGACACTAAGAAAATGATTTAAGGTAGTGCATGAGATGGTACAGAAACTACTGTGTATAACGTAAGTATTATTTGCTTTGGGTCGTTTTAATTGCATCATTTATACCGGAAAAATATAGCCCAGTCATACTTCCTCTTTCATTCGGTTTCGACATCGCCCACAAAATATCCAAATATTTCGACAGATTTCTGTCAGTTTAGCTCCGTTTTTGAAGGTAAAATGACCACTAGAGTGTGCGTGGTCTTCTGGTGTACGTTTGAAGCACAGAAAAGTGAAATTTTACCTGAAATTGAAGCAATTTTTCGGTCTGAGCGGAGGTCAACTCGACTTGTGAGTCCCGATGGTCCGCCATGTTGGACAATTTTCGCCGGAATCGCCCGGAGACTGGCGAACTTTACCGACAGCTGGCACGGAAATTAACGAGCTTCTTCGGAAAATACCGAACAAGATTAAATATCCCTTTTGGATTAGTCCATCTTACAGGGGTTCCTTTTAATTTCATGTACAAAGCAACGTTTTAATTCTATTTTATAACCCCAATATTTAATTTCAAACATTTTAAACTAATATAATTTCTTATTTGATGTAGAAATTTTGGAGAATAGAGATTGTTTACTGCTTTTGTTGAAAAAGTAGATTATTTAATTTTACATTTGACCCCTATATATTATTTTCGACTTGTCTGTTTAGGGTTAAAGGTCATCTATAGCGTTGGAGGTGTACCTCCCCTCTGAAAACACGAGGTTTGTTTGTTATTTTCCTTCTCTGCAATTCCCAGCGTCTCCAAAACTCAACTCTCCTGCAACGAAAGGTTTGTAAGAGCACCTAAGAACTATTTCCCGTGCTTTATATTCTGTCTTTACAATGAAAAAAGCGTTTATTTTAACGGATTCGAAACCATTTATTATTCCACAGTCCACATGATAAACAACAGCGTGTGACAAAAACAGATTCCACCGTTTTGCATTTTCCTTGAACGCGCAGTTAAATTTTTGGTTGAAATCTTGTAGCTTTAATGATGATTTTTGATCTGTTTATTCATTGAAAGAAGCAGCATTTTCTTCACATTTTGTCCAAGCAAATGTGGGTAAATTGATCTCCTAGACTGAATCTAATTTGCATAAAAATCTGAGCCTGCGGTGGCATTGTCAATCAAAACTCATGTGAAAACGAGCACCAAGAGACCACGTCTAGCGAGATATTAGACGTTAAACATGGACAACAACAACAACAACAACAAAACTCATGGAGTATTTCCGGTTTAATATTGTCTTGGATCCGATTTAATACGCATACATTTACTGATTGATTGAAGTATAATCTTATACGATATCGTGTTCAATTTGAACACGATATCGTCTTTAAATCCTTAAAATTAAATGAATTAATGAATCAATTATACCCCATCTTTATTGAGACTTACCTTTCAATGAAGTATTTTTTTGGAGTGCGTGTCTGTGTGTGTGTGTGTGTGTGTGTCTGTGTGTGTGTGTGTCTGTGTGTGTGTGTCTGTGTGTGTGTGTCTGTGTGTGTGTGTGTGTGTCTGTGTGTGTGTGTCTGTGTGTGTCTGCCATCCTTGATTGCCATGTTGTAATGCTAATGTTGCACTTCTTGGTACAGAAGTATTGTTTTGGGTGGCTGAGCTGTGGGTTTGTGTGTCTGTCAAGGCAGAGTAGGTTGACAGCACATGGGTTGGCAGAAGGTTGACAGGCAGAATGACAGGCCAAAGGTCAGACACAGGAAATGGGGTGACCTTGAGAGTAGGTTGACAGCACATGGGTGGGTGAAGATTGACAGGCAGAACGACAGGTCAAAAGGTCAGACACAGGAAATTGGGTGAACTTCAGAGTAGGTTGACAGCATATGGGTGGGCAAAGATTGACAGGCAGAATGACAGCAGGTCAAATGGTCAGGCACAGAAAATGGGGGTGAACCTTAGGTTACGAAAACCCAAAATACTTCCCAGAAGTCTGAAATCTCTGATTTCTTGTTTTTCTTCACAGCCCAACTACTCGGTAACCATGCCAACCAAGAAGAACAACTCCTCTGTACGCATGGACGAGGTGCTGGAAGAGGCCATTCACACCACGGGGGGGCCCAAGGGGGCGTCGACCATCGCCATTAAGAAGTACATTGCGGCGCACTACCCCCACCTGGACATCGAGAACCGGACGTACCTACTGAAGCAGGCGGTGAAGAGGGGCGTGTCGAAGGGACAGCTCAAGCAGATGTCTGGAACAGGCTTCACTGGCTTCTACAAGTACATATGGCTAAAATTGTCTCCTGTATTCATATATAGTTAGATGTAGAGTCAGTCCTTCCCATAACATACATATATGTACTTTATGCACTTTTGTGCACCCAAAATTGGAGCTGTGCACCCAAATTTTTGACTGTGGGTGCATTGTGTATGATTTCCAAGAGCTGTATATACAGCACAAAATCTGTGTGGTGTAGGGAAAGGTGGAGGACATTGAGTTGTACAAATAAAATATACGTGTCATCGTCTGATAAGGATGTCGCTTTAAAAAGTCAATTATAACCCACCCTGTAGTATCACCTCACCTCACCTATCCCTTGACCTCGTTGATGGTCGTTGGGGCACCATGACTTTACCCTGTAGTATACAGAAAAGAAAAGAAGAAATTCCTTGTCTAACTTGTCAGCCAATGGGGTTGCCTGTCTCATTCTGGGCTTGGTGTCAGGCTGGATGTTTCTGTGTCCTGCAGGCTGGTTGGTGGAAAAGAGAAGGTCGTCCTGACCAAACGACAGCAGGATGCAGCAAAGGTCGCAGCCAAGAAGGTCGTCAGCTCGCACAGGGCCCTCGTCAAGAAGGTGAAGAAGCCGCCTCCGGCCACCGCCTACAGCCGCGATCCTGATGAGAAACCAACAACCATCGATCTGGTCGAGGAGGCCATCGTGATGATCGGAGGTCAGATTCCTTTCTTTCTTTTTTTTAAACAGATTTGCTCAATGTAAAGACTACAGGACCACTTCTGTGTGGAGGTAGAGGTGACTATGCTAGGAGATGGTGGTGAACGTTGGTTTTGTAGGCTTGTGAGTTTTATGCAGGAGGGAAACACTTGTCAGGGAGAGAGTTCCATAATTTTGCAGTCTGTGGAAAGAAACTGTTGCTGTAGAAGGACGTGTAGATTTGTATTTGTGTAATGATGTGAGGTAGAAGAAAACCCTATAGTGGTATGCTATATAATAGCTTTGTCTTGTCTTTTTTTGTCTAACTTTTGTTTCCTTTTGGACTTTCGCAAAATTTGTCTTCACTCATTTGCATATCAATCAATAGTTTGTGCTTATAAACCTGCAATTCTCCTGCAGTCTCTTAGTGTCACTGACAAAAGGTAGTGGATGCTACCTGAAACGTCTGACCGTTTCCAAAATCATATCCAGTTGCTTGAGTAACTATTTTTCTTATCACCTGGATATCTAACCTTCACCGACGTGCTATATAATATCATCGACAGTCCACCGGTCATGTGTTTCTGACCTATGTGAAGGGGTGAGGTCTGCCATCTCTAGATCTGACTGCCTTGTTGATCGTAGGTTCTAAAGGAGCCTCGGCCCAGGCCATCAAGAAGTACCTGGCGGAAAACTACCCAGACACCAAGAAGCACCTGGTGAAACAGGCACTTGTCCGAGCACAGAAGAAGGACCTGGTGAAGCAGATGTCGGGCACTGGTGCATCGGGCACCTTCAAGTGGATAGGACCCAAACGGAAGCCTAAGCAAGTTTCATGCAAATTTTTTTAGTTGTTGATATCATCTGAAATTATGACTGAAATTTCTGATAATAAGTAATTATCAATTTGAATGAACTATATCAAATATTCTGATAAAGCACCATTAAAACAGTAATAACATGTATTTTTATCCCTTCAAGTCATACAACATTCACCAAGATTGTCCAGTAACATGTATAAAAGTTTTCAGTGTAAAAGAAGTAAGAAACATTCACCTTATCTACAACAAATCTTTGTTTTTTCTGCTGTGCCACAACATTTTTTGTTATATAAGAAATGTTCCTGCACAGCAAAAAAAACAACACTTTTTTAATGTGAGAATCTTCAATGCTCCTTTCCAGAGAGAAGGAGGAGGCTCCTAAGAGCCCTAAGAAGACGGCGGCTGCCAAGAAGATGGCTCTTCCTGAACCACCTAAGATGGAGATCATCATCAGAGATGCCATGGTAGCGGGACACTTAAATATTCCACGTTTTTGTCATCTCTTAGAAAAAAACAAGAAAAAGTACAGTCATGCCTTCAAGTACCAGATTTATGAACCAAGGATTGAGGTGTTCAAAATTTTTTTTTTCCTAGAACTATGATGGAACTCGCTGCTACTGAGTACAGTAGAGCATCATCACTAATAGTTTTAAGCAACCCTTGCAAGTAGATGTGCAAAGGTTAGGTGTGACCATCCTCCCATTGGCAGGGCCACCAAACTCATTCTTCGTCACTGGCCCTGCCGATATGGCAACGGTTACAGCCTCCAGGACCCAGGAGATATAAATATTCATGAGCTTGCCTTATTTGGCATGACCCCACATGACCCCAGTTCCAGCCAATCAGCGCTCAGCATGTGGTTGTAATTTCTAGGTCAGCTCATGAATATTTAATGAAAAGTGCGTTAAAGATTTTCTCTGTGTATAGCTGATTGGCTGAGAGCGTGTTGGGTCCTGGAGGCTGTAACCGTTGCCATATCGGCAGGGCCAGTGACGAAGAATGAGTTTGGTGGCCCTGCCAATGGGAGGATGGGTGTGACAGGTCATTCAGTGTAATATAACCAGTTGCTACAGCACTGAATGCCTGTGAAACTAGTGTGTCATGCCAACGGGCAGTTATACACATATACATTTACTAGCTGAAAACTTGCAGATACAGAAAATAACATGTCTGAACATCAGTGATGAACAATGAACGTCAGGGAAAGACCAGCATTTTAGGAATCTACAAATACATGGAGTTTTTGTTCCTCTCAGGTGGAACACTGTGAGCCTAAGGAGGCTTCGCCCCAGGCTATCAAGAAGTACCTGATGGAACATTACCCTCACCTGGAGATCGAGACTCGCAGTTTCCTGCTGAAGAGAGCGCTGCAGAAGGGCGTGGAGAACGGACAGCTGTTACAGATGTCTGGTAATGTGTGTGTGTGTGTGTGTCTGTCTGTTTGTGTGTGTTTCCTGCTAAAGAGAGCCCTGCAGAACGGCGTGGAGAACGGACAGCTTCTACAGATGTCTGGTAATGTGTGTGTGTGTGTGTGTCTGTCTGTTTGTGTGTGTTTCCTGCTAAAGAGAGCCCTGCAGAACGGCGTGGAGAACGGACAGCTTCTACAGATGTCTGGTAATGTGTGTGTGTGTGTGTGTCTGTCTGTTTGTCTGTGTTTCCTGCTGAAGAGAGCCCTACAGAAAGGCGTGGAGAATGGGCAGCTCCTACAGATGTCTGGTAATGTGTGTGTGTGTGTGTGTGTCTGTGCATGTGTGTGTGTGTGTGTGTGTGTGTGTGTGTGTGTGTGTGTGTGCATGTGTTTGTAGCTAGGTGTGTGTGTTTGTATGTGTTCTTCCTGATTAAGAGAGCTTTTCAGATGGTTGTAAAATAAGGACTGTGACAAAGTAGGTCAAACCAACTGTAGCCCATACTGCAGTTCCAACTGTTCCTGAAAGGGGGCAGCACAGCTCCTTGCTGAATTGGACCATACTTCTTGCCTTGTGACAGCAAATCACTGTTACAGTAGTAGATTGTGTATTCTGTCATAAAATATCCCTCATCTTTTCATTGTTAATGTCATTTTTATTCATTTTACCAGGAGTAGAATATAAAAATATATAAAATTACATATCAGGTCTGTAATAATTATTTTTTTGGGGGGGTATATATAGACTTTTCCAACCTTTCTTTTTTCTTGTTTTAGGAAAGGGCATGATTTTGTATTCAGTTTCTGTGGTAAAATATGTCTCATCTTTAATTTCAATTTCAATTATTTTACCAGGAGTACACATATATTTCAGGTCTGTGATATTTATGTGCATGTACTGACTTTTCCAACCTTTCTTTTTTCTTGTTTCAGGAAAGGGCATGAGTGGCACGTTCCGATTGGTGGAGAGCTACAAGCCCAAGAAGCCGATGGAGACGATGATCGGCGTGGCGATCAAAGCGGCCAACGAGCCGAAGGAGGCTTCGGTGAGACGGACACAAATTCTTACAGAGCCAGAGTTCTACCCAGCATAGTTTGAGAGAGAGGGCCCCTATGCTGTCATTTGGAGCCCTTTGCTGCAATTGTGGCACCTACACTACTAGACAAGTATCTTTTAACAAGCATAGGGTTGTTTCTTTCTGGGGAGAACCTTCATCAATGTTTAAATAAACTAACATTTGTATTTAGGAGAAGGCTGTAACAGAGGGAAAACTCCCACTAGCAGATTTTACTGGCACTGCAGGTTTTGTTTGGTGCTACAGTCAGATGTTTCTTCATTTAAGTAGAACTTTCAGGACAGTTCTAAAATCATTTTGGAATCAGAAAGTTACTTCAATTGGCAATTGAATGTGTTAGCATAATAAATGCTTTCCCCACCTTTAACAAAGTCCAACAATATGATATTCCCCTGTCCTTAATGGTAAAGTTTAGCTTTGATCCAACACAAGGAAGGAACCCACCATAAATTTTCGGTCGAACTCGTCAACCTTCGTCAGATGGTTCATCACACTTCCGACTTCCGGAACGACGTCAGCGAGTGGATAATTCATCTGACAAAGGTTGACAAGTTCGACTGAAAATTTATGGTGAGTTCCTTCTTTGTGTTGGATCAAAGCTAAACTTTACCATAATGGAATCTACCAACACAGATGAGCTTTCATTCTAAATCCCCTGTCCTGTCGCAGGTTGGTATGATAAAGAAGTACATCCGAGAGCACTACCCGACCCTGGACATAGAGAACCGCATGTACCTCCTGAAAAGAGCCCTGGAGAAAGGAGTCAAGAATGGGGAGCTGGAACAGATCACTGGCAAGGGAGCTTCTGGTCAGACTTGCTCTTAAATACATGTGTGTCTGTCTGTGTGTGTGTGAGTGAGTGTGTGAGTGTGAGTGTGTGTGTGTGTGTGTGTGTGTGTGTGTGTGCGTGCGTGCGTGTGTGCGTGCGTGCGTCCATGCGTGCGTGTTTGTGTGTCTTTGTGCGTGTTTGTGTGTCTTTGTGAGTGTGTGTGTGTGTGTGTGTGCACAAGCATGTATTGTGTATCTTGTCTGTCTGTTTGAACTTTTGTTTATTCAATGAAATACTCATATCAGCCTGCTGGCCGCTTTTTATTGACATGAGGGAAGAAATATAACACAGATACAGGTTCCATTATTGCATTCAGACCGTACGTGTGTGTCGTGTGTGTATGTGTGTGTATATGTTTGTGTTTCTATGGTTCTCTATGTACACAATCTTCTTCTCATCTGCACCTGTGCCTATATTGACCAATTAGCAGACTTTAGGTGCCCTTTACAGCACAGACACCTTCATGTACTTCTCACTCATGCGTTTATGTGACCTGGTATTCCCTGTGTGTCCCATGGAACAGTCCTCTGGGGGTTGTCTTCTTCAGTCAATATTATTTGATTACTCATCTTCGCAATCCCCTGTGAGACACAAGGCCATGATGTTCAGCCAATATTGATCGTTGTATAATCATCAGGGTTTGACATATTTGGGTCTAGACGTCCGTTCACCGTCGTGTTTTATTGTGGTTTTTTATGCTCTAATAACAATAAGTGTACAAAGGTAACTAGAGCATGCCACACTACTTACTTACTTATCCTTTTCATCCCTTGCAAGACATAAGGCCGTGACTTTTTCTTTTATCTGGTTCTGTCCTTGGCCACCTTCTTCACTGATTGCTAGGATAATCCCATAGACGCCAGGTCATCCGACACAGTTCTTCTCCAAGTGGTTTTGGGTCTGCCACACTACTGGTGACATATTTGTTAAAATCCATTCACCTTACAAGTGTGACTTTTCTTTTTTTATTTTTTTTATTTTCCCACCCACTCAGTTTCTTGACTTGACCCCGTTGAAAATTAGTCCCTAGCTTTGGTAATGGTTGGCCTCTTGGCTGGAAGGTAAAGCCAGAGGTCCCATGGTTGAGGAGATTGTGTCGCTGTTTAAAAGAAAACACATACTGAAAAAAAGTAGTGTTTCAAACCTTATAGTCTGGTCTCAGGGTTGACATCTTGAAAAGGTGACAGTCACCTGTTCTGTCAATCCCTCAACAAATGTGGTAAATAAATGAAATTCAGAATGAATGAAAAAAAAATCGCAAGTGGTTCTGTGAAGTAAAAAGAAGGCAATAGTTTTAACAGGTGACTTTTCCCTATATTGCATTTGTATAATGGCCTGAAGGGCATTTGCCAAGCTTTTCCAGTCTGTAGGTCGTGAGTTTGATCCCCAACCGAGTCATACCAAAGACTTTAAAAATGCTACATACTGCTTTCTCTCTCTCTGCTGAGCACTCAGCATTTGGGAAAGAATATGGTAGCTAAACACACACCACTACCAGTGGGCTAGCCCCCTGCTGTAGTAGCCTGTGTGTATGGGAGTTGGGAGTATGGGAGTTAAACACACACCACTACCAGTGGGCTAGCCCCCTGTTATAGTGTTCACACAAAGTTGTGTGGCCCCAGGGCTTACGAAACAGAGATGGGCACTGCCCTATGCACTACAAATGTTGTGGGAGGGACTTTAACTTTTCCAGTGATTTTTCCCAGTATATTTACAGGAAACTTTTCCTTAAATAATATTTCTAGGTACGTACCAGATGACGGAGCCTTTCATCCCCTCACCTGAGGACCTGGAGCTGATAGAGTACGTCCCACCTATGGAGGTCCTCCTCAGGTAAGCTCGAAAGAAAGTGAAAGTGATCTCGAACCAGTTTAGCTGATCACTGAAGAGCTATTCTTCCACTGGTCATGACAGAGAAGACAGACCTTATGTACAGTATTTACAGGTTCATTGTACCGGGGAAATTCCCCTAGTTCTTTTCGACAAGCACAATGAACAGTGGACCACAGTTTAACGTCCCGTCCTAAGGACTGCGACCCTCTCCAGTAGCGTGCATGTCGGGTGAGCGACAACAGCCGAAGTTCAAACTCCCAACCTCTTAGTCCAGAGGCAGCGTCGCTAACCACTGGACTACGCACGCTACTCATGGCTTTAGTCAGCTCAGGACGTTTTTCTGTCAACCCAGGTTCATGATTGGATGGGGGGGGGTGCAAAAATTTCGTTTTTTCAAGCCTTCCAAAACGCAATTTTCCACATTTTGAGAGGCAACTCATGGGGTTGAGATTTGTTGTCGGTGGTCCTTTGGATGTTTTTATATTTTTACCCAAGAGTTTGTCAATTTCGGCGTAACACACCAGCTTCTGTATCTGTATAGCCTGTATAACTGCCCTTCAGCACAACTGTATAGCCATTGTAACTACCCTTTGGCGTAACACACCAGCTTCTGTATCTGTATAGCCTGTATAAATGCCCCTTGGCATAACACACCAGCTTCTGTATCTGTATAGCCAGTATAAATGCCCCTTGGCGGAACGCTAGCTTCGCAGGCGCGCTTAGAAAAGCTAACCTGCACCTGTACGGTAGTGTCCCACTTCTCTATATCCTGTGGATTACCTTGTCAACACTTTTCAAAGCAGTTTTCAAACGAATGGTTTCAAAACTCCCATAACAGCTCAGCTGCATTGTTTAACGATGTGCTCGTCTTTTCCCATGTGTTCCTTTGGGGAACATTTTAGCCTATGTTTCGCTCCATGTTGTTTCAAAAGCCCTCTTACGGCCGGTTGCATTACTCAGGCTGAATAGGAAAAAATGTGTTTGTAATGGGAAATGGTTGCTCAGAATGTGTGCCCTAGTTTTTGTCTGGGATCTGGCTGTCTTGGCTTTTTCTGTGCATCGGGTCATGTTGGCACAGTCTTTGAAATGTTGCGCACTTTTGAGCCTCAAGTGTTGTTTCCTGTTATGGGAGGGTTGTGTGTACTTAAAAGCAGGTCTTTGAGTATTAGATCTCCTTTTCGGTGTGTCTGTGTGTTTTAAAGAATGTACACAGATACCACAGGCCTTTGGAGGGGGAAGTTTCCAGGCCTTGAATCCACATCATAACCTGTATGACTCGACCTGATGCAACATTTTGTATATTTTATTATAATAATTTTGTATGTGTCTTTGTATATACTTTGATATAGATGTTAATGTATTGTTTCCTGGTGTTTTAATGTGACAACTGTACCCAATTCAGGGGGTGGCAGTTGTGCTCCCCCCTGCCAATGTACACTTGGAGGAATGTAAATAAAGATGTTGTTTGTATTTAGTTTCAAAAAAAAAAAGGTAACCTCCCACGGACTGAGTCTCCTTGCCAATTATTCTCCCTTTTTTTGCCAAATTTTACGATCCGTACTACTGTAGGAAGGCCAGGTGGTGGCTACCAGTGGGGTCGGTTGGCGCAGCGGTAGCGCGTTCGGTTCGGGGCCAAGAGGTCCCGGGTTTGATCCCCACCCATGTCACCGATCTTGTGCCCTTGGGAAAGGCACTTTACACGACTTTCCTCACTTCACTCAGGTGTAAATGAGAACCTAGCTTCGGTTAGGGACGTCCCTCGGATAGGACGTTAAATGGAGGTCCCGTGTTTGGGGAGAGCCACACCCCACGCACGTTAAAGAACCCACCATACTTATCGAAAAGAGTAGGGGTCCTTCCCGGTGTGAGTGGTTCAAACCTTACAGTCTTATGGCCGCACCTGGGGTCGTATTGAGGTCACCTGAGTTAGCGCCGAATGGCAGCCGCTCCAGACCCTTGCGATTAAGCCCCACCACCATTGTAAGCTCCTCACAATTCAGCCCTTGGCTGCAAGGAGAGAGTAAGCCGGCCCGCCAATCTATCTATCTATCCATCTACCTGCTTCTCTTATTGGATCAGTTAGTCCTCACTCTCAGTGAGTCAAGCTTGTCTCCAGCATTGATGTTTCTGACCTAGGGAAAAGAGATGCTCTTCCCATAGCCCTAATTTAGTTCAGTGCCTAGAAGTGGCCTCTTGGCCTTGTACTGAAGAAATTCTTTTTAAAAAAAAAGGATTTTTCACATTTCATTTAAACTGCAATTTATCACACATTCACTGTATAATGTAGGCCAATGCTTCGGCGTGGAGGGATTTTGCTATCTCTTGTATTTGTGCATGTATTCAACCTTATTTACATACTTTTGCACCAATTACAAAGTTAATATTTGTTGCAAACATTGCAGGCATGCCCATCTAGAACAAACAGCAAAACTGCCAATTTGGCAGACATTTTTTAGGTACACACGTAAACTATATATTATACTACATGTGCAGGGAAATCTGGGTCATGTCCCTGCAAAGCTGGTGTGCTATGCCAAAGTGCGGTTATACTGGCTATACAGATACAGATACAGAAGGTGGTGTGTTAAGTCAATGGATAGTTATACGGGCTATACAGATACAAATACAGAAGCTGGTGTGTTACGCCATATTGATGATGTATCGTATGTCAATTTGTCTACTTGGAAAATTGGCTATTTTAATTGCATTTCATGTTTTTACCATAGGCCGCATGGCCGCAAGAAGTCGCACAATGTTTAACCACACGTTACGCAATACCAAGCTAATGTTATAAGCAAAGTGCATCTAAATTCACTCTTTTTAGCATTGCTACAATTCGAGCAAGGTGAGCAAGTCATTAATAGTGCACACCCATGCCAACCAACCAGCTATTCCCATTTTGGCCTATGGCCAGCTTTTTTAAAAGCTTTCTTGTTTTGTATGTTCCAGATCTGCATTCCACAGAGGGTCAAAGGCTAAAGTGCAAAAGCCAAAGGTCACGACCGAGGTGAAAGTCAAGAAGGCCCGAGGTCGTCCCAAAGGTCGTCCAGTGAAGAAGCCCAAACCCAAGGCAGCTGGCAGAGGAAGGGGGAAAGGTAAGAAAGGCAGGGGGAGACCTAAAAAGGTGGACAAGAAAGATGCCAAGGAGTCAGAAGACGAACCCAAGGAATCTGCGTCGTCTGAAGAAGAAACAGCTAAGGAGTCCGAGGAGGAGCCTAAGGAGTCAGCCTCGTCTGAAGAAGACGCTCAGTAAGTCATTCCAAGATGGCCGACTCTTTAACTGTTCCTTGATGTACAGGACAAGCCAGCCAATCAGGCAACAGATTGGCTTCTCACTGTGAGGTGATTGGTCCATTTTGTGACTTTCCCATGGTGCACCATTTCAAAATGTTGGTCACATGATCATCTGAGAGGAAGACTTTGTAAACATGTGGGAAAAGAAACGAGAAGTTCATCTTAAATTCCTTTTAAGCAAAATCACAAAAAAGATTCCATCCATGTAGAAAGTCTATTAAAAAATCATTTCTAGTAATGCTTTATAGTTCCAAAATCATTGACAAAAAGTATGCATATTTCTAGAGCATCATAATTTTGTCTGATCCAGTATTATTTTTTCTGCTATATTATTTTATATGACCTACTTCTCAACTGGGAGAATTTTAGGTATGTTATTCTTTAAGAAAAGTAGTGGAAACGGGAAATAAAATACAAAAGGAGGTACAAGTAGCTATTGTACAAGTAGTTCTATTAACTGTAGACTATACAAATTAAAGTGCATTTGTGTAGTTTAAAAACTTTTGTTAATGTAAAAGATACACATTTCACACAGTGAAAAATAATCTACTGTAACTGTTTAAAGTAGAAACAGGTTGAAGACCTACTACCTATTAGTGTAATGAGGTCATATATTCAGTGCAAAGTTATAACCTATATTAAGCAGATTTCTAATATTATGATTAGTTTTATGTCATCATAAAGGAATGAAGAATATCATGTAGTCATTGAATAGAAATGCATACTTTTTTCACATCTTATGTTTTCAAACTTGAAAACTGATTATATTTGGCAATGGTGTAGTACTACACAAATGCTGTAGTAATACATATAAGTTTTATATTGTTTACCAGTCAAGTATTAACAATATTTTCAGATTGGACATCTTTTGGCAATTTGAAACATAACTATCTGTACCATAGATCCAGTGCACATGTATGTTTAGCATTTTGATACTATGGCAGTTAATATATAGCTGTTAGAAATGTTATATTTTGTATGTTGATACATGTACTATCAAGTAACAGTGAAGGTAAGATCAGATGTCTTCTGGACAAAGTGTCAGAAATGAGATGGCAATTTGAAGCGCAACTATCTGACGCTTCATTGCACATGTATGGTAAGGGTTTTAGTACTATTATATAGCTGTTAGAGAGGTTGAGGTTTATATTTTGTATGTAGACTTACGGTCAGTATCATTATGTGGTGCTTGTTTAAGTGCAGGTAAATTTGAATTCTACCTACATCAGTGCATGTATGTAGAAATAAGTATTTCCAGCATGTTATTTTTTTCTACACTTTTGGGCATACTTATGCTGGCCAGTAGAAGATGACATTATACTACATGTATTCACTAATGTATAGAACAACAGAATATTTACTTACAAACAGTTTTGTTGTTTACCTTTTCAACAGTTGCAATAGAGAACCTTACAAAGGTTTGTGCAAATGTAGCCATGTAGACTAGAGTTACTATTATTATTGTGCAGTATCTATTTCTCAAAACAATACAGCATTATTTTGTAACAAACATATTAAGCATTTATAGACTTGTTGCAATATAGATGCTTTTGACAGTGTAAAAGTAAGGCCAACTGCAATCTTAATAAAAAAAATCCATGTTGTTATCATCATATAGTTTTTTCTCTCTCAAAAAGTTACAATGGTGCAAGGATGATGAAATCAGCACCATCTTTGATTCGACATCTCACGAAAATATGGGTTTTCTGCATAAGATACCTGAAGTTAAACCACACACATACATATGTACATACATACACACTTACATACATACATACATACATACACACACAAACACATACACACACATACATGCATACAAACTTATATACACACATACACATAAACACACATACATGCATACACACACACACACCTTACATACATGCATACACACATTACATGTACATACATACACACTTTCATGCACATACATACAAACGCGAGGGTAATAATTCTGTTAACTGTTTATTCATGTTTCTGTCATGACTGAAGACCACAGGTTACTTGGTCACATTGTTCAGGTACAGCCGTACAGGTCTGGACCTTTATGTTTCCAACACCAGTTTGGAGAGTTATGGAGTTTATAGAACAGAGTTATGTTCCTGTGACCTACTTTTCAACGTATACCGGAAAGATAAAAGTCAGGCGATTCTAGAGAAGCAGTAAAGACTAAGTCTCAAAAGCTCAATCAATATTGAACTGGAATTGAGGTCTTCGTAAGAACGTCGTATCTTATTATTGAACATTGGCCATCGACAATCTTTTTCCTACTTTATACCCCTGATTGAATTAAATAAACAATACCCATTGACATAAGTGCCAATGTAGACTACTTGAAGAGTTGTCTCCTTGCCAAGATATAATCAAAGACATTATATTTAATGCCCTTGATATAATCTTTGTTTACCTACTTCACACACCTGATTAAATCATGGTCTTGATAACATCGTCATATCGAATACTTGAACAATGCCCATTGATGTAATTACCAATATACACTACTTAATCAGCTGTCTCTTGACCCACATACAGTCTATGTTTGCCTACGACATACAAAACATACATACGCCCATGTCTCGAGTAAACCAAGGAGGTACTGGCTCCTTGCCTAGATATAGTCAAGGACATTATATAATGTCCTTGATGTAATCTTTGTTTAGCTACTTCATACACTTGATTAAATTATGATCTTCATAAGATCGTCATATCGAATGCTTGAACAATGTCCATTGATGTAATTACCAAATGAATATATACTACATCATATGTCTTAAAGAGCTGTTTCCTTGCCAAGATATAATCAAGGACATTAAATATAATGTCCTTGATGTAATCTTTGTTTACCTACTTCATACACCTAATTAAATTATGGTCATAATAAGATCGTCATATTGAATACTTGAACAATGCCCACTGATGTAAGTGCCAATATGGATTACTTAATTAGCTGTCTCCTAGTCTAGATATAATCTTTGTTTACCTACTTCATACACTTGATTAAATTATGGCCATAGTAAGATCGTCATATCGAATACTTAAACAATGTCTATTGATGTAAGTGCCAATATAGATTAGTAAGATTACTTGATGAGCTGTCTCATGACCCACATACAGTCTATGTTTGCCTATGTTATACAAATCGCCCATGTCTCGAGTAAACCAAGGAGGTGCTCTACATGTATAGCCTCTTTGAAAACGCCGATGCTATTTGGCACAGTGTATAGAACGTATGCAATATCACTGTCCCATGGCATTGTCGTGTCCGGCCTCGGGTTTGTCCTACGATGGCCGGTTGGTTGCACCAAGGAGGTTAGAGGGAGACGTTCATTACGCTGTGACTCTTCACTTCTCATGCTGTGCCAAATGGCATCGGCGTTTTCAAGGAGGTTATACATGTAGAGCACCTCCTTGGTTTACTCGAGACATGGGCGATTTGTATAAACATAGGCAAACATAGACTGTATGTGGGTCATGAGAGCTCATTAAGAAGTGTAAATTGGTACTTACATCAATGGGCATTGTTCAAGTATTCGATATGATGATCTTATGAAGACCATAATTTAATCAGGTGTATGAAGTAGGTAAACAAAGATTACATCGAGGACATTATATACATGTATAATGTCCTTGATTATATCTTGGCAAGGAGACGGCTCTTCAAGTAGTCTATTTTGGCACTTATGTCAATGGGTATCTCTAACCTCCTTGGTTGTACGATGGCCTAGCCTCTATCAGGCTTTATAGAACGCGACGGTCGGAAAGAGTAGAAATTGTCCAAATAACATGCCAGGGGAGTTGGTCAGCCTCGGGAGGCGGCAAATGTGCTCCTTAGCGGACCAACTCCCCTGGCATGTAATCTGTCTATTTGGCCAATTTCTACTCTTTCCTGCCGCTTCCGAAGCCTGGTAGAGGCTACGATGGCCGGCAATTATACAGCTCGGGGGCCTGCACAGGAGGCTGCAATAAAAGAGGCCGTCGTACCCGTCATGTCGGCAAGAGCTGAAGGAGGGATTAGTCAGGCTACCTCTAGAGTGTCGGCTTGTTTTACAGACACCTCACAGCAGGTAGCCGGCGCCTGGCGTGCCTCTAGCTGCCGGACAGTCATCCGTTACCCTCAAGTTACCCTCCTTCACAAGAGAGACCGACATCTCACATTCCATACCTACATGTACCCTGTCATTAGCTTCTGCTTGTTCACTGGTTGGAAAATACCTGTCGTTGTAGATTAGCTCAAAAGAACAGATCACTCGGAAGTGGGGCATCAGGTTATTGACATAAAAAATCGTATAAATCTGGAATGACCAAACATATATTTTACGTGTTTTTTCTACCTTTCTTACTCAACAAAAAACAAGTGAAGCATCCTTACAGACAGAACAGCTAGCAGTAGATGGGAAGACACAAAAACATTGAGTGATAAGATAAAGGATTATGGTAGTTTATAATGTACACAACAAGTAGCCTCTACTAGAAGCTTCACTTGAAAGCGGCTGGAAAGAGTAGAAATTGGCCAAATAGGCAGATAACATGCCAGGGGAGTTGGTCCGCTAAAGGAGTACAGTTTGCCGCTAAGAAGTGGACCAGCTCCCCTAGCATGTTATCTGTATATTTGGCCAGATAACTAGGCAGCCTTCTTGATTTTAGTATTATGCGTACAAATACCAGCATAATTCAGAATCTACAGGTCCGCTAAGTGTTATTTTGAAGAAAGATTTCGAGATTGAAACACTTGATGAAGTCCCTGGTCCATCCTGTCCTTGGTTCAACGAACTCTGCATCGTTTTCCAGATCATTAAGCTAGACTATGTGCGTCTCCCGGAGGCTTACTGCAGGTGTGTGTCCAGTTTCCAGTTCTTGTGTTTTGTTCGCATCTTAAACCACCTGAAGGCCTTCTTTATAACAAGGCTGATGATTGTGTTGTCAGAAACATCATGACAACGAGATTTATCATAAATTCCTTACAGAAAGCACTGTATGTTTTTTTGTTGCTTCTTCTCAAACTGTCATATTTGTGGGATGCGTAAAGTTGAATAAAAAGTCACAACAATGGCAAGTAGTTCTGTAAGTGTAACATTTTTGCACCAAAAAATTGAAATACTTTGATTGAAAAAAAAACTTCATGTGTACCGGGGAGACCATTTCGTTGTTGAACCTACCGAAGATTATGTAGGTGTTGCGACAAAAAAACACAGTAACTGGCATCTATTGAGAAATCAGTAAAACCGCTAGCACAACTATCCTGTTCTATGCAACCAACATTTAACATGCGCGTCGTCTTTGTGTTTTTCTGAAAACTTTTTTTAAAAGAAAACCACTTCACAATATCGAAGAACGATGCCTGCAGAAAAAATTAGAAGGTTGACCGCTTCGCTTAAACTTTGAAGAAAATGCTGACAGGCCAACTCTATGGAAAGTAGGCCAGTATCGACCGATGTTTTCTACCTTTGTCCTTGCAGGTGCAATTATGATTCTAGAGGATTAAAGGAAAGTATGACAAAACGATCTAGAAGATTTATGGCGTGTCAAATGTGTGACAGGAAAAAAACAAGAAGATATATGGGAAGTATCACACCTCCTTGACCCACTTTTTGTTCCCGATCAAGACAGCCGTGGACATCTATGAAAGGAGACAGTGTTTGTAACAGACGAAGCTATCATAACCAGGTGTCTAGCACACCTTGTGAGACAAAACACGGTCATGAGATGAAGAAGAACCTTGGCCCGTTTTTTGAAGCAGAAGTAAAGAAGATACAGAGTTATTTAGAACATCATCAAGTGATAGTTTGCTTCGTACTACGCTCCTAATGTACTTAAAGGAAAACTACGTACGTAATTTGTACACCGTAAGCTTCCCCTTCACTTCTCTGGAAAGTAGTAACACAATGTAAGTCCGAATTTGAGGTTTTCAAAGCTAGATATAAAGGCAAGACAGTGGCTACTTGTTGAAGAGGTCGTTGGACTAGATAGGAGGCCACCCCTAACATTCTCTACAAGTGTTTGTCTGTCTTTTATCTGTGACACTAAATTACGGAGTGAAGTCTTCTACAAGGCATGACAATTCTGTGGAAAATGTAAGTTCGTAAAACTAGGGCTAGGGTTGTACAGAAAATCCGTAGGTTACATTCTGTACTTTTGTCTACGATTAGCTGTTTTAAAAGTTGTCATGTTTGACCATTTTTGCCTTCGTCAAGAAGGGTATGTTTTCATGGGCGTTCGTGTGTGCGTGAGTCTGTCAACAGTATAACTCGAGAAGGCTTAAATGGATTGTCTTCATATTTGGTAGGTGGGTAGGTCTTGATGAGGTCTAGAAGTGATAGGAATATGGGCCCCCTGGCGGCTCGTTATGGTACTGCAGCGGTACTTCCGGTTTTGAAATATGGTGATCTGGAGGAGGTAGGGTCATGATTTTTGGATGGTAGATAGGTCTTGTGCTCGGGAAGAAGTGACATAAGTTTGGGCCCCCTAGCGGCTTGCTCTGGAACTGCAGGAGCATTTGTATGAAAATATTTAAAGTAGGATAACTCAATAACCAGTCGACGGATCATCCTGATATTTGGGGCATAGGTAGGGTAAGTGATGCTTGACATAATTAGATGACCAGTATGCAAATGATGATGTAATTTGCATAATTAATGAAGCAATTATATAATTCAGTTTCCTTCCATGATAGGGCTTCCATGATACTCTACCTTCATTGTGACACATGGGCTACAGGCTGTCCCAGAGGGAGAAAGTCCCAGAGGGGATAGTCCATGTAGCTGCAGGCGGTGTTGCCTTACAGCCTGCACATGTGTTTTTTCCCTTGCCCAATGCAGGATTGCAGACTGCATCGGCAGGGGTAATTTTCACAATCCAACTTCCATATTTAGGGGGACTAATATATCACTTCTACCTTCTTAAGTTATATAACGATAACATCTTTTGACGAAGGCATGAGATCGTTGACCTCTAGTTTGTTCTGTGCCCTGATTGTTGACACCCGAGTGACAACCGGTAAAGAAGGCTAATGTACAGATTACTTCGGCATAAATCACATACTACACATTTCTGAAAACGTCATTTTTCACAAGAAAACCACTTCACAATTTCGAAGAACGATGCCTGCAGAAGAATTAGAAGATTGGCTGCTTCCAACGAAAATATTAATGCCGGCTAACCTTTTGGAAAGTAGGCCAGTATCGGCCGATGTTTTCTACCTTTATAATTCGACAAGAAAAATGGAAAGTATGACAACACGACCTAGAAGATTTATGGAAGTGTCACAAGATGATCATATGATTGGACATCACAATAAGATCATATGATTGTAATTAAATGTAATTAAATACATTGACGTCATAGCAATTATGTTATGCCCTTGGAAATATATGTTTTTCTCAAAGCTAGATATAAAGGCAAGACATTGGCTACTTGTTGAAGAGGTCGTTGGACTAGATAGGGGACCACCCCTAACATTCTCAACAAGTGTTTGTCTGTCTTTTATCTGTGACACTAAATTATGGAGTGAAGTCTTCTACAAGGCTTGGCACAGGACAATTCTGTAGAAAATATCAGTTCGTAAAACTAGGGCTAGGGTTGTACAGAAAAGCCGTAGGTTCCATTCTCTTTTGTCTACGATTAGCTGTTTTAAAAGTTGCCATGTTTGACCATTTTTGTTCTGTGCCCTGATTGTTGACACTTGAGTGACAACCGGTAAAGAAGGCTAATGTAGATACAAAATAGCTCCTTAGTTTCGCATAAATCAAAATACTTCATGCACTGGACAACATTTCGAGATCGGATTGAAGATAAGGGCCCAGTCACAAACGTCGTGCAATCGCAATCTGACGGCATTTCTGGGATAGTCGTGCATGTGTCCTGCAAAATTCAGCTGTCTTGTTAGATCCTTGTCGGCGGTGGTTCTGTCGCAGCCTGTTTGAAAACCGTACGGCATCAAAATCCTACGAAGAATTTGACCAAGCTTATAGTTCGACAGCTCCATTAATTTGGGCAAAATACCGGCTAACTTTGGGCAAAATACCGGCTGGCCGACTTTATGGAAAATAGGCCAGAATCGGCCGATGTTTTTTTTTTTACTTTTTTTTAACTTAAAGGTGCAATCATAATTCTAGCAGATTAAAGGCAAGAATGACAGAACGATCTAGAAGATTTATGGAAGAGTCACAAGACGATCATATGATTGCGGATCACGAGAAAATCGTATGATCGTAATTAAATGTACTGACGCCATAGCAAGATAATTGATTCATAACTCCTCCCACATTCTGCCAGAAAGTGTATAAAAGGGCCGGGCCCGGGACCGCACCGCACTTTGCCAAGAGAACTTCCTCCAGAGATCTTCTGAGACGACTTCTGACTCCACTTCGACTCTACTATACTGCAGTCCAGCTCAACCATGGTACGAGTTTTCAAAACTTTGCCTGAGTTTTAGTATTTCATATGTACACCTTGTGAATTTCACCTTGTGCAATTATTCTCGTTTGAATCTAAAACGTTTTGTGCGCTTTTTTGTGTGCCTGTAGTGGTTTTCCAAACCCGGCCGATCATAAAAATCGCACAGTGATCCAGAAAACACCGACCGTCTTCGGCTCCCAAAACGTTTTTTGACTTGCAGACTGTCCGGCAAACATTTTTTTTTTGTGGCGTGACACCCGCTTCAGGCATAGTTGACGTCTATAGCGCTGTAGTGATGACAAAAAGTCAAAAACGTTTTGCGCTCTTTTTTGTCTGAAAAACTACCCTCTGTTACATTGGATACGGCACAGTGGTTTTCAAACTTCGGCCGATCCCTAAAAATCGCACAGTGACATAGAAAACATTGCAAAAGTTTTGCTGCCAAAACTGTCCGTTTGAGCTCCCAGACTTTTTTTATCGCAACATTTAATGACAAAACATGGTGACGGCACACTAAAAAAAAACGTTTTGCGCGCTTTTTTTGTCTGCAAAACTACCCTCTGTTACATTGAATACGGCTCAGTAGTTTTCAAACTTAGGCCGATCTCTAAAATCCGCACAGTGAAGTTCGAGAAACAACGTTAACCGTCCGTATTGCTGTCAAAAAAGTTCGTTTGAGCTCCCAGACTTGTTGGGCAAGCTGTTTTCTTCTCGCTTTATGCTGAGGTCACATTTGCAAACCGGGGCCTGGCCGGGCTGTTTCCATTAACGAAAAATTTATCTCAAGAATATACGGAAATAGTTGCCATTATTATTATTTTTTTCAACTTTTTTTTTTGCTTTGTTGTGTTTTATATCATACTTTTCGTTCCACAAGACTGCCCGGCGGTAGCCTGGGTACCATCCTGGTTAGTTTACGTCCGCTCCCACAGTCGCTACCGACCAACCAGTCTGGTTGGTCGGTAGCGACTGTGGGAGCGGACGTAAACTAACCAGGATGGTACCCAGGCTAGCCCGGCCGGGCCCCGGTTTGGAAATGTGACCTCAGCATTAGGCCAATTTGTCGCTTATCGCGCTGCTGTAAACGACATTGTCATGACGCTGCCTGTTTTGTTGTTGCAGTCTCTGCCCACCACTCACGACTGCCACATCTTCGGCACCATCAACGGCCACGAGTTCGATCTGAAGGGCGGCGGCAACGGGAACCCCAAGGACGTAAGTACAGCTTTACTTTTAAATTTGTACATCCTAAAGTCCACTTACAGGGATGTAAGTACAGCTTTACTTCTGTATATCCTAAAGTCCACTTACAGGGATGTAAGTACAGCTTTACTTCTGTATATCCTAAAGTCCACTTACAGGGATGTAAGTACAGCTTCACTTCTGTATATCCTAAAGTCCACTTACTATTTGCGTATATTCATGATATGAATTGTTGATTTTTCGTTAATCAATTAAAAGAAATTATTCGAAAAAGCCCGGCCGGGCCCCAGTTTGGAAATGTGACCTCAGCATACCATATGTCAAAGTAGCCGCTGCAATATGTTCTAGCCTTCCACATTCTAATGAAAAATACAGTAAGCAGCAAGAGTGCCGAATGCACATGCGGTAAGACTAACGAAACATCTCAAACTTGTACCAACCCAGGGAAACCTGCAGACCACGGTGCGTTCCACCAAGGGTCCGCTGGCCTTCTCTCCGGTGATCCTGGCCCCGAACCTGGGGTACGGCTACCACCAGTACCTGCCCTTCCCCACCGGAATGTCTCCCTACCAAAACGCCATCACTAACGGAGGGTACGTGCCGTCATTTTTTTCTAATCCTCAAATATTTTTTTATTGGACAACATTAAAAAAAATACAGGACACAGTGGTTGGCAACTCTAGCTGATTTCTAATCTCTGACAAAGAAAGTAAATACATACACAATGGCAAATCATAATGACAGAACAGCAGCAAGTATCATAACAGCAAATAACAAAACAGCAAGAGGGCAATGTAAATGACAACATATAAAAAGGATCATAAAGTTTCAAGGATGAATAGTTTTCCGTAGGCACTTGAGCACATTAATCAATTGTGTACTGTAAATCCTCATATTTTTAATCCCAGTCAAAATATTCTTTTATTCATTTATTGGCTTGGTTGTGAAAGACATTCAGTTAATGTATGATCTGGTTCTTGCTTGCTTACCGGTGATAATCTCCAAGCAGATCCCTTTGGGTGGCAGGACAGTATCCATTAGCCAAAGGAGTTTGTGCGTTTTTTTTCTAAGTTACCGGTGCCAGACGTCGTGTTTCTGTGTTCGGGACCTAAACCTGTCCCCTTGTCCTGCTGCAGGTACCAGAAGCACCGCACCTTCCAGTTCGAGGACGGCGGAGTCATGAGCATCAACTTCCGCTACACCTACGAAGGGAACAAGATCAAGGGCGAGTTCCACGTGAGTCTGACTTCTCTATCACACGCTTGATTTTTAATATAGAGGTATTCAGCCATCTCATGTCTACCAGTAACAACCACACAATAGAAAAACTATGTGAATTTATGTCCAGTTGCTCTAAAAAGAGAGAAGAAATCTTAAAGGCCTAGATTAGATAGAATGTATTCCCTAGCAGTTGTTACTTTACGTTATTCTTTTTCATTCTATCCTTTATATCATGTTACTCAGTATGATGTACATGTAACATCACACCCTGATGTATGCATTTAGCGCCATGGGCATGAACATGCAAATAAAGATTCAAAATACCAATTTATTCAATTCGACACAAATCGTGCAAAAGCAAAGATTGGATAACGCGCCCCTGGAATTGGGCTCCTATTTTTTACTAAAGGTTGATTAAAAATCAAGACAATTTAAACTAACACACTATGTGCAATCGACTAAGAACGTTGGATAGTGTCGGCAAATAGATACCGGCGGCCAATATAAAGTCCCCTTGCCCCACCGAATCTGCTTGGAGATT
Organism: Branchiostoma floridae x Branchiostoma japonicum; assembly: GCA_013266295.2. Classification (NCBI taxonomy): domain Eukaryota; kingdom Metazoa; phylum Chordata; class Leptocardii; order Amphioxiformes; family Branchiostomatidae; genus Branchiostoma; species Branchiostoma floridae x Branchiostoma japonicum. Next base: position 1,677,946 of record CM023825.1, on the reverse strand, counting down.
AGGTATTATGGTTTTAGAATCCCTGGCAGGCCCCAATGTTGTGCCCCTTACAAAAGGCATTTTACACCTATTTCCTCACTAGCTCGACTCAGGTAAAAATGAGTACGTAGCTTCGGTTAGGGACGTCCTCTCGATGGGACGTGAAGCTGGAGGTCCCGTGTTTGAGAACAGCCACACCTCGAAGACGTTAAAAAAAGTTATCACCGCACTTTAATATCGAGAAGACTAGGGTTCCTTCCCAGTGTGAGTGGTTCCAACCTTACAGTCCGGTCCACGCAGCTTGTACCTACTGTGCAGAACCGGTGCACGTGTGTTATCCCCAAAGGCGGTTTGCCGATTATATTGAACAAAACAAAAGGTTCTCCCTGTTTTCACGATCCTTTTACCAGTTCTCAGAAGGCCTGTCTCCCATGATAAGCATAGATATGGCCTCTCGACCTCGAACCTTTATGGTCACCGACAGAGCTTGACGAGTTATTTCAAGGACTCACAAAGTAGGCCAGCGACATACTATTAACACTGTCACACATTCAGGACCTTCTCCGGGGTTGGCTGGGGTTCGGAGTAGTCTGACCAGATTTAGGCCACGCCTACCTTTCGAATTAAATTTGAGCCAAAATTTGACTGTCAACTACGACCCGACCTGCTCCCGAACACCAGCCAACCACCAGCGAACCATGGCCGAACCTCCCGTCCACACTCGAATGTTTGAAACATTTTTGAAACACTCGGCTGGCGCAGCCAAACAGTAGCCGATCTCGCAGAATACCAGTCAATCACAGCCTTTACAAATCCAGTTTTACAGCTCTAAAATCGCCTTGGGTGTGTTTAAACAAAAATGAACATCCTGGAGAGAGGCTGACACTCCACACTGGCAGCAACCATGTATCAGCTCCTAATGCCTGCGGATGATTGATTGATTGATCGATTGATCGATTGATCGATTGATCGATTGATTGATTGATTGATTGATCGATTGATTGATTGATTGATTGATTTGTTGATTGATTGATTGTAGGTTGTTGGTTCCGGGTTCCCAGACGACGGTCCTGTGATGATTGATGGATGGATGGATGAATGAATGGATTGATTGATTGATTGATTGATTGATTGATTGATTGATTGATTGATGTTGCAGGTTGTTGGTTCTGGGTTCCCAGATGACGATCCGGTGATGATTGATTGATTGATTGATTGATTGATTGATTGATTAATTAATTTATTTATTTATTTATTTATTTATTTATTGATTGATTGATTAATGTTGCAGGTTGTTGGTTCCGGGTTCCCAGACGACGGTCCTGTGATGACCAACTCTCTTCAGGCTCACGACAACAACGTGGAGCGCCTGATGGTGCTGGGTGACCGGACTATCGGCAGCGACAACACCTGGACTTTCACGTGAGGAATCAGATTAGCTTTTTTAAATTTTTTAATTTATTAATCATACACACAAACAAAACACAGGACCTAGTGGTGGCACACTCAAGTTGAGAACTTATTTTGACACCACCACTACATAAATAACATACAAAAAGCAAATAGACATACACTTGAAAATATGTACAAATTAAAGGTATTCAAAAACGCAAGTCCGGTTTCCCACCCAATGATAGGACACGTGTACTGTTACAATTATCAAAGGGAAAAACGACCTTTAGAATCGTTCTGATGAAGTAATAAAGCTTAGCTTTTAATGTTGATGTCACATTTCCAAACCGGGGCCCGGCCGGGCAGTCTTCCGGAACGAAAGGTATGATATAAAAGACAACAAAGCACATAAAAAGTTGAAAAAAATCAATAATGGTCAATATTTGCGTATATTCTTAACATAAATTGTTGACTTTTCGATAATCAAAACAGCCCGGCCGGGCCCCGGTTTGGAAATGTAACCTCAGCGAAAGATCCCATTTTTAATGTAATCTGTGCGTTTTGTAGTTGCTAGGCTAGCGGACACTATTGAAAGGCCACGGGTTGGATTCCCTGCATTCCTGGCTAGATGTTGTGTCCTTGGGGGAAGGAACTTTAAACGACTCTACTCGTACTCAGTCCACCCAGGTGTAAAATGTTAGTACCTGACTTTGGTTTAGGGACGTAAACTGAGGCAGTGGAAGGAGAGGGATGGGCTCCACTTTCCAATACCGTGCCCACTACCCCTACGGCCTCACAAAGGCTGTGGGACTGCCTTTACCTTTTACTTTAAGTTTTGATGACTTCTTTAAAGGGCAGCGGGAAAGGCAAAAAAGAAAGAAAGAAAGAAAGAAAAAAGGAAGGAAAGAAAAAAAGAAACTAATTTTAAGAAAGAAAGAAAGAAAGAAAGAGAGAAAGAAAGAAGACACTTTAAGAAAGAAAGAAAGAAAGAAACTAACTTTAAGAAAGAAAGAAGGAAGGAAGGATGTTTTCACGACATATTTAAAGTTCTTCCTTCCATCCCATCTTACACCACAGCGGGAAAGGCAAAGGCGGGATCTACAAGGCGAACGTGATGACCAACGCCACCTTCGGCCAGAACCTGCAGCCTGGGCTGGAGACCATCATGCCGCTCTTCGTGTTCCGGAAGGTGGAGATCGACTGCTCCAAGACCGAGGTCTCCTTGGTGGAGCACGAGAAGGTCTTCTCCGATCTCTGCCAGTAATAAGGAGCCCCTGCATGGTTAGGCCCGATTCAAGGAATCACGGTTCTGAAACAGGTTTAAACTGTCGTTTTCAACACTGAAAATGAATTGGTCTGTAATTTCCGGCACTAAAAATGGATTTACCCAATTTGACAAAATATTTAACCATACACACAACAAGTTTTATTGCTCTGGGGAGCTTTCGAGACGCAACTCTGTCTCTTCATCAGCCCAGTAAAGTCAGGTCTCGACTCAGAGTTCTCTTGTCACGTGACTTGGTGTTGATTATCACGTGACAAGAGACAGGATTTACACAAAAGGATTGACCCAGTTTTTTTTTTCCGTTCAACTCCAGTCTTTGGCCCCATTCCCACTAAGATGAAATTATCCGAATGGATTCGCTTTGATCCGGCTTCAAACTGGATCTAACCGAATCGCAGCTGGAGCAAAGCGAATCAATTCGGCTCGATCTGGACAAATTTATCCTAGTGGGAAAAGGGCCTAAGTCAGGGAATGATAAATTTATTTATTTATCTATTTATTAGACTTTCCAATGCAACAAGTAGCATGGAGGAGAGACAAAACAGGTGCATAATTGCACCTCTGCCAGTTGTCTCTCCACATACAAAATACATACTAAAACAGTAATGTAACAAAAATTGAGAATTCAACTGACAACATACTATAACATATTAAGATATATAACAATATAGTGACAACTATAGGGCAGTCATCGCGGCCTTGTGGCCATACAGGTCGTACATCTGCAAAAAGATATCCAGCTACAAATGCGACAAAGGTGGCGGATTGCTCATTCCTTTACAAAGACTGGAGTTGAACATTCGAATACTGGGGCAAGTCCTATTCTTCTCTGCTGGAAATTATAGTTCAGACCTGTTTTAAAATTATTTCTACCAACAGAGATGAACTTTCGAGCTGAGTAACCACGAAGTACGTCGATGAAGGTTTATAGACATCCAAAAAGACCATTACGGGATACGAAATAAATCAAGCAACTGTATAAATTCACTAAAGAGTCAAGCGTTTCAGACAGCATCCGCTATTTTTCATCAGTCACTGAGAATGGTTCTAAAACTTCTGACTCATGAGAGAAATTTTATAGATGGTTGGTTGGTTTATTTTGTATTTACGTAATGACGATGTACTTTTTTCATCATTGTTTGCTTGAAACCGTTGATTTCTTGAATAGGGCGTACCACGGAGCGCTCCTTTGCAGTTTATAAAAACTGCAGTGCGATTTTTTAATGGTAGCAAGAGGTGTTTTATAACATAGTGTTCTTTTATGGGCTGATATTTGATTAAAAAATCTGCTCTCTTTGATCATTCAAATAACGTTATATGGTAAATATTTGCATGCGCCAAGTAACGATGTACGTTTTGATTAACATCTTAACCATGTCTTTATTTTTGGCGTATATCAAAGTGGCTGTACTTTTCTATCAGGAATAAAGACTTCGGGTATTCTTCTTTACATTGTCGACTTGTGTGTGTGTGTTTTTTTGTGTCAGATACGAAATGACCAATACCAATACAAGCAAATGCAGTGTTCACTTATACTTTATACTGAGATATTCCCTATAACCAGCTTATCTGACCAAGTAAACAGCTATTTTGTTAACGTATCTTTTTCTTACTTATTTAATATAAATATTGACTATTCAAACAGCCGGCGATCGCCGGGCGACCGTACAGCGACCAAATCAGAGGTCGCTCAGCTGCCAATTTAAAGCCTCTAGTAGAAGGGGGCGGTAACAGCTACTCAAAGCAGCCATTGTTTCCACACACGTCGTGCCATTTCAGTAAACGTTGGCTGGCTTTAATTTATCACATTTTACTCGGACACTTGGGCAAAAGTAGGCCAATGGCCGGTATGTCATTGTGGTGTCACTAAGAAAGATGTAAAGGTCAGACCGTCAAAGGTCAAAAAGGTCGAACCGGTCTGTCAGAACGACTTAATGGCTCACCAGGTGATATCACGTGGTCGTCCACCTCGCGGATCATTTCATTTTTCGAACAGCCACCGAAAACAGCTTCTTCTCAAAACAGCTGACACCTTAACACGTAGAATTGGTGGGTTTTCATTCAAGTTGCTAAATGTAACGTAAATGTGGTTCGGGCAGGGAGCTTTAAATGGTTTGGGGAAACTAGAAACGATTTGGCTGATTTGAATGTGAGGCATTGAATATGAATACATTGTATCGAACGTCACATTTTATCGAACAGTCCATTCTACCGAACAGTCCATTATATTGAACACTGGCAATTATGATCTCATTACACCTGTACACAAAGCAAAGTAGGACACAACAGAATATGGAAACAATAAATCCACAAAACCATAAATCTTAGGTAATTCATTGATTATGATTGATCACACTTAGGCGATCGCCTTAGGAAATTAGATAATTGGCCAAAGTCAAGACGACAAAGAGACGACTAGATACATGTGTCATTCTGTGGCACAGAATGACACATGTATCTAGTCGTCTCTTTGTCGTCTTGACAGTAGATCATGGAGAAACACACACCGTGACATAGACTCACTCATTCACTCACTCACTCACTCACTCACTCATTCACTCACTCACCCATCACAGTCACACACAGACACACACACACCGTGACACACACACACACACACACACACACACACACACACACTCACACACATGACACTCAGACGCACTGTGGTTCCTTGAAAACAATAAGTCATTTGCAAGTTTGACAACTGCAGTGCTATCAACCTTTATTTCAAATGCCATTCTTCAAATCCTGCCCCGTTAATACAGTGTCTATACAGCATAAACGAATATCAAAAAAGCTGACTACATTGTTACTGAGAGTTTTGAGGTAGGTTCGTTTGTCTACAAGCAGTCCATTATTATCAGACTATGAACCGTCTGTAACCATTATAGTGTTGGATGCTGCAATGACGGGTTTCCATAGTGACAGAGAATCCAGAGCTCTTACTGGACTGATTTCCATAATGATAAAAAAAAAAATCCTGATTCGCTATATTTCTGGGAATGGTTCTCTTGAGTTAAGAGGTGTATGGCCACAACCTCTCAGGGAGGAGGCCCAATCAGCCCCTGACCGTAAGACTAAGAGATTGTGCGTGATACTACTAAAGGATAACACAACATTTTTAGAGATGCTTATTCGGGACAAGGAGGTTTAAACCTCATCCGAACGTAACGTGGCCGGTCAACTAGGCCTTCACACGGTGTCGAAGAAGGCCCTAGCTTTCTCGGTCAAGGCGATTTCGGTCTTGGAGGCCTTGACCTCGATCTGGTGCCCCAGGAAAACCGGCATCTTCTCCGCGGTGCCTGCTGGGAGCGGCTTGGCGAAGGTGTAGTTCGTCTGAACCGCCGCCTGGTGGCGCTGTCCACCAGTGGTGCTGAAAAGAAGAAACCGGAAAAGAGGTCAAAGCAGATTGTCGCGAAGCACAACGCTTTTTTTTGGCGACGTCTCAGGGAGGAGCCTAATGGTACAGTATTGTGTGCAATTCGCAAGAATTCTAGAAATCGTACAGGCATTTTGTCCACAGGAATGGAATGTCCACAGGCATGTCTCTGACCCACATCTATGCCCACATTCCCCTGCTTTGGGAAGACCTCTCCATGCCTCTCTGCCCCAGATTCCCTATTTTCTGTGACCCCGGGGCTCGTTCACTATACACTAAGAGGAGGAGTGCACTGTATCTGTATAGGTACCAAGTCTTCCTCAAAATCATGAAATGGTAGCAGGGCCGCAGTGCCATGCAAACAATAACCCTAACAGCAACCACCGTCGCCATGGCAATGTATGTTTTCATTGCCAGGTTTAAAGATAGCTGACAGTACTTCAGCATGCACCCAAGCCCACCCTTCCTGTTATCGATAAGTGTGTTGGGTTCTTTAGCACCCGGGTATTACCTCGGTACCAGACTTGACAATGATAGTAAATAAAAGTCCGGTAATGAAACTACTGGAAATAACCGGAAAGTAAACATTACCCGCATTTACTACCATTGGTAAATCCAACTTTTCGTGGGTTCGTCTGGCGTAAAGTTGGGTAATATTTACTTTGTAAACCGTACCAGACTTGACAATGGTAGTAAATTAATGTCCGGTAATTTCCAAGAGGTCCTAATTCGAATCCTGCCATGCCACCGACCTTGTGCCCTTGGGAAAGGCACTTTACACACGACTTTCCTCACTTCTTGACTCAGGTGAAAATGAGTATGTCTATATTGTCCGTTCATGCGTTTGTTTTTTTCCGTTGGTGGCGGCATAAAAATAAGTTGAATAAAACTTGTGTGTGCCGTCACCATGACTTGTGATAAAATGTTGGAATAAAAAAAACGTTTCGGGTCCAAAATAAGTTGAATAAAACTTGTGTGTGCCGTCACCATGCCTTGTGATAAAATGTTGGAATAAAAAAAAAACGTTTCGTGCCGTCCTACCAGAAGCTCCAGTTGTTGAGGGCTGTGACGGTGCAGTTGTCCGAGCACATCACTTTGGCCACGCTGCGGTCAAGAGAGGTCAGTCCGCTGGTCATCACCGGCCCGCTGGCGGGAAAACCGGAACCAACCAACTGGAACAGGGGGGGTGTTACAGTTTGGTCTAGAGGTTGCTTCAAAATGTACCCCTCCCCCCCCCCCCACACACACAAACACAAACACACACATACACATACAGAGAGAGAGAGAGAGAGAGAGAGACAGGGAGAGACAGGGGGAGGCACACACACAAACACACGCACGCATGCACGCGCACATACAGACAGACAGGCACACACACACACACGCATGCAGACACAGACACACAGTCAGACACACACAAACACACACATATACAGGCACACACACATATACAGACAGACACACGCACACACACGCATGCACACGCATGCACACGCAGACACACACACACAGACACACGCACGCACACACAGACGCACACACAGACACGCACATACAAACACACATACAGGCACACACACACATTCACACATACGCACATACAGACATACACACAGAGACACGCACGTGCAGAGAGAGAGAACAGGTGAGCAGACCTACCTGGAATTCCCCTTTGATCTTGCCGCCGTCGTAGGTATAGCGGAAGTGCGCACTCAGGACACCACCGTCCTCAAACTTGAAAACACGGTTTACCTCGTAACTGAAACAAACAAACAAACAAAGAATGCAGGACGCTGCTAGCAGACCCAAATGCATGTCATTGCTTTCTGAGCACAAGAGCTTTCTGGCACCCTAAAATCGTGACCATTGCTTCTCCAGAACACCAGATAAAGGTACATATAAACTAATCATTTCTTTGATGGAATAAGTCTTCACCACATATCAAATTTATAACAATACATCTATAGCATTTTGAGCTATGCTGTTCAACCACAAATCTTATCTGAAAATAGCAAAAAAACACGAAATGCATCGTATTGAAGTGATGTATTCCAAAAATGTGAATGATGTCCTAAAACAAATGTCCTTGGCATCCCTATACGCAATGTCGTGTAATACCAGGGCACAGGAGCCAAAAATATACATTTGTGTCTGAAAACGGCCCCCCCCCCCAAAAAAAACTCAATGAAATAAATGAAAAGCCTGTATAAAAAAAAAATTAAAAGAAAAAAAAAAGTCTGCGGGTGTTTGCCAACTCTGCCTCCATGCCAAATTTGAGGCCATCTGGCTGAAAAAAACAGAGTTGAATTCATTCGACCAAATGGCAGGAGGCATAGCCTTATTGGCAAGTGTAAAAGAAAAAGCAAACAAATAAACAAATAACCAAACAAACAAACAAACAAAACTTACCCGCCGTCGGTGATGGCGGTCTGAAAGGGAGACTTCCCGTCCGGGAAGGGCAGGTACTGGTAGAACCCGTACCCCAGGTTCGGAGCGATGATCATCGGGGAAAACGGCAGGGCGCCACGCGTGGACTTCACACTGGTCTCCAGAGTCCCCTGCAGAAAAAAAGGGTAAAGCTGTTATCATCTATCAACTCAAAGCGTAACGCCCGTCACATATAGCCGACCATGGCCTCCCAACCTTCTCCAGACCATGGTTAGGAGTTAAACCCCTGTCACACATAGCCGACCATGGCCTCCCAACCTTCTCCAGACCATGGTTAGGAGTTAAACCCCTGTCACACATAGCCGACCATGGCCTCCCAACCTTCTCCAGACCATGGTTAGGAGTTAAACCCCTGTCACACATAGCCGACCATGGCCTCCCAACCTTCTCCAGACCATGGTTAGGAGTTAAACCCCTGTCACACATAGCCAACCATGGCCTCCCAACCTTCTCCAGACCATGGTTAGGAGTTAAACCCCTGTCACACATAGCTGACCATGGCCTCCCGACCTTCTCCAGACCATGGTTGGGAGTTAAGCCCCTGTCACACATAGCCGACCATGGCCTCCCGACCTTCTTCAGACCATGGTTGGGAGTTAAGCCCCTAGCTGTCACACATAGCCGACCATGGCCTCCCGACCTTCTTCAGACCATGGTTGGGAGATAAGCCCCTGTCACTCATAACTGACCATGGCCTCCCGACCTTCTCCAGACTATGGTTGGGAGTTAAGCCCCCGTCACTCATAACTGACCATGGCCTCCCGACCTTCTCCAGACCATGGTTGGGAGATAAGCCCCTGTCACTCATAACTGACCATGGCCTCCCGACCTTCTCCAGACCATGGTTGAGAGTTAGTCGTGAGCAGGTCATCTGTGTTTGGGAGTTGTCTACTAGTCTTTAAAAGAAATTCTAGGGTTGAATCCATTGGACCAAATGAAGAGGGGAGGAGGAGAATAAGGGAAAAAAACATCGGAAGATAACCTTGCTGGAGAAGGTAAAATATGTAAAAGTTGTCGGCACCACCAGACTATATAGTACGTTTTAGAAATTTGAAACAAAAGTCACAGTGGTTTCTGCATGGCTGGGGCTGGGCCTCGTTAAATCACCATTTAAAACCCAAACAAACAAAAAACACAAATCCCCTGAAACATATACTATCAAAAACAGAACTAGGCAAAGGTTTGGTTTGGTTTGGTTTGGTTTGGTCGGTAAGGATCGCCATTAGTGTGTCAATTCACACTATTCTTCCTGGAGTCCTGGTGATGATGTAAATCACCATGCATGTGGCTAAATGAGACGGAGGTTCGCCAGGCCTCCATCCAGGTGATTTGAAGTGAATCACCAACTCCCAGTTAACAGTATTTGGACCATCGCACATCGGGGCATGCCACTACTCTATTTCAAAAGGTGTTGGGTTCTTTAACGTGCGTGAGGTGTGGCTCTCCCCAAACATGGGACCTCCATTTAACGTCCTATCCGAGGGACATCCCTAACCAGAGCTAGGTACTCATTTTACACCTAAGTGAAGTGAGGAAAGTCGTGTAAGGTGCCTTTCCCAAGGGCACAAGATCGTTGACATGGTACTCACGTCATTCGGGTTGCCCCGGCCTCCTCCCACCATGTCGAACTGCAGGCCGTTGATAGAGCCGAAGATGTGCAGGTCGTGGGTCGTTGGGAGTGACTGAAACAAAGTTCAAAACGTTTTTAACAGATCATCCATACATTAGCCATACGTTTCGGTGGTTAGGATGTTTTTTTGACAGTCGGAATGAAGAGGTTCTGGGTTCAAATCCCTCGCAAGAGGTTCTAGGTTCAAATCCCTCGCAAGAGGTTCTAGGTTCAAATCCCTCGCAAGAGGTTCTGGGTTCAAATCCCCAGCAAGTCCACATGTTGTGTTCTTGGGAAAAGCGATGGGTCACTCGAGCCCACACCCTAATGCTGAGGTTCACATTTCCAAACCGGGCCCCGGCCGGGCTTAACGAAAAATCAACAATTTATATTAAGAATATACGGAAATAGTTCCCATCATTAATTTTTGCTACTTTTTATGCTTTGTTGTCTTTTATTTCATACTTTTCGTCACTAGATAGTTTTAAACAATGCCTAGAGTTAGCGTTCAAAGGTTAGGTGTAACAGGTCGTTCGGTGTAATGTAGCCAGCTGTCGCTGTGCCGCGTGCCTGCGAAGCTGGTGTGTTACACCGAAGGGCAGTTATACCGGCTATACAGATACAGAAGCTGGTGTGTTACGCCGAAGGGCGGTTATACCGGCTATACAGATACAGATACAGAAGCTGGTGTGTTACGCCAAAGGGCGGTTATACCGGCTATATCGATACAGATACAGATCCTTTTCGTTCCATAAGACTGCCCGGCCGGCCCCGGTTTAGAAACGTGACCTCAGCATAAGGCACAAAAACTCAGCCCGTAAACGACGCGGCGGGGCCCCTTTCTGCATTTGTGCCCTAAGCATAGGAAACGTTTTGATTACCAATGAAAAAAGATCGAGAAGCATATTGCTTCCGAATCTCTTACGGAGCCTATCTTTCAGAACAGTCCGGGCGAAAAACAACAGCATAGCGAAGAGCTTGGGTAGAAATGAAGCAAAGTAGGAAAAAAAGAAAATTAAATTAAGAGATTTCACAATCTTATTGCCATCTTAGAAATGAAGGTTATGTTCTTTAGTAAGTAAAGAAAAGACATGGGTTGAGACTAAGTAGAATGCGTTTAGAAAAGATAATTTAAAAAGCAGATGTCTTACCATGATGCGACGTTGTTCGCTATCCTGTCTGTTCAGTTGAGGGAGACTTGTTGCTTGATCCTCCGGCAAAAGCTCGGTGCAGTTCTTGGTGTATCTCCACTTTTATAAACCTCTGTTCTCAACAAGGAGAGGTGGGTGGAGTCAGAAACAAAGGGCTTCGCCAATCAAAAATAGTCTCGAGATTCAACTTTATTCAGTGTCCCTATTTCTTAGCCAATCAAAAACGTTTCCAGAATTAACTATCTTTGCTTCTGTCACTCTTTGATAATGTTACGCGCAGTGGTTTTTGTATGACATACATTAGGTCATGCTTGCGGATACGAAAATCCATTGCCAAAATTTCAGATGCCCTCATGTAAACATAATCTAGTAGTTGAGACTCTAAAGTTGGTTTGATAAAAGTACACAGTACGGTAAGTTGTAAAATTAGATCATTCCTCCCGTTAAGTGATCTTGTTTTGCACACGCTTCCTCGGATGACGCATGTCTGTCAATGTAATCTCAAAGCAGATCCTACGGTGGCAAAAAAACAGAATCCAACTGGCCAGAGGAGATCTATACCCAGAGTAGTGTCATCCAGCCGAGTGGTAGCAGATCTTCGGTGGCTGGATGACACTACTCTGGGTAGAGATCTCCTCTGGCCAATTAATTCGATACTGTTTTTTTGCTACCGTAAGATCTGCTTGGAGATTATGTCAATCACAGGAGAAAATATCCCTCCCTCCCCCTAAGCGTTTTGTTTGTTTTGCACACGGTTCATCTTCTGACACGTGCCTGTCAATCATAGACCACAAAATGCTGAGGTCAGCTTGCTTCTCGTGGGACCTTCATGCACTGATTACTGTCTAGAGAGCTTGTTTGCTCCTTTGGCGAGACTAGAAGTAGGGCATGACTGTTTGTTGCTCCTGTTACACATTCACCTGTCACGCATTCACCTGTCTACGGTCTCTGTATACGCCACGGTGATCATAAAAAGATCAAAGACACGCGAAAAATGTGGTCATTTAGATGTCCTCATCGTTCCATGACCTTAGTTGGGCTAGAGAACATTGTGCTGCAGAGGTCACTGCACTGAAAGTAGGTCACAAAAGAACCTACGTGGCAGATGTTTACCTACAGCTACTTTATTATCAGTCTATTACAACATGGTCTTTATCTTATATAGCCAAAAGACAGCTCATTAACTAGGCTGTATTGGTACTTATATCAAAGGGCATTGTTCAAGGATTCGACATGACGATGTTACCAAGACCATATAATTTACTCAGGTGTATAAAGCAGGTAAACATAGATTATATCTAGGCCAGGAGATACTCATTAAGTACTCTATATTATTGGCACGTCAAACCACATTGTTCAATGGTTTGGTATAACTGTCTTATCAAGACCCCAATTCCAGTTCAATATTGAGGCATTGATTGATTGAGCTTTTGAGACTTAGACTTTATTGCTTCTCTAGAATCGCCTGACTTTTATCTATCCGGCCATGGACTGAAAAGTAGGTCGCAAGAACATGTAACCCCCCAAACTGGTGTTGGAAACATAAAAGGTAGAAGGTCCAGACCTGTACCTGAACAATTTGACCTAGTAACCTGTGGTCTTCAGTTATGACAGAAACGTGTCACTCTGAATAAAAAGTTAACAGAATTATGTATGTATGTATGTAAGTGTGTGTGTGTGTTTGTGTGAGTGTTTGTGTGTTGTATGTATGTGTGTGTGTGTGCGTCTCTCTCTCTATGTATCTGTGTGTGTGTGTGTGTGTGTGTGTGTGAGTGTGTGTGTGTGTGCGCGTGTCTCTGTGTGTGTAGCCTCCTTCGCAGTCTTGTGAGCGGCGTTATTTTTTTCGGCGAGCGACGCGACTTATTTCGCGGAGGGACGGTTTTGCAGCCAAGGGAGTTTGCCGGGGAGAGAAGGATTCGCCGCCCAACAATCCTTCTCTCCCCGGCAAACTCCCTTGGCTGCAAAACCGTACCTCCGCGAAATAAGTCGCGTCGCTCGCCGAAAAAAAATAACGCCGCTCACAAGACTGCGAAGGAGGCTACTGTGTGTGTGTGTCTATGTCAGTATGTGTGTGCATGTTTGTGTGTTGTGTGTGCGTGCGTGTGTGTGTGTGTATGTGAGTGTGTATGTATGTATGTATGTGTGTATGTATGTATGTGTGTATGTATGTGTGTATGTAAAATAAGTGTGTATGTATGTAAGTCACGGTGTATGTGTGGTTTAGCTCTAGTTCAAACTTCAGGTATCTTGTGCGGAGAACACGTATTTTCGAGAGGACCTCACGTCAATTTTCATTTCATCGTCCTTACAACGGCCGAACCACCCGTCAACACCGGAATGTTGAAACATTAGGCTGGCGCAGCCGACCAGTAGCCGACCTGGCCGCCCAGCCTACTCCTAACCATGGTTGGGGGAAGTTCGACAGTGTTCGGGATTTGTGTGACAGGGGCTGAAAGTAAGGGGTTATGGATAATAAGATTGGAAAAGGGTCAATACTTTGCCAGGGGAGTGAGCTATAGTACGGGGAACCCTCTGTGGTGGCCAATGAAAGCAACTTTTTTGGCACGCTCGTATCATTTTAGAGTACACAGAGGATATCATTCCTAAGCAACCAAGCAACCAACGTAACAGTGGGGTCCCCTAGCTGTTGAAATGATCGTTGCATATCGACAGCGCGTGGCAGTGTCAGTATAGCTGCAGTACTGAAAGGGATTGATAGAGGCCGTTTTTGATCTGTGCAACTTAAGTTGATTTTTCCACATTATAAACATAAGCATCTCTAACCAAGATCCTTGCTCTATTAAACCAATCCTTGATGCTCATTCAGTGTCACAAAAAAATCACCTATACAACCGTAAAACATACAGTAGATAAAGTATTTAATATTTTTTCTGTGATACAGAGATCTAGAATTTACAATCGGAACCTGACATTTCAAACAATATTTGCTAGCAAAAGAAAGAGTACATTATACTTTTCATTTATATCATTGCAATTTTTTTTAGAATACTCAAAAAGAGTTTTAAAAATTAGAAATGTTGCATATACAATGTATACTTAATAATTTTGGCAAGTTATTAAGTGTAATCTGCATTTTTTAGTCCATTCCATGGTGGCGCATTATATATTCAGTGTAAAACAACCATCAAAACACAACCTTAAAGGTTTACATGTCCCCAAATTGAAAGGAATAAAACTTCTCACCACTTGAACACATTCTGCTGTCACTTTTCAATAGTGTTAGTCTGCATTACTAAGAACAACAGAAGCAAAGCTGAAAATAAAGCTTGAAATTCCTAAACTCTTGCAACGTTATAGTTCGACATTCGGAACTGGGCAGCATTGTAGCTTCATAATATATATACATGTTTGAATCTTTGTATGACATAATTGTCTACAAAATATAACTACTTGACAACAAAACACAGAAATGTTATGTACACTTGAGTCATGATCCATAGTACAATGTAAATAGGGTCACCAACATTTGATGTGGATTGTGAGACTCAGCGTAAAAATCCAGTCCTATACAAACTATATGTACTTTATTGCTCTTGTCTTGAAGGCTTATCTGTGTTGGTAGAAGTCATTATGAAGCAAGTTTGAACTGAAACTTGAAATTTCCAACACAAGAAATTGGACTTACTAAATTTTTGACTGAACAACTTCAGTATTTGTCAAGATATCAGCAATCCACTGTGATGTCACAGAAGTGGATCTCTCATTCCTTGACAAAGACTAGAGTTGTACAGCCCAAGTCCAATTTCTTAAAATTGCTTGTGTTGGCAATTACAGTTTAAAGTTGCTTCATAGATTTATTGCTAGACAATCGTACAAGTTATATGCAAGGAGGTTCAAGTACATGTATTTGAATCTCCTTGGTGTATATGTGTAGCCTCTACCAGGCTTCAGGGCGCGGCTGGAAATAGTAGAAATTGGCCAAATAGAGATATAGCACGATGAGGGAGTTAGTCAGCCAGTTTACAGTTTGCCGGCCCCTCAAGCATTAAACTCCCTCGGCATGTTATCTTTCTATTTGGCCAATTTCTACTATTTCCATCACGCCCTCAAGCCTGGTAGAGGCTAGTATGATGGTGACTCCAGAAGAAGTGGAAGAGTCCATTATGGAGCGGGGGTGGTCGTGCCACGCATGAAGCTCATCTCTTGCACGATGATGCGTGACATCAGCGCCAGCATAATGGCGCCAAACACCGTCACAAGCGACATGACTGTCAACGGGAACGAATAGATCTGTAGACGGGAAAATAAAGGCAATCAGAGATTGCAGACATCACCCCCTTTCCCCACCAATTTGCAGCCCTTCTAATCTTGCAGACAAAAACGTAAATGGAGGAAAGAATGTCTGAACACTTGTTACACGGGTTACTAAATGTTTTCTTCAAGCAGATGTAGAGTACAGCTTGCTTTTGAAGAAAGGAAAGTTTTGTTAGCAAGTGATGGCATGCTAGCACGCAGGCACTGGCCTAGTGTGGAAAATAAAAGATGACTGTTAATATATTGACTTTTATCACTACCAAGAGAAAAGTATGATCTTTTAGAATATGAATTAAAATACAAAGACTACCATGCAAAGAGAAAATGTGATTACTGCAAATGATATATATGTATCACGAATATTTGGTGTAACATTATGTTCAACTCTATTTATTATGTAAGGTGCCCTAAGATCGCCACAAAAAACATTGAACCTGTAATTCCCACACTTCAGATATCTAGGTGTTCATGGCATAATCATGTAAAGGCCTTGATAAACCAGATTTTTAAATACAATAAAATAACATTGGATTATACCAATTATGAATGGGAGTTGACGTTTCAACTACATCATTGCTAGTCAGGGTGCCATCCTATTTATTTTTCCAGGGTCCCCTTACTCCTCTTTAACTCATTCCCAGTTTCGTGAGGTTGGAGTATGGGAGCCCCTGTAAACAAATAGGCTACATCACTGTACCATCTCATTCCCAAACTAACAGTTACATGTATTATGACTCCTCTACAGCCACCATGGTCCTATAAGCAGCCATGCAGACTACAGCATTCTCCCAGACCCTATAATAGAGATAGTCTATATCATGTATTCTTCATGCAGCAATGCCACACCAAGTTTGCTAGCGCTGGCTAGAACACTGTTACAGTAGTAGATAGTGAAAATGTTGGTGCAGCTTTTCTAACTCTGAGGACCCTGTGAACATTCAAACCTGGTGACGTTATTGCGAGGGTGTAACAGGGGTTTCCAGTGTCGCAGCAATGGTCTCGAACATTCCCCTGTCGATTTCTCTAAATATGATGTTCGTCATGAGCGCGAAGAACACACCAGCCGCGACTTTGGCGAGCGACGCGGTAGTGATTTTAGCTCCGTACATCTGTGGGGGTGAAATATTGTTGGGACAAAACAGTTCAAACTTGTTCTAAAGTTTCTTCAACAGTTGGACCTGATGTTGTTCAGGTGCAGTAACCATCCACAGTAAGGCTGTGTACCTGTAAAAAAACGTAGGTACAGGTCCAGACCTGAACATCTGCTGTACCTGTACCTGAACAAAGCAAAGCACAAAAAACTTTAATAGCTCTTAAAATCAAGAAAACTTTAAAAAATTAAATTATGTTTAAATCATCACACAAAGACAACAATTTAGCACGAAACATGACAGCTGGCAACTCACAGCTGTGATTGAAAAAGCTTGTTTAGGTACAGGTACAGGTACAGGTCTGTATCTAAACCTAAGAATCATACCTGTACCTGCTCCTAAAATTTGGAGAAGAAGAGAGAAGAAACCTGCAGTACTCACAGTCATCACTAGGGGTGAGTTTCTGACATACTCCAGCAGGTCAAACCTCTCTTCTGTAGGACAGATGCTCTGAAAGAGAAATGAACAACATGGACTGTATGGTTAGCAGAACAATCATCTCAATGCAGATCTTCCTAGTGGTAACTGCCATAAACTAGTCAAGGCTAGCTACCTACAACAGATTCAATGCACACTACAGTCTTCATCTCCCATGTACCTGGACCACTTTGTGCGGGTGTAGTTCTTGGATTGCTTCAAGAAGTCACTAAGTTATTGTTTCAATATGATATTAAACATAATGTGACTAAAAAAATTCCATCCAAAACATCTCAAACCATTACATTACTATATATCAAACTGTTACCAAGATAATTCTCAAGCAGTTCAGCAAAAGAACTTAACATGTTGCCATGAAAACTTAAACCTTTACCATAACAACCCAAACTATTACCATGACAACTCAAATCGTTACCATGACAACTTAAACCTGTTACTGTAACAGTAACCATGACAGTACTTACTGTAACAGTAACCATGACAACCCAAACCGTTACCTTGATGACTCAAATGGTTACCATGACAACTCAGACCATTACCTTGATGACTCGAACCCCCTCCCCGTTGACCTCTGCGACAGCGGAACACAGGATGGGGAGGGTGAGCAGCGGCAGAAGGAACTCAAACATCTCCGGGATGGTGGCCTCGTGTTTGAGCCAGTTCAGGATGTACGTGATGCACCAGAAGATGGTCAGGGTGATCCAGCTGGCCAGCCAACGCTGTAGGGCTGAGGACGTGAACCTCAGACGGGTCTGGAAATGGGAAAGAGTTGTCTGTCATCTGAGTTTATTTATACTTAACGTTTCTGATTTAGCCTGTGCAATCACCACTGTGAAGAGGAATACTTTAGAAACTAGAGCAGACAGAGTGTGGGTTTGTCTTCATGGCTTGAGAACCTCACAGTTTGGTTGATATCTTGTTTTGGCCCCTTGCCTATTGAGTGTAAGACCAGCTTGAAGGTAGTCTATAAAGGGGAATAAGGCTTATTTTGGTTTGAAATGTAGGTACTCGGTTGAGTATAGAGACAGTTCAGCATGGGACGGTAAGTTGTGGTGCACTGTTCATTCTGCTGTTCTCAAAAAGAGCTAGGGGAATCTCCCCGGTACAATGAACCTGTAAATACTTGCACATAGCGTCTGTCTTCTCTGATCGAGCAGTGGTAAGAGTAGCTCTTTAGTGGGCTAAATCCTCTTTCACTTTTTCTTTAGTAGTTAGTCTCACCCTGAAATTCTCCAGTAAGTGTGCAGAATGGCTCCGTTAGTCAGGATCTGGGGCAGCTGCTGCTTGGAGGTACTCTGGTAGAGACCCTGGGTCCCCACGTGGGTCACCTTCGAACCCCTGGGTTGTCTGACCTTCACCGGGGTTCGATGTCGACCTCTATGAGTGGGTCGTCCTGGGTTTTCTATGGGTCGGTCGCCTGGGTTAGGGGGTCAGCTCGGAGGTGCTGTTTTCATAACTGTCCTGGTCATGGGGAATGTCCTGGGGAAAAACATGTGGGGGAAGTTTTTAAACTGGATATTTTCATGAAATTTCCAATCATCGTAACTCCATCCACTACGAAAGGTTACTATCATGATGAATGTAACCAAGGAGGGGGTTAAAAATCTTGATTTTTTAACCCTCCTTGATGTAACTAAAAGGTTTAACATTTATTTTAAGTCAGAAATTATTGAACTGGGGGCATTGCAGGAACCATATAGTGTTGGAGGCTGATTATGACTGGTTTCCATAGTGACAGGAGAATCCTGAGCTCCTATTGGACTGATTTGCGAAGTGATAAAGAAACCCTGAGCTCCTATTGGTAGTTCAGAATCTGTAAAATTTCCAGAACTACCAATAGGAGCTCAGGATTCACTATGAAAATCATGGGAATGGTTCTCTCTAGTGTATGGTGACAAGCTCTCAGGGAGGAGGCACAATCAGCCCTGACAGCAGAGATTGTGTACCACAGGCTATGTTAGAGTGTATGGCCACAAGTTCTCAGGGAGGAGGCCCAATCAGCCCCTGACAGGGAGAGAGTGTGTAACACAGGCTATTTAGAGGTTGTATGGCCACAAGCTCTCAGGGAGGGAGGCCCCATCAGCCCCAGACAGTGACGTGAGATTGTTGTAACACAGGCTATGTTAGAGGTGTATGGGCACAAAGCTGTCAGGGGGGAGGCGGCCCAATCAAGCCCCTGACAGGAGAGATTGTATAACAGTCAGGCTATGTGTTAGAGGTGTATGGCCACAAGCTCTCAGGGAGGAGGCCCAATCAGCCCCAGACAGTGAGAGATTGTGTAACACAGGCTATGTTAGAGGTGTATGGCCACAGCTCTCAGGGAGGAGGCCCAATCAGCCCCAGACAGTGAGAGATTGTTGTAACCACGGCTATGTTAGAGGTGTATGGCCACCACGCGCTCAGGGAGGAGGCCCCATCAGCCCCTGAAAGTGAGGAGATTGTGTAACACAGGCTATGTTAGAGGTGTATGGCCACAAAGCTCTCAGGCGAGGAGGCTGACCAAATTGGTGGTGGGTCAAGCCCCTGACAGCGAGTAGAGATTGTGTCTAACACAGGCTATGTTTAGAGGTGTATGGCCACAAGCTCTCAGGGAGGAGCCCAATCAGCCCCTGACAGGGAGAGATTGTGTAACACAGGCTATGTTAGAGGTGTATGGGCCACAAGCTTTCTCAGGGAGGAGGCCCAATCAGCCCCTGACAGCGAGAGATTGTGTAACACAGGCTATGTTAGAGGTGTATGGCCACACGCGCTCAAGGGAGGAGGCCCAATCAGCCCCTGACAGCGAGAGATTGTGTAACACAGGCTATGTTAGAGGTGTATGGCCACAAGCTCTCGGGGGGAGGAGGCCCAATCAGCCCCTGACAGAGAGAGATTGTGTAACACAGGCTATGTTAGAGGTTGTATGGCCAAAAAGCTTCAGGGAGGAGGCCCAATCAGCCCCTGACAGCGAGAGATTGTGTAACACAGGCTATCCTGACCTGTTCCCCTGTTGTCTCCGTGGGTGTGGCGCTGTACAGTCTGTTCCTCTCCTCCAAACCTCCAGCCCGTCTGACGGGAGTGTCGATGGGGCGCGGCCCTCCAGGCTGCCGTAGCTGAGCGGAGAAGACGACAGGTACGGCGGCGCCGAGGGCACGCTACCCCCGGGAACTGGTGCAGCTGGTTTCTCCTGTCTGATCCCCACCGGGGTCGGGGGGCTGAGGGTTAAATCCTCATGGGGTCGTCCCAGATGTAGTCTGGAGATGGACAAAATACAAGGCAATCAGAGGTGCCAGCAGAAACTGAAGTTGGCTGTAAAGTCTTGTACCTTGTACCTTGGCCCTTAACCCAGGCCAGGGTTTGGGGGCACTGGCATGGTGGAGTGTCTGATCATCTGCCTCCATCCCTCTCGGCTGTGTGCTAGGGTTAGGGTTTCCGCAAGGTTTTGCCTGTCCATTCTTGGATGTTGTTGGCCCATTTTCTTCTGCCTTCCCCTTTTTCTTGCTCCTTTTACTGTCCCTTGGAGGATTGTTTTTCGACAGTCCATGTGATCTCATTACATGTCCGTACCGTAAAGTCTTAAAGTACTGAAAATGTTGTTACAGTTACTGTTTTGATAGCTTCATGCCATAATAGTACAAGTGACAGGCTTCCATATCATATGTCTTCTACTTAATCAGGGATGGCAGACTTCAACCCCTTACCCATACTGCTTTGCAACCCTCCTTAGTCATTAAACACAGAAAAAACTGTAGATGGAAAGAAAAAAAAAAGTCTGAAAGCTAGGAGTAAAGAAGAGGAAAGGAGGCTGGGAGTCTTAGTGGCCTTCAACTTTGACATGTTACCCACATATAATCACACCACATTATACGAAGGTCAAACCATGACAAAGCTTATTGATTAAAATAAATAAAAAAATAAAAAATCTGACCTTCCGTTGTTCCACGGTGAGCCAGTCGCCACACTCTCCTGACATCTGGATGGTCTGACACTGTCCTCCCCTCAGGACCCGCACCGTGTCTATCGCCATACCGTCCTCCTCAAGGTCCTTTATAAACTTCCTGAGGCTGGACAGGGCAGGCAAACAAGAGATGTAAAACACTAATTCTTTTATTATAATAATAACTTTATTGCCCAACAATTTGTACAGGGTACAAGTATATCTACAATGTACTAAGTACATGTACATAACTACAGTTTCATAATTCTTAGGCTAACCTAACTAATACACGAGTGGGTGGCTAGTATGGGAATGAGCTTTTTAGTTTTCAAATACTGATTATACAAAAAGAAAACAATGGCACACCTACAAAATAGGTGGCCCACATGTGGTAACAACACAACTGAAACATAAAATCAGGAAACAATGGTCTATATAATCACTACTAGTAAAGAACCCCTATTAATGCTCACAAAATATTGGAGATATTAGTTAAAGGCCCAAGCATTTGCAAAGAAGTCATAGATTTGGTTGTTCTGTTTAGTTAATTTTGGGCTGAATTGGGTTTAAGCCAATTTGCAGGGCAGAGATTTGACAGGTTGTACTTACACTATGGTGTGAGTCCGACACATGGACAGGCAGATCGTCGCCACCCATTGCGTTCCACCCCAGACCAGAACAACGAGAAAACAACTCGTCCCACGTACATTACGTAACAGATCCACGGGTTCAGCGCAATCTTCTCACAGTGTTCCGTGTTTCCGGCAAGAACTGCCCAAACTTGTTATAATTAGTCAAAGCGCCGAACACGGTGCCACAGGAAAATAACCAGCAGTGGCCGCGAAAATCATCTTGAAAATCGATTTCTGGAGTGCACGCGAACGCTGTCATAGAAATGCTTTTTGGAGGAAGAGAGTTTGAAGGCGAGACTGTTCGCGCGTAGACACCCACCGAAATCCATCCCACCGTCAGCAACATAAGAATGGGTGCCGTCGATGGCGTTTTGACTCGTGTGGATGTTCTAGTATGTCGACCACAGTTCTCCACCCTGTACAAATCCCTAACGCCAACCCACTTGTTAGAGTCAGTAAGTACAGAAAAGTTCGAACCACGGACGATCTTTCTCCTTCAGCTTGATTCCCAAGGATTTGGCCACCAGAAACCACGCCCACTTTGGGAGGTGGCGACAGGCGGGGCGAGACTGTTTGGTGGCCGTCTTTTTCCTCGGAGATCTGTATGGGGACAACGACGCTATCGCTGTATTCCCCGCTGGCATGAAGTACCACCGCCGAGTGGCGTCAAGAGACTGGCGCTTCATGGCGAGCTGTCGCAAGACTCTGAATATAAAAACACAAAAATTAATCTATTAGATATGAAATTCTTTATTGCAAATCATGCCCGAATGTTAATTGCAAACTGACAAGGACAAAGAGTACGAATGTATTGCAGAATGGTATAAAACCATATTGCTAACATGGAGTTCTACTTCTAATCTAATCTTCTATTTCTACTTAAAACTAATAACGTAACATGTACATATGACAAAGAGAGGATAACTAATACAGAAAGAAGGGGAGGTTAAGAGCAACATGGTAACTACCATTCTATTTCTAGTTTAGCTATTGTGGGGTTTGACTAATCTTCTCTGGAGGCAGTGATTAGATATGATTGAAACTTGTGAACTGACCAGGTCACCCTACTACTATTGAGAACAACACATATCTGGTCTAGCTGCAAATGCAATTTGATTATAAAAAATCACATGACTCTCTTGCAAGAGTAATAAATACGAAGCAAAGGAGTGAGTAGGATTGCTTGAAGAGTTACAGTGTATTACAGTAAGTAGGCTTTTAATTTCAAGCTATAAATATATAGATTATGATGTAAAATGTTGACCCCCAAAACATGTTCAACTGTAACCTCTCTTCTTTTTCAACTTATTTAGGTACTGTTGTTCCAGTCATTGATCAAAAATTTGAATGTTACAAATCCCAATAAGGTTTTTAAAATCAATACAAATTGATTATGTGATGTCAACTGGTACTGACAGTACAGTACTTTGTAACTGGAGTGAAAGTTTAAAAACAAACTATGGATGATGCATAACAGGCCTGGACCTGGACACAGGGGGGACAGTCATCAACAATGCTGTCCAACAGGTCATTAATATGTTATCAGAGCCTAGAACTTCTTTCTAAATTTAAGATTAAGATTCAAAGAAAGTACTCTTCAAGACAGTACTTTTAATCTTTTGGCAAATGTCGATAATATATCTGTACAAGCTGAGGACCGTTGACACTTTTAGCACGTGTGTATGAAATCTCACACTGTGTCAAATGTAATTATTTAAGATACCCTGATCTAGGTTCAGATGATATATTTAGATTGAGTCGTAACTTTACCATGCCTTCACAAGAGATTGGACATATTTCTTATATCACGATTTAGATTAAACTTTTAAAGCTCCTTGATTAAATTTTATATTTGGCTATCTTTAGTTTGTCTCGGACTAAAACAAAATGGAATTTCTCACTTGCAAAACATGTTAAACACTTTTAACCAGTTAAATAGTTAACATCAAAACTGCCAAGCCCATTTACCATTGTTTGGCAAACTTCCGGTGGTTAGGTCCTATAAATTGTGTATCATTAGATGACGTAATGGTCCTCAAGAAGTATTATAAGACCACTCTCTCTCGAGTGCATATAAAGACCAGGGTTGTAAAGGGACTTCTTTTTGCTTCGCAGCGTCTGTTATTTGCTTTAAACACAATTCTCACCACCTTAATGCGAACTTCTTTTTTGTAGACAAAGTGTAAAAGTGCTTTAAACTTGACTTTCTCCTCAAGTTTACGTCAGTGTAAGTTTATCGTCACGACGCCCAGTATATCTGAAAGGTTACGGCGATTATTACACTGTAGAAAAGGAGAAACATGTCTTACTTTTTAGGTTTTCTCCTACCGGATTTCCTTGAGTTGCTGGATAGTTTCTCGGAGCCCGAACTCACGGCCCCCGTTAGTTGATCAGTAGCGGAGTTTTCTCCGAAGTTCGGGCGGGGAGACCTCACCGGTTGACCCCGAAGAAAATCTGCGCGATCTTCCGGTGCTTTCCCCAGCATCGCGCCCCCAAAATGGCGAGTCCCCGTCTTCCTGGCTGTGCCGAAGTTTTTCCGGTTCATAGTTAGCAGAGTTACGTAAAGGAATGAGGCATCGCACAAAACGCCTGCAGCTGTTTTAGACTCCCCTGTCCGACTCCAACAAGTAAAGTTTGCGATTTAATTTACCAGGCAGGGGTCACTTGAGTTCATTGCAGAGCGCATCTGAACGGAATTTCTTTCTAAGCTAAAGACATATTGTTTGTATCTAAATAAAAAGTTTACGGAAAATTTTTCATCACAATTAATATTCAAGTATATCATTTGCAAATGTATTTGTATTTTTAATTGTTCGGAAAGTAGGTGGTGCGTGCGTTGTTGTTTGGATGCTTAGGTGAAAAGTTTACGCGACTTAATAGACGAGTCCATGATGACAAAGTATAGGGGTGTATGATTCTGCAGGATTAGAAAAAAAAGTTACATAATACTTGGCTACAATGCATTAATTCGTGTTCGTCGTTAACACTATTAAAAAAACTATTTATAGATGTCGATAGAATCGTTTTGTATCAAAGATGTCGGACTTTCTAGTACTTTTTAAAATCTGTTTTTATTTTCATACCTAAGTTAGTTAATGTATGTTTCCAAAAGGGGGGGGGGGGGTGTCAAACTTTCAGCTGACGCAGATGGGACTTTGGACCCGTAAAACACACTGACACATCTGCCTTCTCCGCAGTATTGTCCACTTTTTCGCTGAGTTCTGTACAGAATCGTTGTTTTTTGCACCAAACTGGCGGCGGCTCGTGTCGTAGAGACGCGATTGTGAAAGTTGTCCGGGCAGTTGGAAGGGCACATCGTAAGTTCGAACTTGTTGTAGTAGTATAGTAGTAAGTAAAAATACCTTGAACTTGAAGCCTTGAAGATACTAGTACCTTAAAGAATCCTAGGTGAATGTAGGCATTGCTTTGTTTGTCTCCCTCACTCACTCTTTCTCTAGTCTTTGTAATTCTTCTTGCTCCAATGCTGGTTAGTCTTGGTCTTATTTAAGAGTCTAGTCTAATATCTTATATAACTCTTAAATAAGACTAGCCGCGGCGACTGTTGTAGGGCTTCTCTTGCTTGCAGTCTTTCACATTAGCCCTAACAAAAGACTGCAAGCAAGAGAAGCCCTACAACAGTCGCCGTGGCTAAAAAAAGACAAGACTAACGTTAGACTATATTAAACGTTAAAAGATTTAAGTGGTTGATGGTTGATGTATTATGACTGTGTCTCTTGTGTTGCCGGAATATAACGTTACGTTACTGAGTAAATTGCTCTGAAATCTTCTCCCCCAATATTATTTTGCAATTTTGATTTTTCCCCCCAGCAACCCATGGGGTTCAGGATAATGGTTGTATCCGCATCAAACACTGTTTAAACACACAAACAAGCAAAAGAAACAAACAAAAGCTGATGTCATGTGTTTACAGAGATGGATAAGTAACCACAAGTTGTGCTTGTGTAAAACGACAAGCTAACCCCAACATATGTGCCTACTCGGGACTGTGCCAAAAGTCACCCTGTATTCCAGTCAACATCTGTTTGTCGTCTCCACACATTGAGTCACTAATAGTTGAGCCTCTCCACATATGAAAGGACCCACTGTATGCTTTAGTGGGTGTTGACTGTTGCAAGGTTCCTCTTGCAATTGCTTGCAGCCTTATTTTATAGCCTGTATAGTTTTGATAAAAATTTGTAATTTTGATGATAAAGCATTGTGATTTGTCTTCAGTCAGAGGTGACAGGAAAATGAAGAAAAGGAAGGAAAAAGAAGAAGAAGATGTTCAGGTTACCATGGTAACAATTGATTGTCTCCGTCCCCACAGGTGCAGGTGCCCCGCCCACTCTGCAGGCTTTCGCTCCAGGTAAGTAAAAATCACTGTACATCTTGAACTGTTCGTGGGTGGTGGCCGTCTTCAGTGAAAACTGATCCTTCCTCAAAATTACATCCCCACAAATGATATATCTGTCATTTCTTACTATATGGTACAAATCAATAATGCTTGAAGAAAAAATGCCACCTGTTTGTATAAACTGTGTAGGAAAATAATTTGTTCTACTGAACACAGCCACACAGAGAAGATGCCAGACCACAGAGACAAACAGAAACAGAGGTACGCTTGTGGAGGTGAGTTATGTTACTATCCTTGCTACATCATGCTCTATTGTGACTAGTAGCATTGACTATCAAAAATAAGTCATATGTAAAAAAGAGTGTTAGAGTCGAAAATGATAACATGATTTATTTTGAAATACCAATTCTAAACCAATATGACAGATTTCATCGCAGCATGCCTTGAAAAGTTCCTGGACGGAGAAGTGACGTTCTTCCCTTTTTATCTCTCACAGATGGCGACATCTACATCAGATATGGCATGGGTGTTACACAAGAGGTGTCGGGGGCATGGTGAGTCATCATAAAAAGGAAAATTACAGCTATAACCATGGAACTGTCTCGTAAAATGTATCACCGGTAATTGTAACCTAACAATCAAGTCACTGTGGTAGTGAGTGATTTATTTGATGAAACATAGATTCAAAATGGCTTTGCAGCAAAAACTAGTTTACCCCTGGTATATATTATCTTTTTTTTCTACCACAGGAACTTTGTTCTTTATTTTCTTGTTGAAAATGTTTAGGTTAAACCATGGAAGGAAAGTCTAATTAAAAGACTAATAAAAGCAATAGAAGTTTGTATGATTTGTTGATATTTTTTCTTCAGGATTTCCAGAACATGGGAGCCAAGAAAGTTTGCCTTATGACAGACAAGACGGTAATAAGTAGAACATTTTCTGCTTTTTATGCATATATTATTCTTTATCATTAGTTTGGATTTGATGAATCATACCAGTACTGTTTATCATACTTTTTTAACATGAATGAGTGCTGTTATATTTTTGTGTAGGTTGAAAGCTCCCCCTATGCAGATTGTGCTCGAGGCCATGACTAAAGCAGGGTCAACTATGAAAGTGTTTGACAACGTTCGTGTGGGAACCAACGGACTCAAGGTTACAGATGTGTGGAATAGAGATAGCGGCGAGGTGGTCTTGTGGTTAAGGTCATTGACTTTTGAATCCCGAGGCAGGCCCCAGTGTTGGTGTCCTTCCAAAGGCACTTAACACTCACCTGAGACACTCACTCGACCCTAGTGTCTACACTGTTGCTTCTGAGTGCTGCTATTGGCTAATGCCAAGAAAGAATCACAACCTGGATGTCTTCATTCAATTTCAATCTAACCCTTCTACAAGCTTACTTCATTGCACTTGCTAGATTGTTCTTTCCACCCAGCTTCAATGCTGCTATTGACTTTGCCAAGAAGGGGAACTTTTGCTGCTAGAGGACTGAAAGGCAGTATGGATATAATAGAGTGAAGTCTGCCATCTTCGATTGCCTTGTTCTTGACAATAAAGTTTCTTTCTATCCTCCCAGCTTCCAGGCTTGCTATTGACTTTGCCAAGAAGGGTAACTTCGATGCGTACCTGGCGGTGGGGGGAGGTTCAGTAATGGACACGTGTAAGGCTGCTAACCTGTTCTCTGCACACCCTGATGCTGAGCTGATTGGATTTCGTGTACCCTCCATCGGCATCGGGGGCCTGCCTGTCACCAATCAGCTCAAGCCTCTCATTGCAGGTAACCTGCTTCAGTTGTAACACAACTTCTCATTTGTTACTGTTTCACCAATCAGCTCTAGCCTCTCATTGCAGGTACCTGCTTCAGTTGTAACACAGTTTCTTATTGGTTACTGTTTCACTAATCAGCTCTAGCCTCTAATTGCACAGGGTCAGTTGTGTAGCCACAGCTCCTTATTGGTCATGGTTTCACCAATTAGCTGAAGCTTCTCATCGCTGGTACCTGCCTCAGTTGTAACGTACTTTGTCATTGGTCAGCTCAAGAACGGGAAGTTACTGTATTGTTCTTGCCTTGTCTGTGTGCGTGCGTTTGTGTGTGTGTGTTTGCGCGTGTGTGTGTTGTGTGTCTGCATTGTTTTTGGATAAGGGGGTGAAGTCTGCCATCTCTAGCTGATTGCCTGCTTTTCTTTTGCCACAGGTTCCGACCACATCAGGTACAGGTAGTGAGACTACCGGGGTGGCAGTCTTCGACTATGACCAATGAAGGCCAAGATCGGTAAGGGGCTACTTCACTACACACTTAGCTAGCTTCAAGAAGTTGTTATACCACATATTGTAGTTCTTTTTTTTTGCTGTTGTTAACAGCTTGTTTACCCTACGCAGCTACAAAGTATGGTTTGATATTTATTACATCTTCATAGTTCAGTTTAAATAGTTCTGTACAGTCACTGTAAAATGATGCATGTAAGGCTTGTTTGTTATAACTGGACCTGTCCTTGGTGCTGACATAACATCATAATAGATTATTCAACTTTAAACCTTTTAATTTCATATTCTTTCAGGCTACTTTACTGCATTAACATGTTGTATTTTCACAGGCATGGCCAGCGTGCAATCCGGCCGACTAGGGACTGGTGGACCCGATGCACTGTAAATACAATGCCTGAGAGAGTGACAGCCAACAGTGTGTGCTTCGATGTGCTGTGGTAAGCAATGATTCTTACTTTCTGTCTGTATTTTTGTGTTTGTTCATGTAGTCTATGTCTGTGTCTTTTTCTTTGTGTGGTGTGTGTGTGTGTGTATGTGTCTGTGTGTTCGAGTGGTGCATGCGTATGCACGTGTGTGTTTTTGTGTGTGTGTGTGTGTGCATGTGTTTGTGACTGTGTGTGTTGTGTGTCTGTCCTGCCTGTCTGTGGGGTGTGTTTGCGTACATAGGTGTGGTCAGTGTACACTTAGGCATCATTGCCATACATCCTGTGCTGTCATTTCTGTCTATGGAACTGGGAGGGCCACCAAAGCACTATGGGTAAGGGGGTGAAGTCTGGCCATCTCTGCCTTGTGTTTTTACAGTCATGCCCTGGAGTCCTACACAGCCATCCCATACCAGGAGAGGAGGCCAAGGCCCCAAAACCCCATCCAGCGGCCCTGCCTACCAAGGCAGCAACCCCATTAGCGATGTGTGGTCTCTGCATGCACTCAGGATCATCAACAAGTACATGAAGAGGTGTGTAGGGGGCCTTGTTTTTCTTTGTTCTTCATTGCCTGGAAAGTATGGCTTCTGGTTTATGTCATTTATAACTAGTCTAAAAGCTTCTGTAATATGATTTCACTTGCAGTTTTAAAGACTGTTTAAAATTTCGAACTTAAAAGAAAGCCTTTGCTGTCTCGTTTTCCTAGCTACAGAAGTTTTACTGCTAGCCTGTTATCTATTTTTGCATGGATTATTCATACTTAGAAACTTTAAGGCGCCCCAAATCCCCACAAATTTTTCCTGCATGACTTGTGTTCTGGACATTTCAGGGCGGTGAGAAATGCTGATGACACGGAGGCGAGGTCTCACATGCATCTGGCTAGCACCTTCGCTGGATCGGCTTTGGGAACGCTGGGGGTTCATCTGTGGTGGGTCTTACTCAAATGCCGTTTAAACTTATGAAATGACTGTTAGTTTTGTGCGGTATTGGAAGGATTGGGGGAAGGGTAGTCATTTCTAGCTAAAGATCAAAGTGAAGATTTCTCTGTCAGTGGTAAAAAAAAAAACATGATGCATACTTTTTTATGATTATAATTGACTACAACAATCTTTTACTTTTCGTTTCAGCCATGGAATGTCCTACCCCATCTCTGGGCTGGTGAAAGAAGTTCAAGTCTAAGGACTACTCCGATGACCATCCTCTGGTGGTAGGTTCAGCACTCACAATATTCAATTTTACAGCTAATTTTGCTTAATAATATCTTATTCTATACGAGCAATCGCCATGATGTCACGGACATCGAGTGGTAGGCAAATAGCAGGTTTACAGTTGGCTGATTTGTCTACCAATAATTTGCATGTATACATCTGTAAACAAAAGCAGTGATCGCTTGTATAGCCGTCTTGTGATATGTCAAAGGATGTGGGTGCAGTACTAGTATCTGCTTGAAGATTATTCTCTGTTTAGATATTCTTTGTCATCAATTCAATTTGTCAGCTAATATGTTTCCTCTATTGTTCAGCCCCAACGCCTGTCTGTAGTAGTGTCTGCCCCCCGGCTGTGTTCCAGTCAGTCAACTAGCGCCCATGTGTCCTGAGAGGCCATCTCTCGAGGTAACAGCAGAGATACTAGGTATTCTCAAGTGTTGTGTGTTAGTGTGAATTTTTCATTGTGTTGCAGAAGAGGGAGACTTGTGTTTCCCGGAAGATTCTGAATGAAACTGTGCACAAGCGGTTTCTCTGCAATTCCCAATACACATTGTACATTGTACATAATGCAGCATTGTCAAACATCCTTAGTGCTACTATTGTCTGTGTGGTCGTAAAAATTGTAACTGTGATCATGTGATGTTAACACAGAAGTGTTCATGTTAACATCAAAATTAGTGCTTTACAATAAATCCACTCTTTTGGAGCTTATTTTAAAACAGTGCAGCAAGAAAATTTTGATAAAAGATTGTTACTAATAACGTCAAGTGAAGTATTGTTTTTGGCATGTCTGTACAGTCTGTCTTTCTGCTGTGCAGTTTCAGTATACACATGTATGCTGCCCGACCAGAGGCGGGCTTACTGTGTAAAGGGGTGAAGTTTGCCATCTCTGATTGCCTTGTTTTCCCAACAGGTCATGATATCAGGAACGCCAAGAGGGAGGATGCCGGACCAATCCTGGCCGACGTGATTCGCAAGTTTGTGAAAGACTTGGATGTGGACGACGGTTTTACAGGCACTTGGGTACAACACAGAGGACATCCCTGCACTGGTGAAGGGTACACTTCCTCAGGTTAGTGCACTATAGATTCATTTAACTGGAAAAATGATGAGAACATCACAATTGTATAAGCACTAAATTGAATGCTACCTGCATGATTCAAGAAACCTCAGCTGTTCATTCATGCTTCTGTTCCCATTGAAGATCACAGGATTGATTGTTTAACCCTCAAACCACCGTATGGGGTCAAAATTGACCCCAGACGTATATAAATATGGCGCCATTTCGACATTTCTTGTCAAAAAACGAAATTCCTCCTATGAGTTTGTTTGTATATATGTCTTGTACTTCTTATACGGTTTTATTGAGATTGGCTCATTTTTGATTGAGTTATCCTAGAAAGTTTTATGCATTGTCCAGTGGGGTCAAATTGACCCCAGAAAAATGTAATGCATTTTTTAACACATCTGCGTCTTTTGTTGTCCCCCCAAAATTTCTTCCAGATGATATGTTTGCTTGAGCTTCATGCTGTCATGGACCTCATGCTTTGAATGAACGCAATATTGAATCAGGAAACTCAATAGTTGTGACTCTTGACTAAGTTGCCTATGGAATTGGGGTCAAAGGTCATCAACATTGCTGCCTGTGGACTTCTAGTGAAATTAAATTAAATTATGATAATGAGCAGAAATTATTCACACCTAATCATGTCAAACTATCCCTGATAGATTAATGAAACTGTACATACATACAAATCGCAAAAAGAGTCACACTAAAAAAACCGTATTCGTGCAAAACATTATGGGGTCAGTTTTGACCCCATACGGTAAGATTCGTCGCAAAAAACCTACGGTGGTTTGAGGGTTTAGTATAGGAAAAGGTACCCTTTGTTACCCTTCTACTGTGCTATGCCACTTTCAAGCTTTGGTCAAGGGTTAGTATGCATCCGAGTCAGGTAAGGAAATAGGTGTCAAGTGCCTTTCCTCAGCTTAGAGCACAATATTGTGGCCTGTTAGGGATTCAAACTCAGAACCTTTAGATTGTAAATCAACAACGGTTACCCTAACCATATGACTTACGTTGTAACCTCCAATGACGTTTTTGTTTTCTGTTCATTTCTGCAGCACCGAGTGACAAAACTCTCTCCCCGGCCTCAGACAGAGGAAGACTTGGCTGGTTTGTTCGAGGCATCCATGAAAATCTACTAGTACTAGTCAAAAGAACTAGCTTAACAAGACAAACCGTCCTGTTGAAGTTTTTAAAAACGCTGCTGCGAAATTCCTCAGCGAAAAATTAATGCTTTCATTTACAGAAAAATTAATGCTCTCATCTACAGAAGGGGCACTAGGTAGCTTTAAACGTTTACAGCTAGATGTTCAATGGTTAAGTATAACAGGTCATTCCATGTAATATAGCCAGCTGCCGCCACGCCACGTACCGAAGGGTGGTTATACTGGCTATACAATACACAGTGTTTAATTTTGTTATAGTAATTCTTAAACTACTGAACCAAATGTGTTGAAGAAACTTCTCATCTAGATTACTTACTAATGAAGAACTACTATGCCTCAGTGTCCTTTTATTACTTGGACATACATGTAGACAATGGCTTTTTCATGAAAGCTGTTATGAGACCTGTGATCGCTCATATTCAATGTTTGATCATCTTTATCGAACTAAAGGGGTAGAGGTTCATCTATGACACAGAAATGAAAAGAACACCATGATTGTACAAAACCATTATGTGTATTGTGACATATGTTACCCACATAACAAGTGAAATACACATTCGGAAGACGTCCCTACAGGCAAGTCTGCTACAGTTCCTACCCACATGCTTCTTACACTTTTGTTGTTCATTCATTTTGCACCGACCCTTTCAAACTGAGGTACTGATTTCATCAAAAATGAAAAGTCTACGATGTTTGTTATTAATGTTAACAAAGACATACATGTATACAAGTCTAAATCAACTGCATTTTACATTTGGGTTGAACAAATACGAGCAATCGCCATGACGTCACAGCCAGTGAGTGGTAGGCAAAAAGCGGATGACGGTTGGCTGATTTGCCTACCAATAATTTACACGTCTTCAAATAATTTGCATGTATATGATGTAAACAAAATGAGCAATCGCTCGTATATGTAAGTGGTTGTGCTACCCATAGCCTGACTGTATCATGCTTCTAGCAGCCCTTCCACTGGTCAGACCCCTTGTTGTACAAGCTATCGGGTAGGAGGTCCAATCAGCCCCAAGAGGTTGTGTAACACAGTCTATGCTACCTTGTACACTACTTCTGGATGCGTGATATCTTGCTGAGTTATTCAGCAAGCACGTACTATAAACCTTTCAGACCTTAGACGACAAAGTCCTCAAGGGAAAATAAACTAACAGCACCAGTTAATAAATAATGTCGTACACAAACACACACCTAACTTTAATTCCTGCAAGTTCTCTGGCATTTTGTTTAATTTGCTACAGTGCAACATTCTTTCTAAAGATTAAGTACAAAAACTTTCGATGTTCAGTAGTCTTTTGCTAACCCTAAGTTGCAGTGGATTCAATGACTTTGTGCCTTGCAATACTTTTGCATTTGTGTATCATCAGTACAAGAATTAAAAATTCTAAAAGGAACTACTGTGGTTATGGAACTGCTTACAAAACTTAGCATTCTACAAAAACTGATCTTTTCTAACACAATTGCACACACATACATGTATATGGAAATAATAAAATGTATACGACTACATGTACTCTTTCAAGTTTGAATTAAGAATGCCAGGCTTAAGGCACCTTTAATATAGTTCACATTGAGCAATGTTTATGACTTTACTGATGTCTATAGCTGTACAAATGTTCCTAATATGAAGACATGTAAGTCAATAAATATACAATACACTAGTACCATGATTCCAAATGGGTAACAACTAACATACAGCTGAAGTGATATTTACACATTTGTGGCTTTGGCATCGCCAACTTTCTTGCACGTTTCCAAAAGAATTCTGTCGAGCTACCTACACGTAACATGCACCAGTGAGTTTCTCATATACGTAGTTACTATCATTTCAATTGCTGCGAACTGGTTTTATTTACATCACTCATCCGTCGACAAACGAACTAGCTAGAATATCGATTCACACTCGTGCACATTAACATCACATTATTTATAATGATTGACATATATTCTGTGACATGTTAACTATTCGACATATACAAAACCCACATTCATATGAGCACCTCTACGACAATGGTCCACTTGCATTCTTATCAACTACCTAGTACATGTATGTAGACACGAAAAAGAATTCATAAAAAATCCTTTTTGTTCCCATGGTTTACTCTGACAGTTTAAATTTCAGGGCTCGAAAATACTTGACTTTTATTTTCTGCAGTAGGTAATCCATTATGAAAAGCTTACATCCGTTAGCTTGCCACATAGCACGTCTAACCCATGCACAAGGGGCAAAAATGGATGTTGAAACGGGTGGTGAGTTAGCCCTGTAACACATAGCCAACCATGGTCTACTAATCTTTTCCAGACCATGGTTGGGAGTTAGTGTATCAGTGTATTAAAATTGTCTGAAACAGCTGACTCTAAATTTTGAAAAATCATAGCCAGGAATCGAAAAATCAAAATCGAAACTCATAATCTGCTTGGATGCGATCAGAGGAGCGAAATGGAACTACGATAGGATGGATTCCAGGCTACTCCCAACCCAGCACCAATCTTGGTTGGGGAGCGGTCAGGAGCAAAGTTGTAGGAAGGTCCTGAATGTGTTACAGGGCTTAAGTGATATTGCAAGTTGTATGAGGGTATTTCGAGCCCTGGTTTTGATACTTATGCATTTAAATACCTTACACATTAGTGACAATGTAACAATCTATACTAGCTACACATGAGAACTCAAGTTCACCTCTGACCGGCTGAGTGTGAACTCTGACATTGAACTATGACCTTTGCCCTGTCATCTGCTGAGACTGTGCGAGTGTTCCCGTCTGCCGAGACGTTGCTCGGGAGGGAGGAGGGCGAAGAAGGGATGACTGAGGGCTTCGGACAACGTGATGCGCTTGGAAGGGTCGTAGGTCAGCATCTGCGAGATGAGGTCAAAGAGCTCCTCGTGTTCCTTGTCGTTTACAAGCATGTAACGCTGGAAAATAAACAAGATCGTACCATTAACATATGAGGGAGAGTAACATGTATATTAGTCAACTTAATGCATGTATCATGATCGTATGTACAAATAGTTTTTGTATCAATCAGTTTTGAAAAGGCAATTGGGCTTTAAAAACCCTACAAGTTCGGACAAAAATATCAACACTGAGGATGTATGGCAATGCTGCATTGTGTATATTGGGAATCGGAGAGACACAGACAAGCCAAAAATAGTATTTTACTCCCTTGTATCCCAAAATAGAATGATTTTCTAAACACTATAGACTTTTATTTCTAAGACAGACTAAGTCCAGACTCACCCGTAGAGGTTTGCAGTTCTCCCGGACGTACCGTCCTGCTGAACTCGACTCGTCCCAGTCTAACCGAGACTTGTAGAAATACTTCTGTTTCCTGCAATGACAAAGCATCATGTTGTTGAGTTGGAGCATTCTGGAAATTCATCTTACAGGTCTAGGCATTAAAACACTTCTCTCAAACAATAATAAATCAGGATCCCTGATCCTGATAGGAATTTCTGTTGAGACTCTGATCAGCATCTCTACTTGTAGAATCCGATCCAGGGCAAATCAGAGTCTCTGCCCTGACATATGTCCTGGCACGTCTTAACGTCTTTAAGTAAAAACCTTAGATGAAGTATTTCAGTCCTCAAAGTTACCTTGTTTTCTTGATGAGTTTGGAGGGCATTGGTCCCAGGATCCGTTCCATCATGGCCAGGTGTTCTCTGTTGTCATGTGTCTGAGGAGGGGAAACAACATCACACATTTAGCTGTCAATTAGACATTCAGAGATGGCAGACTTCACCCCCTTACCCATACTGCTTTACGAACCTCCCACTCCCACTGGCAAAAATAATACCAGCACTGAGGATGTATAACAATAGCAATGGTGCATTGTGTATGTTTTGAATTACTGAAACCTAAACAAAAATGCACAGATGACAGTCAAAGATTCGTATGGTGGGGGTCTTTTTGGTGTTAGATGTACAGCATTAACTATTAAACCTTACCTACATGTATGCTAGTTTTCATGCAGGTTTCATGCAAAACAAGTTCTGTTTTTCTAAATCTGAATTTAGATAGCTACCTGATGGAATACTGTACCAGTTTTGTAAACTTGTGATATTGTGTAGGCTTAACTGCACAAAAGACCGTTAAAGACTTTGAATGGTAAGGGTGTTAGATGTAAGGTAAACTTGTGATATTGTGTAGGCTTACCTGGTACATTGTGAAGCCGAGATACAGTTCAAAGATGATGGCACCAATCGACCACACGTCACAAGGCTGGGCCCACCCCAACTCTGTACAGTAGGTAGGAAAAAAGGTATATTTTACCTGACTATTCACACTAACATTACTAACATGCACCTTTACAAGATAGCCCAAAATAAACATACATTTTCATGGGCATCTGTATAAATCACACTAACACAACAAATCTTCACTTCCACTACAATGCTAAAATATCTAATTCTTTTGGCAAACATCACAAAGTTACTTTTTTTAGCTGCCTAAAAGAGAAAACATACCTACAATCCAAGGATACCACAAGAAACCCATCAAGGCTTGAATTTTTTTATGTTTCTACAAAATGCAGGTGGACATTTCAACCCCTGCACGTGCATTTCCACTTCACATTAGCATTTTTCATCCAATTGGACTTTACCCTATCTAGACCGGGGGGGGGGGGGGGGGGGGGGGGGGGCGGTGGCTAAAAGTGCCCGCGCCAACTTTGACGTCGGATAACGTCTGAACGGCTTGCGCTAGAATCCCCAAACTTGATGACTTTTCTTAAAATATAGTTGGCAACAATTTCGTGTAAGTGTGATGAGTACATGATTTTTTGTGTTGCCATGGCAACGGGTTTCTGACAGGCATTTTTTGCGAAATTCAGGAATTTTCGTTTCAACAATAGACTTTTCAGCGTTTTATGTCGAGTTACACATGCTTTCTAATATCAATAACATTTAATGTAATTGTATCTAATTTTTATAAATAAAAGTGAATAAATTATGCTAATTTGATGACGTCATTGGTCAAAATCCAAGATGGCGGACCGTATCATTACATTAGGTATATACGGGTAATTTTCCTTAAAATTCCCCCCCCCCGGCCCCACGAATGCCAAAAAAGCCCGGTCTAGATAGGGTTAAAGCAGTCACTAAGTTCAGGTGCCTCAGGTTTCACAGTTCTCAGTAAAAATCAGGAACAGAAAAGCTGCGTGTACTGACCCAGAATGACCTCCGGCGCTCTGTAGTGTCTGGTGGAGACGATGGTACTGTGGTGTTCCCAGTCAAACGTCGCCGAACCAAAATCGATCAGCCGGATGTCCGTCATCTTAACGTACTTCTCATCTCTCTTCTACAAACCGACAGGAAAATAGTTTTAAGTTTTATGTCAATTCTCTTCATCATAGAAAGAAACAGAACTCATCTCTCTTCAACAAGCAGATAAGAAAAAGGAGTTGTATGTTTTATACATTAATCATTACTGTATTAGAATCTAAAGTGGTCTGTGACAAAAATAAACAGACCGTGAAGTTACCAGAAGAGGGGAATCACAGATAGCAGACTTTACCCCCATGATGGTGAGAGCCCCCTGGCAGAACATAAAAAAACTGCAGTGCACAAACATGCATGCCAAAAACAATACTAGTACAGTTCTTTTGAGCGTGAGCAAAGTATAATAAAGTAAGAAATGCATTCTCTTTAACCTTTTCCTTGCTGCCCAACCCCATAACCAGTACAAATTTGGTGCCAAATGGCTACCTTAGCAGGCTGAAGGTTAAAGGACATTAGAGAAAATGCCCACCTTTTCAGCATTGTAGAACATGTCGTATGAAGAGTCTACGAAGAGGACATTTTCTGGCTTTAGGTCGGTGTGGGTGATCTTGTTGTCATGCAGAACTGCAGAAAAGGACAAAAAGCACATTTAAAACATTTCAAAACTTACAAACTCATTCTTACTACAATTTGGTACCCTAAAAAACTCCATTGACGCATGTATCTGTCTCCAATTACAACTGAGACATTCTCAAAAAGCTTCTGATATATATTGATAGTGTGAAGTTGATACATACACAGCTGTAGCAATAATTCATTCTGCCACTTACATGTATAGTGTTGCCAAGTCTTTCCAAAGTTACACATCAACACTTGGAAACTGAGCAACAGCTGTAAGTCAGCTGGCAATGTCATATGTCACAGTGTTACAAAAGGACTGGTTTGTGAACGAGTTTTGAACTGTAATTTCCAACACAAGGAATTGGAATTTACCCAAATTTTTAACTGTACAACAAGTCTTTGTCAAGGAATGACAAAGACTGGAGTTGGTGGTACAGTCGAAAATTTGGGTAAGTCCAATTCCTTGTGTTGGAAATTACAGTTTAAAACCCGTTCATAATGTCTTCTACCTACACAGATGAACTTTCAAGATAGGGGTTGGTTTGTAATGAGGACTTACATTTGACAGCGTAGCACATCTGGTAGGCGATGTGCCGCACTTGGTGTAGAGGGTAGGGCATGTAACTATTCTCTTTCTGTAAAAGAAAACAAAACGAAGAAAACGTTACAACATGAAGACAAATTCACAAACATGTTACTTATCCTTTAGATCAGGCACTGTGGAATTAGCACATGCAATTTTTGGTGTGTGAAAAATTTATGCCTATAAGAAAATATGCAAATTATCCGTAAGGGACTGGAAAAGTCCAAACTCGAAGTTCTCAAATTTGAAAATAAATGCCATTAAGATGCAAATGTAGAAGATTTTTGGTGCGTGAAAAATAAATGCCTAGAACAAATCATGCAAGACTGGAAAGCTACAACTTGAATTTCTTAAATTTGACAGCAGATATGATACCCAGAAAAAAGGTACAGGTCACAACACAGACAAAATAGAGCAACAACTTAAAAGGGGGTTAAACCCATAGCTTAGTGCTGTTTGTACAGGCTGCTGTTGCATGTCATGTCTGGCCTAATTATGACACAAAGCAATGCTCTTCAAATAACTTCCTAAGAACACTGAAAAGGTAATTCTACAGCAATATTTCAGTATAGTGGTCAAAAAAGTTGTAATTGGCTTTGATACTGATATTTATATTTATTTATTTATTTATATATGTATATATACATATACATGTATACACAAAATTGAAGTTCAAATGATAGCAATCGCATAATCTAACACAGCCTTAAACAGTAAATGGCCCCCATATCTAGCATAACACATGTGGTGGAGCTAAAATAGCAGGTATGCATTACAAATGAAGCCAGACACTTTCTAACATGGAATGTGGACGGCGGTTCGAACGTTTAGCCACACAAACATTGCCACGGGTCATTTCAACCAAGATAAGGGCCAGATGCACTGCCTATACAGCCTCTAAAAGGCTATGTGACCTTTATCTTTACCAAGTAGCATATAGTAGAGTGGATTCATTGGTGAGTGAGGTGTCGGTTAGCTTGAGTGTGCGAGATGTCAGCTAGCTTGAGGAATGAATCCACTCTACTATATACTTTATCTTTACCAAGTACCCTTTCAAAATGATACAAAAGTAGGTGTACCAAGAAATACTGGTGTAAATTATGGAACTAATTTAGGAGGTACAAGATGTTTTGGTAAGACCAACTGGTGAATTGCAAGTAACAGAAAAAAAAGGTATTTCAATACATTTCTTATTAACTATCCACACAAGAACAACAAAAAGAACTTTCACTCACCAGAAAGTCGAAGACGCTGAGCCCCAGCATGTCGAATGAGATGCACATGTGTCCATGGTAGTCAAACCAGTCCAGCATCTGTACACACAGGCTGGAGGAACAGGAGAAGGAACAGTCAGACTTTACATGGATGAAGGTTAGACATCCAGAAAATACACAAGAAAACAGTTACTCAAGCAACTGGATAGATTTCAAAACTGTCAGATGTTTAATTTGAATTGAAAACAGTCACTGACGAAAAGTAGTGCATGCTACTTGAAACGTCTGACAGTTTTCAAAATCATATCCAGTTGCTTGAGTGACTGTTTTCTTGATGAAGACTTTACATCACTCAACACAACACTGTCGTCACTTAAAACTTCAAAAGACATTGGGAGATTAAAAAAACCGGGCTCAAAACAGTCTCTAACAGACTCCAATAGATTTCGGAAAAAATAGTAGAAATTCTATGGTCACTCCTCTGGCATATCATTTCACCAAATTCTACCATTTTTGCTGCAACCCATTGTAAACTGGAAGAGACTCAACACGAAATACTTTCTTTCAGAGCATAGATTTGTAAATTTCTTCAGTGAATTGCAGGTGGGTATGTAATGTCTGGAAAGTGTTATTAAGTCAAGAAGAAAATGGCTACTTTAGTACCATGAAAGCAAATGAAATGATAACTGAAAATGTTTGCACAAAGTTGAGGTATATGGCTTGAAGCTTTTCACTTTCTGAAGTCTCTTTCAAATTTTTAAGTGACTTCCATTACCTTACAACAACTACATCAACAACAACAACTCCTCTGTTGGTTTCAAGAACACAGCACAACATGGAAAAACAGAAAAACACAGGAGACGAACAGAAAGACAGAGGCTGATTTAGTTTGGAACAGATTTTAGCACTTCTACTGTCTACCACTCAGGATACACAGCACACAAACAAAACACTCAGTCCAGACAGAATTTGAATAAAAAATAAAAATATCAGTATTTTGTTAAGGTCTGGTTGAAAAAAAAAAGCATGCCAATATATTCTCTTGGTTTCCAGACAATGTAAAAGAAAATTTAACAAAGAATCAACATGAAAACAGAGAGCTGGGAGGAAAACATGAAGCTACTGCGTGTACCGATGTACTGTACTTTCCCCTCAGACTCTGTTTTCGTGTTGATCATTCTTTCAATCTGATATCGTTTGCCAAATCCAAGAACCAAGACTACAAACCAGAGTGATCCCGGATTACAGAAAAAGAACCAGACAGAAAAAAAGTCAACGAGCAAAGTAAAAAGAAATCTCCCACGGTAGTGCTGTGTACCTAAAGTGAAGTTTAGGTTCAGGTCCGGATTCAAGTCCAGAAGTTTAGGTTCAGGTTCGGACTTGTAAGTCCAGACCTAAACCCATGGTATATACAAAATTACATGGTGTCAACCTTGCAATGTTGTCTTGGTGAAACTGTGGCCACATAACATGGAGGCCGACACTTGACAATGCCCGACGGCAATGTTTTCTTCATTTTGCAGCACAGATTTTGCGATCTATGGAAGATTTTATGTGGTTCGGAACAAAAGGGGTATGTGACATTTTTTTTCCAACCAAGCCGGAACTAGTTCCCGCCATTCAGTTGTGTTTTTTTTCGGACTTGAACCTAAACGTTTTACAAGTCCGGAACTGAGTCCAGCGAACCGGTACACAGCACTAAACTCTCCCACAGTGTCCCTTTTGAGTGGGGTTATCAGAATAGAAAAGAAATACTGGTAGTGAGAGGCAAAGCACCTTGGCTCCCGAGAGGCATTGGTCATCATGGTACTAAACCAGTCCCCCTGATCACCAAAAGGGCTGTGGCACCCGCAAAGAACAAGGAAAACAAAATCACATGGACCTCATCATAGACTACAGTCAAACCTGAATAAAGAGACTCTTTCTACACAACCAAGTGTTTTATTCAGCCGACGTTTCTGTGACCGTCTGTCACCTTCCTCAGGGCAATTCTGACTGGTTCACATTGCACTGCAGCATATTTGTCGCTGCTATAGATGCGTTCCTAAACGTATTAACATATCTACAAGAACATATGCAATGTTTAGGGAACTGTATTTACAATGCAGAAGGTCACAGAAACGTTAGCCTGATTAAATCGCTTTTACGGTTGGCCGGCCACCCAGTATCCAGCCGGCCACTAAAGCCCCGGACGGCAGAGTTTGCGTTACACAGACTACAGAAACGTCATCTGAATAAAACACTTGGTTGTGTAGAAAGAGTCTCTTTATTCAGTGACTTACCAACCTGATGAAACTATTCACGGATACAGTCAAACCTGTACAAATGACCAACTCTACATGAAAACCACCTGGCCAATTTGACCACTTTTAGGTGGTCCCTTAGATAATTTTTCCCATTGACACAAGCATTAAGAATCCTGTCCATGATGACCACCTGTCCACGTACTAGACCTGATTTTATCGGTCGCCTAAGTGGTCTTATTGGGCAGTTTTGACTGTGCTAGTACGTTAATCGTCACGTGGTAGGGCTGTGCACCGGTACAACATCCTAAAAAACATTTTCTGTACAGATCCAAGATACAGAAAGGCCAATGTATTAGTAGTACTGTACCTGAATACACTTACACTCAACTGTATCCTCATTTTGTGACAGTCACTTATAATAAAAACGTGCAACAACGCTACCAGGGAGACAACAATTTTGTAACAAAATAAGTACATGCTTGAGTGTACGTTTATCCAGGTACATTGACATTTCTGTATGCCCTGGAATGATTTTCTCAGTACTGGTACACAACCCTATCACACAACACACATCGTGTTGCACATGCACGTCGGCAGAACGCACTGCACCTGCGCGAAACCCATAATGTATTGTGCATAGCACTTTGGCTGAACGTCTCATATAAGGTTGTATTAGAGCATATAAGGTTGACAGCCTATCTGTAGTTTTCAGATGTTGTATAGGAAAAGATATCGTCTGCAACAGGCAAAATTCTGATGCAACGTTGACCAAAAATCCAGGTTTTCCGCAGGCGCAGTACGTTCTGCCGACGTGCTTGTTGCACATGCAAGCCAGAAAATATGAAAAACAGTGTGGAGGAAGGGAAGGATGTACAGGTTCTTACAATTTGTTGCTGGGGTCCTTGTCTGCCAGCTTCTCCAGCACGTTGATCTCCAGTTTCGCAGCTTCTCGGTACTTCTCGATGTTCTTGATGATCTTCAACGCGATGCTCTTCCTCCCTCTGCGAAAGCGACAAGAAATTGAAGATTTCAGACTTGTGGGAATTATTCTGGGTTTTCATGAACTTCATTTTCACCCTCTTTCCTGTGTCTGACATTTTTATTTGTCATTCTGCCTCTGTCAATCTTCCCCCCACTCACATGCTGTCAACCTACTCTATCTGGACAGATACACAAACCCACAGCCCAGCCACCCAAAACAATACTTCTGTACCCTGAAGCAACAACATGTACTCTCATGATTCTAACTAGGCAAGAGCAAAAAGCCACAGAAAAATGGCTATTCGAAATTGAAGACCCTGACAACTTGCAAAATTGTAATCGGATAAAACCCCTTAGACATGTATTTTATTCTGTTGGCCACTTCCCATATTCTATACCACAATCTTATCATATAGATTGATATATTGCCAATTACAGCGACTAGCTTCTGGGCTGCTATGACTCAGATATGACAGTGTTTCGAAATATGTCTAGTGCGTATGTCTACTTACGTCATAACAGAAATTTGATCTATGTCTGATCCCAACCGGCCTAAAAGTAACTCTTATATATCATTACACCCACAACATTTTTGTCAATGATGATATGCAATAACTCAACATCTATTTTAGCATGTAGAATAGTAAATTTCCAACATAAGTTTACAACTACATTTCTGACCCTTACTGTCCCTGGCTATTGATAAACAGCAGGGAAACAGCTGGATCCAGTTTCACAGAAACATGACTCGCTTTTGATCTTTCTCAAGGGCATCATATGCACTCCACTGGACACTACTAATCACTTGTGTCAACTACTTATACAGAAAAAGTCAATCCACTTTTACAAATATGGCAAAAACAATTTTTAACACCCTCTGGGCTTGAAATACTTGATTTTACTTCCAGCAGTATCTGACTCATATTATCAAACTTGTATTCTTTTATCTAGCAAGGTTGAAAACAATTATTTTCTCAACTTTTCTTCAACTTACTAGAAGTATACATGTACGTAGGTGGGTAGTTCAAGCCCTGCTAAGATACTCTAGGAAAAAAGAATTGAAAGTTTGGATCTCTAG
Source organism: Branchiostoma floridae x Branchiostoma japonicum (assembly GCA_013266295.2). NCBI lineage: Eukaryota > Metazoa > Chordata > Leptocardii > Amphioxiformes > Branchiostomatidae > Branchiostoma > Branchiostoma floridae x Branchiostoma japonicum. The sequence goes on along the minus strand of CM023825.1, from coordinate 1,633,860 downwards.
GAATGAACTTACCTTTGGTGATCGACACATTCCACGACTTTGCCGAAGGTACCTTCACCTAAAGTACTAACAATCTCATCTAAAAAAGAGGGGAACACACGCATTAGACAAGTGTCATACACTAGGGCGCCTGAACTCGTTTGTATGCCACAAAGACGTTCACATGGGCTGTGTACCGGTAGTGCGTCTACACAAGATACACTACCGGCGTATAGTTCTTGTGGAACAGTGTGCAGGTGTGTGTATGCATGTGAAAATTACACTGTCATCAGGTAGTGAAGATATGTGAACTATTTATTTTACTTTGGCGTGATCACAGAACAGTTTGGTTTAGCAAACAATATAGGAGCTCCTTCTGGAAAATACCTAAAACAAGGGAGAGAAATCTTATGTGCACATCTTTGTGGCATATAGAGACACCCATGAGTCTTATACTTAAGTCTGTTATAATTTCATACCGCTTAACCTTACAGCTACCACATATGAAATATTATAAAGAAACATGTATCACACAGATTGCAAACTATTGGACTTTCTATGAGGAACGTTAAGATTGCAATCCGTACATAGGAACCTAGTTATTGTAATATTACTGCAACTGGGCTGGAATAAAGGGGAGAGAGTTAACATAGCCAATGGCATGTGGAGAAGTCTTTTAACAGGACACAGGAAAAACTAAAAGTCATGCCCCGAAACCCAACGTGTGTGTCGTAAAACAAACGCCCCATTTCAAGAGACAGGTACTACGTGTAAGACTTAGAAGAAAAAAAAGCTGAAAGCACTCAAAAATAATATGTGTCTGACTCCTGAATCATGGTCCCTATCATTTCCACCTGCCGTGTTTTAAGGCAGTGTTTGTAGTAAAAGGGTCCGTTTTTTTTGGTTGTTTTTTTTGTCACATGATGTAATGTATGTAGATGACTAATTTACGGAAAAGTGAGTACATCTCGCTTGCAGCCAGTCTCCATGGTGATATATCAAATGCCCCTCCTCGTCGTCTTGCACACTCTTTCCCCTCTTCTTCTCGTGACGGTCCCGCTGTTACCATGGAAACCACGCACCACCGCGCCCGCAGCCAACCCACAGCAAGATTCAGGCCGCGTACACAGGAATTTTTCGGACAGGACGGACGGAGGAAGGATGGTTGGTTGTCGTGTTGTTGTTGTGACGGGGCATTGCATTCGGCGGTACAGGGCAGCCGTGAGTTCGCAATCCCAGCAAATATGGGGGCACATAAAGATAACGACACGTATGCAAGGGACATGTCAAGATTGTGCAAATCACGTCAGAGCCGACAAAAAAACTCTAGCAGTAGTACGTAGTAGTATCACTCGTACACGCCCGCCCGTCCACTTCTAACTAATCTCGAACAACCGAGCAACAACAGCAGGGAACGGCGTTTGAAACACGACGTCCCGAGCTGGTTTCGGTTGTCGCTATTAGTTAGAGTAAGGCAGGCATAGAAGCAGCTATTGTGGCAAACCTACACTTGCCCCAGACACACTTGGCTTTTCTCGCACAGACAACGCAGAAGCGATCATGCATCGTTTCTGAGGCAGCTAGCTCTACTCTGTACCTGTGGCCAACAGAAGCATTTTACCACCACCACAAACAACACTACAACAAAACAAAACAAAAAAACAAAAACAGTCTGCTGCTACAGCAATTCAAAGCGACAAAGCAGAATTGGCAAATTTCAAGTGGAAAAAAAAATCAGGATATCAGAATGGTTCGTTACTCACACACGTCTTACATAGAAACTCCTTTAACTTTAGCTTGAGCTGCGTCCTTTTCTTTTGCATGTACGATTTCAAGCGGCGTAAGCTCAACACCCGCATTTGTTGGCCTTTCACCCCCTTCTAAATGACCCGTCCGAAATGATTCTCCCGTCTAGTGTCCGACCAACCCTCCCTGTTATTGCTTGGCCGCGTGTGCTGAAATGGCCAGGAGCTATGCATGGAATGACCAGCTCCGATCCCGTTACTTCACAGCGGGCACTTCTAATATTAGCCGTGCCCACATTTAGACATTCCTGGGCCCTGCCAGGCCAGTTTGCTGTTTGTTGCCAAGAACAAATAATATCGAGCCTTTGTTGCGTAAGCAAATATGTCCTCAAGCGGGGCGAGAATTAGAATTTGAACAATTTTGTCATCTTAGATCGAAAATCAATTAGCAAGAAAGTAAGAGGCTTGCATGAATGTATGAGTCGACTGAGAATATATTCATTTCAAGTTACAGTAAGAATTTGGGTGAGTCAACTGACATTTGATTTGAATCAAGTCACGCGCAACCTTGGCTCTCAACCAGAAAAGGTTACGCAATCGTGAATTAAGGTTGACTAAATGGGCCTAAAATACACAACAGATTTGTAGCTTTTTGTTAATTTTGCGTCAAGTTTTTGACCAAGGAACAGTGAAGTTTTGGCATCCTTGTTACCTTACACAAAACATGCTGGCAAACAACAAATTGACCTAAAAGAGCCTTCTGAATGGAAGTCAGCTGTTTGAAGACTCACAGAGAAAAAGATGTAGATTTAAAGTTACCACCTGCCTACAATGTGCATTACAAAAATCCAAACAGAAAAAAAGGAAGAAAACGGAGAATTGATGTGGAAATTTTGTACATTCTAAAAGCCCGATACCTATTTTTTGTATATTCCAGAAACAGAATTCAAATATCCTGAAATTTCTCCAATGTGAAAACCTAGTCAGGGAGTTTAAAAAAAAGCAAAAAACATTCAATTCTTCTAAATGTAGGACTAAACACTGAGTTCTGCTTCCTATCATTTTTTTTCTGAACCTACCTTATCTTTCTCCTTCAAACAAAAGAAAGGCCTAGCTCATTTTTAGAACACATTTCTTTCCGTTTCCCTTGTTTTGCACACATTGAAAGGCAGTGGTTTTATTTGATAGAGCATATTTTATAAAGGAACAGGTTGAAAAAAAGGTCACACATGGAAAACCAAATACCCTGAAGATGTGGAGCCAATAAGAATATGTGCCTTGCTTCTTTGAAATACCAATAGAAATTTCAAATTCCAACACCGTTATCTTCAGTATTTTGGTTTTCCCATTGATCTTTGCTGAGTGCACAAAAACTGAGAGACCATTTGTGATGAATATATATAGAAACAGTTATGTTTTGCTATGTTGTACATGAAAAAAAATCTCATTTGCCAATGGGTCTCCTATTTGAGCATCCAGCAAGCACATGTATTGATGTTTTTCCTAACAGTACAATGTCTCGAAACGTAATTTCCACAAAACCAACACAATTTTTAGAAAGTCTCTTTCTTGTTCAATTCTTGTTCAAAAAAAGTCAAAAGACATTCTTTTTACTGATTTTGTAGGATGTCAGTATGTAATGTGGAAATTACAGAGACAACAGTCATGGTTGACATATCAATAATACAGAAGTGCAGCAACAACAACCCTCCTCACTTGTCAACTTTCCAACAACGATGACAAGGCCAACAAACACTTGCTGAGAATGGTAAAACCCAGGACTACAAATCAGCTTTTTCTTGCCATAGTACCACTTCTCTAACTCATTCATATTTTCATAAAACGTGCTCCATGTTTGAAATATTGCCTGGCAACCTCTATTTCTTTGAAAGTTGATTCTCGTATGCCTGCGCGTGGAATGGCCGACGGTGTCTGGGGCAACCAATGGGAAGTGACATTCATCACTAAACCACGTATCCTACCTAACCCCACAATACTTACTGTTTTCTGGAACAATTGGGGTCCCCTCCCCCTATAAGAGGGGGGAGGGGGTGTCTGGAGAAGTAAGGAAGGGAAACTCACCGAGTTGGAATGAGATTGTGACCTGCTGTGGTGGTGACGCTTTCTTCTCTTGCGGTGTCTCCGGTGGCTGTGGTGGCTGGAGTGGTGCCCGGTGCTGCTGTGCCGGTAGTAGCTGTCATCCTTGTACCTGGAACTGAAACACATCGCACATCTAACGCTTATGAAGGTTAGGCATCCAGGTAGAACATTAAGTCCGTGGCCGAGTGGTAAGGCTACCGGACACGAGACCGAGAGGTTGTGGGTTCAATTCCTGGCTTTCTTGGCTAGATTTTCAGCCCTTGGGAGAGGGACCATCAACCCACTGGCCCTATGGCCTCAAAAAGGCTAAGGGACTACCTTTAACTTTACCTAGAACATCACATAGTGCAGAATATATCAAGCAACTGGAGTTGTTAAATTCTCTAAAGGGCAAGACATTTCAGATAAACAGCTATCTGAAATGTCTGACTCTCCAAAGCGTTCAACACGGCTTGAAATATAAGCTACGTATGTTATTTGTATAACCAGTAGTACTAGTGGTCCAAAATATTTCTTTACACATGTAGTTGCATCATTTTACATGGCAGATTATTGTTCAAAATGGAAACTTTTGGGGCAGAAGAAAAAGGATTCCCACCCTTACTACCCATGTCAGTGCAATAAATCATATTTCATGCATCTTTGTCCCCGTGCCAAGACTGGATGATAGTGCAATTATCCCTATAGCTGCTAGGAGGAGCGCTTGAAAAGCCTATCAGCAAAATGATCATTTACTACAATCCTTCTGCCATGTTACATCATAAACATCAGTCAAATTAACTCACTTCTCTTCGAAGGAATCAAAGTTGGAATATCTGCTGTCACAGAAGTAGTCTGCCCTGGTCTCGTACTGCGAGCCTTGGTAGAAGTCTCTGTCTGGTGCCCACCTGTCTCTACCTTTGGAATGGTACACAGGGCTGGGGACAAATACAACAACATGTTTAATTTCACGTCCTTACATACAGGCTAATTGCAAATTACATGAACATTAAGACAGACGTGGCAAAAAATAGTAAAAAAAACTAGTGACTACTCTAACAAAAAATGATTTCGTATTAGAGTTATCAGAGAAAGAAAACAAATTGTTTTACCAGTTCCTTGCCAGTTGATTAGACGAAAGCAATAGTTTTTTTTACACTAATGTCTAGCCCACCTTTTTTCATTCACTCTCCCCTTCATTTTTCTTGTACCCAATGATGTACTTATGTCTGCATAAGAATAAGATGTTAACTTAGGTTAAAAACTTAAAATGTACACTAGTATACCTTCTGGAATGACGTCTCGAGTAGAAATTATCGTAGTACTCTCTGCTTGGCGGTGTCGAGGACTCCCGTCTGCGTTTGCGTCGGGTGTAGCCAGGAGAGCTTCGTGAACGATGGCGCCGGTATGAGCGCGGCATCTGGAATAAGAGTATCCAATAGCAGCATGTGGGTGGGGGGAATTACCTAACCACAAACCCAGGGCTCTAGCCAGCACCCGTTTATTCGTAAATTACCGGAACTTTACGGCGCCTGAGGGAAAAATTTGGAAACCAATCCGTCAACTTTGACAGATAAAATCGACGAAAATCTTGGGTAAAAATATAAAAACACCTGAAGGACCACCGACAACCACTCTAAACCCTGTGATATGCTTCTCAAAATGCAGGAAATTGCGTTTTTTGAAGGCTTGAAAATCCAAAATTCTGATGCTCCTCCCTCCAAATCTGATCACGAACCTGGGCTGACGGAAAAACATTTCGAGCTGGCTAGAGCCCAACACAAACCACAAAAATCAGACACATGCAATGCATATGAAATAACAGTATCACTATCAGATGTCATAATATGAATTTATTACCATGATCTTTAGGATTAGCTATGAAAAGCATACTGCAGCCACAGGGTAAATTGACAGGCTGAATAAAAGCTTTAAACGGGAACTATGCGGCTTCAGATGTCTTACTGAGGGACAACTGTGGTGTGAAAGATGTCGGTTAGCTTGAGGAATGAATCTACTCATCTTTATACTGGATACTTTTTCCACTCTACTTTCCACTGCTGCTATTGGCAGGGAAATGCAGGGCTGAGAGTGAGAGAAATTATCCCAAACTTTCAATTGTCTTACGCAACAACAACTCTCCAAATGCCCCCGGGATATGTAGTCTGTAACTGTTGACAAATTTGCATCACTGTTGTGCTGGCCCTCTAGTCTAAAACATGGATGCTAACCTTGTTGTCTGATCTGCCCTACCTCTTCTTCGGTAATTGTTCTGTGGTGCAACTTTCTAGGATGTGGAAAAACATTTGTGGATGCCTGAATGTGAACTTGCTGGAACGGTCTGACTGCCTCATGTGTCGGAAGAGCCCCTAAGTCTAAGAATATGATCTGCCTAAGTAGTCACCTGGTCTTATTACATGTAGCTGATGATTACAAAAGAAAAATTATGCTGTGGCCCAACATGAATCATACAGTTTTCCCAGTAACTGTACATTTCTGGTCTTCATGGGGGGAACCTGTCTACTTTGAGGCCCTCAGTTGCCAACTCTGCTTACAAATTATTGCTTGACCTACATAATTTGTACATATTGATTTATTTGGGAGAGAAAAAAATATGACATGAATATCCTCTTAGTCTACCAAAGTACTGTAAATCACTTTAATATTCCGGTCGGTAATTTTAGCGGTTGGGAGAAAATGGAGTAGCTCCCGACACTTAATTTTAGCGGTAAGAACAAAGTTGTCATCTTTCAGAAGAGTGATTAAATAATACCGGTGATGAAATTTTAGCGGTCGAATAGCAACAGCTAAATAAGCTAAAATAAAGTTACAGGGAACAAATCATGATTTACAGTAAGTATCTTCTCAAAAGCTCTGTCAGTTTGCAAAGCTTTTGTATCTCTCCCTGGTCATTTAGATAAACCTAGTTATGTAACCTGATATGCAAATAATATTATCATGAACTGTAAGTTATTTCACGTTTCACAATTTTTTTACCAGCTTTACCTGTAACTAGAGCTGTCAAATTGCCCTCCAAATTCGAAAAACAGAATATATTTTATGTTTTGATAACAATTTGGATCAGTACACAGACTATTTTACGTCACCTAGACGTTCGGAAAATTATGTGACGCACAACAATCTTTGATTTACAAATTGTCCAAGAAAAAAATGTACTAAAATTTTTCCTCTGCGAGCGAAACGAAATGCGAATACACTACAACTGTAACACAACTCCGGTTCTATAAAATGTGAAGGAAAAAATGTAATAAATCTGACAGGAACGATCATAAAACTCGATTCCCTACTTGACAAAATCCCCACCTTTCAAACAAACAACGGCCCAAAGCACGCGCGCCATCTTGAATCGGACGATAGCTACCCAACCCGGCGGACGAAAACCCAGATTTCGACGTTCTTATCCAACACAACCCCACAAAAATTACACAACATCATTTTCGATATCTTATCTAACTTTCTGTGGAAGAAAATTTGGTTTAAGAAGCCTACCGTCTTGGCTAAGACGCCCGACACGGTGTCCCACAAAAAATCCGTGGCTGCAACGCTCCGAGGGCCCTTCATTCTACGTGACGTCATCAGCAAAATCGCGCGTTTTTGATTGGCCAGAAGAAGTCAGGAGGTCTCGCGATGATTCACACTCTCGCGTGATTTTACGTGGATTTGGAAAAAAAAAGGTTTTCATAGCAGCAGAACATAAAAACACATGGTTCGACTCTTGTCAACAAAATGAGCTCAGCTATACAACACAGTTTAGATAATTACAATAAATCGAGCACAAAATATATTTTACATTTTTATGTTAGCCATACAGATTTCTTTATTTTGTGGTAATCTTAATTCAAGCTTCTAACCTTCTTAACGTTTGGGAAGGAAGTGAGAAAATCAAAAATGGTACCCTTACCGAAAATCATGGCGACCTCCATGGAAAGATTTGCCCGGATCGTCTACAGAAACTGGCCCAGCAATGTGTTCAATCCGCTCACTAGAGTTATAAACAAGCGCATGTGGAGATGGACGCAAGGAGTGACCCTGAAACCAACTTCCAAGATTCTAGTCGAGTTTGACCCCTGGCTAGGGCCAGAGAAAACCATCGCTTGTAGGTGAGTTGGGAGGGGGGCGATTTTGAAGTTGGAAAATAATGATTTATGACAGTTCCAATTTACCGTGTTTTTAGTTTTAGATGTATTTCATTCAGAATTTTTTTTTTCCTAAAAATTGTTTTGTCTTTTTTTTAATGCAGAAATGCTCTCAAAATGTTTGCCAGTCCAAAAACCCGGAAGACCAACCCAAAGTGTGAAATCACCACAAAGATCAAGAACGACAGATCTGAACCGATTATCGACGTGGAATACAGTAAGTTAACCTTTAGTATTTTCATACTTTGTCATACATGTACTAGTATTCCTCATTGTCTTTGTGAAAACTTCCTGATTCTACATCAATGCGTTAATTACTAACCTTGTCTGTATATTTTTCAGTGGATGGAGAAAGACTCGTCTTCAAGTCGGCACATCTACATGAACTGGAGATTTTTGAGAGATATATGAAGAAAGCCGCTGAGAAGGACCCGGAAATTAAACTGCCCAAATAACACATCCACAACGGACAATTGAGAAGCAGGGAATGTCAAGGATATGAGAATGTTTGATACCGTAATTAAATAAAAATGTCTTAGGAAATATATCAGATCCGTGAATAGTTTCATCAGGTTGGTAAATCACTGAATAAAGAGACTCTTTTTACACAACCAAGTGTTTTATTCAGCCGACGTTTTGGTGACCGTCTGTCACCTTCCTCAGGGCAATTCTGACTGGTTCACATTGCACTGCAGCATAGGTGTCACAAATGCGTTCCCAAACATATTTATGTATGTACACATACACATGCACTGTTACATGTAGGAAACTGTATTTACAATGCAGTCCCAAACGTACAGGAGTTGGATATATACATACTGTAATTGTGGTCAGTTAAAAGCAACATCGGCGTGTAAGATATGGGAAGTAATGTCATTAAACTAAGCTTAGTCTACCAGCACAATTTGCCCCTCAAAATGCAGGAAATAGCATTTCAGAGGGTCAAATTTTCCCAGACTCCCTAGGATTGTTGTGCCTCAGGCGCGATACCTCATCCCTTCAGCACTCAACACGATGTTACATCGAACAAAATTGAGATGATGGAAAAAAATTCAGGCTGGCTAGAACACTGCTAATCAGTCACATGTCACATAGATCTAAAGGGTTGAGCCTTTTCTTGTGATTGATAAACACCAGTGGGAGAGTAGCTCTTCACATAAACTGGTCTGGGGTCTCTCTTTTTTTTTCCACTTGTACACCTGTAGTGGACTTTTACCTAAACCTCTGTATCAATACATGTACCTATACCTGATGTTATGTTCAGTTATGCAGCAAAATTTGGTATGCAGCAGAATGTTGATGACGTAATCATCCAGCCTAATTGTCTGATCCTACCTGGATGGTTCCATGAAACCATGTTTTATTCAAGAATAAAACATGATTTCAAGAATGGACGAAAATATTTCCATACAAGATATGTGGTACACTGGTTAAGATGAAGCTGAAAGTTAAGAAACCCCCCAATATAACTTGGTAAAATCAATACAAAACTATTATTGAACCTACAACAAATGTATACTTGCCATTCTCCACCGCAATCTCCCCTACAAAAACTGCAGACATGGAACAGTCCTGTTCTTCACTGCAGTCAATTTGCTGAGACCAGAACTTCATAATAAGTGGTAGAGCAGCATGGCACAGAGTTGGCAGTATTTGGTTGCTTCTGTAATCATTCTATTCGGACTATTACCAAGTGAATTGGCCAGGAGTGCTCATCTACTGGGAAATAAGACTGAATGTGAGTCATCAGTACGTATGTCTGAGGGAGGCAAGCTCTGCTGCAATTATGGGTAAGTATTAATATTTATATATTACCGCCACTAAGGACATTATGTTTACTGGTACATGTAGTTCCTATTTTTTGTTACAGCTAGTCATTCTAGCCTGGGTGCCATCCGATTTTGTAACGGCCAGCCCGAAAAAATTTTTTTTTGGGCTGGCCGTTACAAAATCGGATGGCACCCAGGCTAAGTCATTCTACTTCTATTGTGTAATCATGTTAAATTTCTGTTAGTCTATTTATAGATAATATATGTAGTGTATTGTATTGTAGAAATATGGACATGTACTGCTTTTCTTTCCTCCTCCCTGTACTATTCCTTGCATCATGCATGTGGTTTTCTGTTCTTTGTAATGTTTTACTTGTGTTTTATAGACAGACGTTATTTCAGTTTGGCCCACCAGATTACCAACCGTATTTCCCTGACTACCAGTATGCTGTAGCACGACTGGCTCATCAGATGGACAGGATACAGAAGTTCTTCACTATCAAGGAGACTAAAGGTAACTGCCTCATTTAACCCTCAACAGTACACCTTCCCGGACTGATTAATCTGTACACCTGGGGTCCGCACGGACCCCAAAACAGTTTTTTGCTAATTTTTAGAAATTATTAGTATGCTACCAGCTCAATTGTTTTGCTGAATCGATGTGTGAACCTCTGAGTCCACATTACGTACAAAAGTCATACATTTTTACCTTTTCCAATTTTTTGGTGAAGAAAAGAAGGAATCAAGAAATACCCGTTTTTTAAGTTTTTGAGGTTCGTGGGACTGGGGGAGGGGGCTTATTGCCCCCCTCAGAACTCGGGAACGGTATATCGTATGGCCACCAAATTTTCAGAAGATGGTGTACTAGTAAAAATTAATCTATGCAACAATTTTGATGTCGTTATGACGTAGTATGACGTCATTATGACGTCATTCATATTATTTTAATGGCTAAAACCGTTATAAATAGGTTATTCTCTTAAAACTTAATGGTATACAACGCAACTTTAACAAAAAGTGTTTATGATAAAATGATAAGGTCTGCTAAAGCTTATGTTGCCCTTAGCAACACCAGTGACGTCATACAATGATGTCTTACATATTTAATTATCCGCCATCTTGGATCTTGGTTTTGACCAATGACGTCATCAAATTAGCATAAATTATTAATAAAAATCACATTAAATTACATAAAATGTTATTAATGTTAGAAGGCATGTGTCACTTATCATAAAAGCCTGAAAATAAAGTAAAGTATAAGAAAAAAAGTATAGTATAAGAACGCCAGTGTATCTATTACGATCGAGAGCCGGCTGGGGTCCGCGCGGACCCCAAAAGAAAATCAGATAAAAAAATTTTAAAAAATGGGGGAAACGGAATTTTCTGCACTGTGTTGAGGCACAACTTTGTGGGTGACAATTACCAGAAATTTCAGAAAAAAATCTTTAGAAACAAAAAAAATATTACAGAATATATAGTGCTGGGGTCCGCGCGGACCCCAGGTGTACTGTTTAGGGTTAACACTTCATGACTCTTATCGTAGCATTTGTATACTTAGTATGTATTCTATATAGCCGGTATAACCGCCCTTTGGCATAACACACCAGCTTCGCAGGCACGCAGCGCGGCGGCAGCTGGCTACATTACACCGAACGACACTTTACACCTAACCTTTGAATGTCTATCTCTAGGCATTGTTTAAAACTATCTAGTGACGATGCCCCTACTGTACTTGGTGGGGGCGAGTTCCACTCTACTACAGTTCTAGGAAAAAATGAGTTTTTCGGCTATAATAGGATGCCTAGGCCTGTTTTTCTCTCGTCGCTTCACATTTTTTCTAAAATAAATCTGAGAACCAATGAATCAAATTGGTGTGGCCTCAGCTATGCACATATACATTTATTCCCAGGATGGGAAAAGCGCTGGACGGACTACGTTCTTCAGAAGTACTTCCCAAGACGCCATAGCACCCCTCTGGTCACGGATCTCATCGCACAAACCACCACCACAAAGAACAGGGTAGAGACTTCGATCTGGTAGAATCGGCGATTCTACAGGCAGAGATCCCAATCGGAGTCTCTGCCGGTAGAGATCCCGATCGAAGTCTCTACTGTTCATGTTCAGTATCATACACATACAGCATTAAAAAATACTTAGATTTTATGGAAGCACAGACTATCTAAATGATATCAGTAGCTACCTGTGATTGAATGTTTAACCAGATCGGAGTCTCTACCCTGACATATACGTCTATTGACAGGATGGGAAAAGCGCTGGACGGACTACGTTCTTCAGAAGTACTTCCCAAGACGCCGGCGCACACCTCTGGTCACGGATCTCATCGCACAAACCACCACCACAAAGAACCTCCTGACCATGGCCCTGGTGCAGGCTGGAGATGCTGATGACCAGAATCCAGTCATGTGGACCTGCCTCTGCAAGTTCTGGGAAAAACGGACCAGATCCCCCACAGGCTGGGAACCACGAAAGAAACTCCCGGCAACGCTGACAGAGTTGGTGGCTGACTGCATCAAACAGGTGGGAAGAGAAAAGCGTGGTAGAAATGTGTTCTTTGCGTCGCTGTTATCTTCTCTGAAAGTCCTTCCGCCTGGTGTGGTCGTTCTCAAACCAGCAGGTGATGATGCTACCACTGGCCCTACTCTCTCCATCGCTAATGTGGAGCTTTCTGAAGACGAAGTGGCCTCCTTGGCTAAGATCTTTCCATATCTCCTGCATCTGAAGGAACTGAAACTTGGCACCTGCAAAATCAAGACGGAGGGTGTGGCTAAGATTGCTGAACAGCTACATTTTCTGCAACACCTGGAGAACATCAACCTGCATGACAATGACATCGGCAACGAAGGAGTCAAGAAGCTCGCCGAGAAATTCCACCTTCTTAAGAAGCTTAAGCAGCTGTCCTTGGGGGAGAATTCTATCTCAGGTTCAGGTGGAGACGCTGTAGCTGAGAATGTCACGCACCTACAGGCCTTAGAGCGGATCTTTCTTGGCCAGAACAGAATAGCTTCCTCTCTCCCAAGCATGGCCAGAGCATTTGCGAAGATGCCACAGCTATGCAGAGTTGGTCTTGAATATCTTCCATACGAAGAAGACGACGACTTCGCGACCTCCGTTGAGCACGTGAGGGAGGCCACCGACATTCTCTGCGGAAGCATCAGACTGTACAGGACCGAGCTAACGCTATATAACCCGACCTGTGGGAGGAATGCGACCGACTCAGCTCTGATGGACAAACAGTGGGAGGCAGTGAAGAAAGCTATGAAAATTCCTAACAACATTGTAGTCATCCAGTCAGGGAACCTGAATATTGGAGTCAGTCTTGGAGCAAATGTATAAGTTGTTGTTCTTTACATTCTATTTAATTGCCAGAGGAGTTAGTGGCCATAGGAAAGAAAAGTATGTTATGAAGTAATGCACTAGTCTTGGTCTTTATAACAAGAATGTTTGTAATAGTTTTTATTTAAAAATCATCATCTTGCAAAAATATACATTCAAATATCAGCATAGTCCCTACATGCATTTCTTCTGCAGCAATATAATTCTCTACAAGCTTTGCCATTATTGTTTGTAATGTAAGAAAATCACCAATATTATCACCTTATAGAGTCAACCATGTCCTAAAGCATGGGACATATTCTACTCATCATATGATTTAAGAGTGGCTTTTCGCAGCCTTGTAGATGTCACCATGAATCTCCTTTGAAATAGTATCACATGTGACAGTTAAATATCTACTCTAAGACACACCAACATTCCTCTCACCACTGTCTAACACCACATGTGAACCATTTTCACAGGTGTTTTCTTACTAGTAAATCAAAAGAAATCAACAGTTTCAGACTAGCAGTTATCGATCATTTTGGGTTATTCCGGGGACCCATTGTTCAATGTTCAATATTTAAAAATGTGGGTACATTTAGCAACTCAATTTGAACATTATACCTTTGATTAATTCTTAATAAAAGGTCCTTCAATGTCATTAATATTTCAATCTGTCATCTTTTGCCTAAATTCACATATCATAGGCAAGATACAGTAAATGTGGAATAACAAAAAAAGTTTCTACACTAACTAGAAATAAAGTTAGCTAACCACTTGTTCAAACTGTGAAAGCAGCAAACATGCATGTCAAGATAGCTCGAAAACACAACAACTCAAACAATTTACATAATATCCTCTTTGGTGTATTTTTTTCTTGTAGTCTTAAGTAATAACTAGGGTTGTAGCCCCCGGGATACTAAAAAAGGAAAAGAACACTGACAAAATGTTACAATTTCTCTGTAAGAATAAGTAAACTTTTATCAAGACTTATAAGAACTATAATATTATAAAGTAATGTAGAGGTACTGTTAGTAAGGGTAAAAAATACTGTGCTCAACTTGCAGTATAACACTAAAGAAACCCTTGATAATCTCAGACTGGTACTTTGACTTCTTACGTATATCTTACAAAATTCCCAAGGCACATGCAGAGGGTTACGATAGCCTTTCACTCCTCTTAGTTAGTTCTTGGATCTTGAAAATAATGCTGAATATGAAAACAGATACTTTGAAATACCAGAGAACCAGTAAAATAAATTTGAGCGTTTGAGAGATTTCTAGTGCAGCAACGCCAGGTATGCACAGTTTAGAAATACAGGAGTGCATTATACTAGGCACGTTGCATTGGAGATCTGTTTACTAGATGCATTTTTTCAGGGTGGCAGATATACCTTACATGTATATGACCTGGAGAAATGTTAGTAGACATTTAAAACGAAACAAACTACATTTAATTCAGTATCTGTCAGGACTGAGTGATCGTGCGCTCAGACTGCGAGAGAGGCGGGCGATTTCGTCCCATTTCTGTGCCTGGATGGAACTCTCGAGCAGCGTGGCGGAGCGAACGCGGTCCACGTCGTTCTGCAGGGTGTAGACGTGGTTCCTCAACCTCAAGATCTCATCCTCCTTCAGGCTCAGCTAGGGAGGGAAGAAGGGAAAAATAAGACTTTGTGTTTGTCTTGATTAACTCACTCATTCACTCAATCTTCTTATTCACTCAGACACTCATTCAAATACTCTTTCTTCAGGTTTTATTACAGAAAGAAGGATTATGTAAGAGTGTGACTGTATCTTTTGCTACAATTTCTTTTTGGACTGAAATGGGACAACTTAAACTCTCTGACTGGTGTCAGGATTCTTGATGTTTGGGTCAATTGAAGATGTTTGGGTCAATTGAAAATTAATCCAAAGGACCACAAAAAAATCCACTAGTGCAGGTTTGACTGTACATGTATATCAATGGCCAAATTAGATGCACAAAGGTGGACACTGGTGCCAGTTTCACCATAGTTCATTTCTACCCAGGACTCCAGGAAGAATAGTGTGAATTGAAACACTAATGGAGATCTTTACAAAAAACCAAACCAAACCCATGTCTGTTTCTGTAGCTCTGGGACCACCAAAGAGTGGCCACAATGGCCTGGGGGTCATTATATAGAGGTTGACACTAGTGCAGGTTTGCAGGTCAAACCACTACAAGTGTTTGATAAATGGCCAAAGACTTTGTACAAAGGTGGTCACTCTTGCAGGTTTGACTGTATTATAGGTACTGTACTGTTTACCAACTTACCATACATTGTATCTGCTACAATTGTTGTGCAATAAAGTTGATTGATTGATTGATTGATTGATTGATCCTACCTGTTTCTGCAGCTCTGCCACGTGGTCCACGAGCAGGGCCTTGTCGCGCCTCAGCTGAGAGTTCTCCACGTTGGTGGAGGTGTGAATGCCCTCCAGCTCACGGAGCTGGCTCTTAGCTGTGGCACCTTCCAGCCGCACTGACGTCCCAAACTCCTCCTGGACTCGCACCTGATATAGGGGGACAGTAATAATGTTATGGAATAATGTGCAGTCAAATCTGGCTATCTAGTACTCTGCTGTAAGGTCCATACTTGGAAAACGAAGGGGGAACATCTGTCGGTAACTGGTCTTGTCTTGTCACCTTCCAGCCGCACTGACGTCCCCAGCTCCTCCTGGACTCGCACCTAGGTACAGAGGAAACATCCTTAGAATCTGAAGGTTCTGGGTTCGAATCCCTGACGTCCCCAGCTCCTCCTAGACTCGCACCTGGGTACAGTACGGTATGGAGTAATGGTTAATAAATCTGTCTACTGTTGGTGGAGGTGTGAATGCCCTCCAGCTCACGGAGCTGGCTCTTAGCCGTGGCACCTTCCAGCCGCACTGACGTCCCCAGCTCCTCCTGGACTCGCACCTGGGTACAGAGGAAACATCCTTAGAATCTGAAGGTTCTGGGTTCGAATCCCTGACAGGCCCCAGCTCCTCCTGAACACGCACCTGGGTACAGTATATGGAATAATGGTCAATAAATCTGTCTAAGGTTGGTGGACGTGTGAATGCCCTCCAGCTCCCGCAGCTGGCTCTTAGCCGTGGCACCTTCCAACCGCACCGACGTCCCCAGCTCCTCTTGGACTCGCACCTGGGTACAGAGGAAACATCCTTAGAATCTGAAGGTTCTGGGTTCGAATCCCGGACAGCTCCCGGAGCAGGCTCTTAGCCGTTGCGCCTTCCAGCTGCACTGACGTTCCCAGCTCCTCCTTGACTCGCACCTGGTACAGTATGGTATGGAATAATGGTCAACAAATCTGTCTACTGGTGGGTGGACATGTGAAAAGCTCCCGCAGCTGGCTCTTAGCCGTGGCACCTTCCAGCCGCAGTGACGTCCCCAGCTCCTCCTGAACACGCACCTGGGTACAGGGGGACAGTAATAATGTTATGGAATAATGTGCAGTCAAATCTGGCTATCTAGTACACTGCTGTAAGGTCCATACTTGGAAAACGAAGGAGGAACATCTGTCAGTAACTTGGTCTTGTGTTTAGGGTTTAGACTTTTAAAAAATGTAAAGGTTCTGGGTTCAAATCCCTAGCAGTCTTCAGTGTTGTGCCCTTGGGAAAGGTACATGTGCTTTACTTAACCTATTTCCTCACTCGACTCAGGTGGAAATGAGTACCTATCTTCAGGAAACATCTGTCAATAAGTCAACTCAGTGAATATTAGACATCCAGGCAGAACATTATGTGATACAAAATAAATCAATCAAATGGTTAAATTCTCTAAAGAGTCAGACGTTTCAGATAGCATTCACTATCTTTCATCAGTGACCGAGAATGATGAAATATTTCAGTCACTGCATGACGAAAAACAGCGGAGGCTTTCTGAATAGCATCTGATTCTTCAGACTCATCACAGAATTTATCCAGTTGCTTCAGTCATTTTGTATTACTTTTTATTTAGAGGATTAATAGACATAAAAATGAACCAAAATCTTCCGCATGATGTGACAAGCTGTCCTCACCTGGTCCATATAGTTCCTGACCTTTGCCCTCTCCTCCTCCAGCTGATTGCGTAGGGTTTCGATCTCGAACTTGAGCTGGCGCTCGTGGTCCTGCAGCGACATCACCTCCATCGTCTTGGAGGCCTCGCGGGTTTCCTTGTCTTCACGCAGGTGTCGCTCCTACAAAGGTGGCAAGGTGGTCTTGTGGTTAGGGTTGTTGATCTAGAATCTGAAGGTTCTGGGTTCGAATCCCTATCCTGCACTAACATTGTGCCCTTGCCACTTATTTGCTCCCTTGACTGGTGAAAATGAGTACCAAGCATCAGTTAGTGCAGAATCTAATGGTTCTGGGTTCGAATCTCTAGCAGGTCCCAATGTTGTGCCCTTTGGAAAGGCACTAAACACCTATTTCTTGACTTCACCACCACCTGGGTGGGGAGCCAGAGACAGGCAGACATGGAGGACCATAACATGCAGACGCGCTGCGCCCCTGTAGAGGAGCATACAGACCTGAGTGAGTAAGGATTACACACGTGAGTTTGTTCCTTACCCTGTCCAGTTGTCTGTTGAGCTCAGCGACCTGCTGTCCCAGCAGAGCGTTCTCCTTAGTCACCCGCGCCAGGTCATCTGACATCTGAAACATGAGAGATTGTACACCGTACAAATCTGTCAGAAATACAGTCAAACATGTGGTAACATATAATAATAACATTATACTATTAGTTCTTTGTACATAACCAACATTTTTCATCTGCAAATGTTTCGGATGACTGTTGTCAGCTTCCTCAGGGCAATACTGGCTGGTTCTAGTCTTTGCACTGTACTTTCAGCACCAGAGACAGACCCACAACAAGTCACACCACAGTCAAATTTAAAAAAAAACACCCAAAAGTGGCCACAATAGCCAGGTTGTGCTTATGCAAAGGTAGTCATGAGTACAGGTTTGATAGTACAACATTCTTGATATTCTTCAATGAATGAGTCAGTTCAAGTTTTCAAGAATGAGAACTGAAATCCTACTGGTAATTGAAAATGTTGGATAAAACCTGGTACATTGTGCATGATATATTTGTAGTCAGTGTGTGTGGAGTCTACCGTTGTTTTATCCAACTGTGTTACTGTATATCATCTAACATGTTTGAGAGTTACTATAAAGCTTAGTATCCAGTAGCAAAGATATACATATTCCCTACCTTATTCCTGAGGAACCAAAACTGCCCTCAGTTTGTGATCGTAAAACAATCACACGACATATGTGACCCGGCCCAAAACAGAAATATGCCCTACCTTATTCCTGAGGAACCTATCCTGGTCAGATGACATCTCGCTGTCCTTCAACTTGATACGCAGCAAGCGAGTTTCCTCCTGCAACATGAGACACAAAGTACATGGTTTACTTCTCAACTCATTCACAGTATTGTCTTAAGCTCGTCAGCCAAACGTTGTGCCCCTACGCGAAACCCAGGTTTTTTAAACGTTTTTTGTTGGATGTTTGGTCAATGTTGCATCATAATTTTGCCTGTTGCAGACGATATCTTTTTCGACACAACGTTTCAAAACTATAGATGGGATGTTAGCCTCAAATACATGAGCACGGCCTTAAACGAGACGTTCTGCCAAAGTGCTATGCACAACACAGTACAGGTTTAGCACAGGCGCAGTATGTTCTGACGACATGCTGCAATACTGTCATATACTAATATATACAATGTAGGTTACACAGTACACCTCTGTGTCCTAACAGGCAAAGAATAGAACACCCCTATGGATTGAAAAGAAAAAAGTACATAGAACAAGAGTTGTGGAAAAAAAAACCTTGTCCCAAATACCCATGGATAAAAAAAACCCAGTACTTTCTGTCTCAGCACAATCAGTTAAAAAGCAAGGCTAAGCCAGTACCTCCCAATCCTGTGTTTGAAGGGACACAAAAAAAGCAGCTATAAGACAAAAAATTCAGCTGATGCAAAAATGCAAAATGTGCCATTGCAGTGAATGAACCAAGCAGCAATGCGAGGAAGTGGCAGCAATGCATGGAAATGGCAGCCATATTGGTGCACATGTAGTACTGTCTTTAGTGGTGTGTTTGAGAGGTTATATCTAACTTAGTAGACGTTAGTTACTAACCCTGAGATCCTTGGTAGCAGCCTCTGCCATGGCCGCAGTGCTGGTGTAGTACCTGTGGCACAAAAATGTACAAACACAACAGATCATGGTGATGAAAAAAAAGTGATATTTCAGAACTCTGACCTCTCTGTATCATTTTGAAAGACTAGTAAATACATGAGACATATTTTTACTGTCTAGCAATACAACGGTGGCACTTGTGGATGGCACCACTTTTACACTCTCACTGTAGCTCATCAAGCCAATTACTGTGGCTCTACTACAGATATAGCCTCTACCAGGCACCGCGGATCGCTGGAAAATAGTAGAAATTGGCCGAAATAAAGGAATAATACCAGGGGAGTTAGCCGGCCAGAGAAGCTCCAATTTGCGACCCACGTGGCTTCTCTGACCGGCTATTACTCCCCTGGTATTATTCCTTTATTTCTTTATTGGTAGAGTACTACAGATAAACTTTACAGCAATGATATACTAGTATACACTAGAAAAAAACTTCTTCCATCTTCTAGAAGGAAGGGGGGGAGAAAGGAAGGAGGTTCACAGTCTATACAAACTCCAGGGTTTGTCACTTTCTGTTTACACACAAACCGTCATCTCCTTGGAGATATAAAATAAACAAACAAACAAACAGACCTGTCCTCTGCAGCGGAGAGCGCGGACTGGGTCTTCAGCAGGTCGGCTCTCTTCTCCTCCAGGTGGATCTGGGTCACCTTGTGGTCAGTCGCCCTCTGGTCCAACTGGGGGGAGGGGGCAACAAAGCTAGATTCAGTAACATACATGTATTATCGAATACTGACTGACAGTAAACTTAAGGTCTCTACTTAATCATCTTCCTAATAGATAGATAGCTTCAAATGCAAGAAGAGCTTATGAGCTGAGGTGTGACAGGTTGTTGGGTGTGTTATAGTAAAAAAGTTAATGAATAATCAATGTTTATGCTTGAGTCAACGGGAAAGACACTCTAAGGGGCCACAAAATGTATATTGTGTAGGTTTGGCTGTACTTCAGTCCTTACACAGTTATGTCATATATTTTTGAAATTCATTGTACTTTGTGTATTCTTACTGTCTTTGAAAAATGCCTGCCAGCAATAAGCACTTCTTGGTGAATAAAACGAAAATGAAAAAGTGTCCCCCGTACCCCAGTACTGTCCACTTTGTAATAGCCATTGGTTAGGTAGACAGCCATGGCTGTATGTCAGCTGAACCAGTAAATAAAAAAACTTTAGGAGTGTCTTCACCTGTGTCTGTAGGATCTTGATCTTGTGGTTGGCGTTGTTGTAGTCGACCTGCGCCTGCGTGAGATGTTCCCTCAGCTGAAGAATGTCGCGGTCCTTGATGGTGATGTCTCGGTCCGCAACCTCCTTCAGCTTCCGAAGCGAAACAATCTCGTCCATCAGGAGCCGCTTCTCACGGGAGTAGGCGTCTGTTAGGAGGCGATAACAACGAAGGTAGTCAAAGATGGCAGACTTCACCCCCTTAGCCATACTGCTTTGTAACCCTTCCAGTCTTACAATCTCACACACACACAGACCCACGTACACACACACACACACTCACATGCACACATACACACTCACACACACACACACACACACACACACACACACATCTACACCTCTTGCAAAATCGAAAAATGAAATGATTCATCACAAATTTTGCTGTCAAGTACAAACAAATGACACCCACCCTCTGTAGTGACGAGTCTGGACTCGACGCGGCTCTTCTCCGTGGAAAGCATGTCCAGGTGGGACTCCTTCCTGCGGATCTCCAGGGACAGACCGTCCACCTCGGACTGGAGGTCTCGCAGCTTCCGCAACATCCTCTCCGCTTCTGCCGTCATGCGGGGGTGGATGTCTGAAAAATAGGCACCAGGTGCGTTGATAAATATAAAGTGAAAAAAGTGAAAATGATTTCGAACCAGTTTGGCTCACAGAAGAGCTAATCTTCCACTGGTCGTGACAGAGAAGACAGACGCTATGTACAGTATTTACAGGTTCATTGTACCTGGGAAATTCCCCTAGCTCTTTTTAGACAAGCACATTGGATCATGGCTTGATGTCCCGTCCTAAGGACTGCGACCATTTCCAGTAGCGCGCATGTTGGGTGAGCGACAACAGCCGGGACTCAAACTCCCAACCTCTTAGTCCAGAGGCAGGATCGCTAACCACTGGACTATGCATGCTACTAGGTGTGTTGATGAAGGTTACACATCCAGGTACATGTACAAAATAAATCAAGCAACTGGATAGATTCTCTGAAGAGTCAGACGTTTCTTACCTGTGGCTTTTTTGGCCTGGTCCCGCGTAGAATAATTGTCAAGGAAACTTAACAGCATAAATTTTTTGTCGTAAATGTTGTTGCTAAAAAGTGCATTTTACCGGACTTTGAATGCTGAATCATGGAGGATTCTAGACTGAAATGAAATTGATGAATAAAAATCTAAAGGCACCATCAAAAAGTTGCCAAAATGACCATAGGTTTGCAACAGTAGCACAGGTTTGACTTAGATGTAAGGTCCTGGTCCTACGACCTATGGCGAATGTAGCCATAAGAGGGATTTTGTCATATTGCCTGTTTGCAGTTTTGGTGTGAGCTGCTAGGTGGGGTGAGTGAAAGGATATAAGAAGTTGGCCTCCAGCTCCAGGAAGTACACCTGCTGCTGCAGGTTCTTGATGTACTCCGCCTCGATGTTACCCAGGTCAGAGGTCGAAGACCGCAGGCTCTTGCTGAGGGAAAGCGAAACAAAACAGAACAAAAATTAGACCGAAACGCTAAGTCCTACTCAGACTCAGAGTCTAAACAATAGCCTGGTATCCACTCAGCTATCATGATTGGGGCGGGCTCTCTTTGGAGATGTAGTAGTTTGTTTTCCCCCACCCAGCTAGTTTTGCACGGCAGGAGTTTGAATAGCTAACCGAACTCCCATCGTGCAAAACCTACCGGGGGGCCTAGTGGAGCCGGGAGGAGAAGAACTTCTACAGCCCCAAAGTGAGCCTGCCCAAACCATGATAGGCTGGACACCAGGCTATCCAAGTATTAATGTTGGGAGGCAAAATAGCCTGGGTGCCAGACCCTACCGCGAGTCATTGATAATCTCTTCGGCCAGGGGAAACCATACTCCCCGGTAACCCAATTTTGCACCCTGGCCCTAATTATCTCCTCGCTACCTGGCGTGATAGATATTAGGGCCTGGGCGTATACTTCTGGTAGCGGACATTTTTTTCTCCCCCCCCAAAATCTATGAAACGCCAGGGTCTGGCACCCAGGCTAGAGGCAAAATTAAATCCTTAATATATATTTTCCTAGCCGTCAGTTTCTGCTACAAACTTTCTCCCTAAAGGAAATGGTGACCTTGGAAAACATAACAATTTTGCTTCCCAACATCTGCTTGGAGATATGGTGAGCTCTAAAGATTGGCGTTTGCTATATGTGGCATGAGGCAGCAGTGAGCCAAAAGTACCCTTTTTGATTTAAACCTCACCAAGTTGAGTTCTGCTATAACCAGCACAGCATTGCATTGGGTAGATATCATCTCATGGCAGGGTGACAGTTATAATAAGCTGCAATTTAAGCTGTACACCAAAAGAATGAGGTTGCTTACAAAAAGTGCAGCTGCCAAAATGGACTGACAACACTATATACTGTACTTTCAAATTACCGTGAACTTGTTAATGATCGATTAAGTCGAGGGCTGCCGGGAAAAACATGAATATATATCAAGTAGAAAATCATTAGAAAATGAACTTGATAATATGATATCCTATAATATTCTTAGGCAATGCCATCATTTTAAATTGACAGTTCACCTTTCCCATTTCCTAGGACATACTGTCTTGCCTTAGTTAAATGCCAGGAATCAAACCCACCACCTCTTATCTGCTAGACAATTACCACTTGGCCATTAACCCAACACAATATAATGAATGAATGAGGGAACGAATGAAGAAACAAGTGAAACTCAGCCAATGATGATCTCCAAGCAGATCCTACGGTGGCAAGGAGTATTCATTTGCCTTGCCACCATAGGATCTGCTTGGAGATTATTTTGAATGACCCCACATAGCACGTCAGCAGAACGTACTGCACCTGCGCAAAATCCGTAATGTACTATGCATAGCACTTTGGTAGAACATCTCATATAAGGTTGTATTACAGCATATACTGTAAGGTTGACAGCCTGTCTGTAGTTTTCAGATATTGTATAGGAAAAGATATCGTCTGCAACAGGCAAAATTTTGATGCAACGTTGACCAAACATCCAACGAAAAAGTGAAAAATCAGGGTTTTATGCAGGCGCAGTATGTTCTGCCGACGTGCTACCCCACATACATGTAGAATGAGTGAATGAAGGAACAAATGAATGGATGAATAGATGGATGAATGTATAAGTTGGTCCAAACCTGAAGGCAGGAGCGAGGTTGGAGCCGCTCTTGTTCAGCTTGCTGCCACTGCTGGATCTACGCAGGCTTCCTGTCAATTCATCAATAAAGGAACAATAATCAATATCAACTGATACAATAATCAATCAGGATAAAGTGTAAACTGAGCTACTGAGTCAAGCCTGTACAAGTGACCACCTCTACATAAGGACCACAGTCTGGCCAATGTGGCAACTTTTTTTTGGTTTTCCCTTACATCATAAGTGACCACCTGTACATGTCCACATACATGTAGTCCAGACTTTATCTGCCCCCTGAGTGGTCTTCTTGGGCAGGTTTGACCTGATGTATTACTACTAAAGTACATGTAGCTACTTATAGAAAGTGTTAAATTTACAATATACCCCCGGTAGCATGCAACTCTACAGGGTTGACTAATGATAGAGAGGACTATATAGACATGCAATCGGTATACACTGAAGGTTAGACAAAACTGCCCAAACAAGAACAATTCTAGTCCACATGCAATGAATGTACCGGGGGTAATAACAAATCCAATGCATCTTCTCTAGACTGGCTTGACCGTAATCTACTACAGAAAACTTCTCTAAGTCTAATGGTAGATATAATTAACCAATGGGTAAAATAAGTTCTGCCACCATCACTGAACACTGTCACCGAAAACTTGGAACAATACAGTAAATCTGGAAAATCCAACTAACAGTAGTTGTGACATAGAAATGCATGTAAAGTTGATTAGATTTTCCGGAATTCACCAGTGTTGTTCCACTAACTAGTCTCCGGCTTCCAAGCACATATGTGGAGGTGGGAGAAGAAGACTCTACAGTAACATTCTCTCTCAGCAGTGATAGCAAAATGTTACTATTTTCCTTCACAACATCTGCTTGGAGACTCAGAGTCTTTCCTACACTAATAAGACTAAGAAGCTTAGATAGAGGAGATTGAGTGCGAGACTTGCCCTCCCAGGTGACATTTTCGACCGGCTTGATTTCCGGGTGGAGTTTGGCGAGACGTGCGGCTGTCAGAAGGAGGAGACAGAAGGGGGAACAGTCAGTCAGGAGGCCGATGTGTTATATGGTGGCAACAAACAGCAACATACACTAAGTTATAGTGTAATAACGTAGTGTAATAACGTAACGGAATACATTTGAATATGTGCTGTATTTTGCCGGTTTTAGTCCCTCCTTCGAACAGGGTTGGTCACCTGTTCGATCACGTGCGAACAAGTCACAGATCTATACCTTAAGGAAGGGACTCTAGAACCGGCCGGTTGTAAGTTAAATAAAGTCAGTTGAGTTTGAGCTTTCATCGGAGTAAGACTTGTATTTGTTTCAATAGGACTAGAAATACTTCAATTTACTTTACTTTTACTTCTGCTCAAACCAAACATGAAACCATCCTCCACTTCACTCTATCCTCCATCAGAGACAGATTTCCTTTACTTCAGCCAGGTTGGTGTCTGATCTGAGGTTGTCTGACTGAAGTTATTCTAAGGTCTGACCCTCAACCTACTAGTAAGACTAAGAAAACCTTTCTTTAGAAATACTTCATTGCAGGTCTTTTTTCTGTAATATGAGATTCTTTAATTTGTACCTGGCCTGTATTTTTCAGAGTGAAGTACAAATGTACGTGTATTGTTCTTGGCTTGTTTGTGTGTGTTTCTGTGACTCCCATTAGGTACACAAATGCCAATATTTCCAAAAGGGATGCATCCTAATACTATAAGTTTGTCGGGATGATTTTGATAATAATTGGATCAAAAAGCATAGATATGAAAGGGGATATCGATGAAGTCCGCCACCTAAAATTACCTTATTAGCTTTGAAGGATATAGTAACTAGTGTGATTACAAGACTTAGTATTTAAAATTCCTCCGGAGAAGAGTCAAGAGACGTGTACTGAGCTGTTTGCTGCCACCATTAATGAATCAAATAGAAGAGACAAAAGTGGAGAAAATGAAGGTTTCTGTTGTAGCATACCTCAAGTTAAATTAGTAATTACAAGATACTTTATGCGCAATACTGAAACTTAAGTTGTTCATTAAGGTTAAGAAATCAATGTTAGTACAATTAGCATGAGGATGGAAGAAAGAGGGTTTTCTGGAGACTGGAGAAATTTCTACTAAGTCAGAGAACTTTATATTTCAGGCAAAAGACTTAAGAAAAACATAAAAATTTCCACCGCTCTCTTAATATGATATCAACTTCTTGCGTGTACATCCTAAATTGTACTCCTTAGCATACTGCTTAAGTACCCTTTACAACACGCCTGTTCAACTGGTTAATTTAGGGATTACATGTATTAAAGTGAGCCCTGAAAAGCCAAAACTGTAGATCTATATATTCATACTTTCACTGACACTTTCACTCGTACCATCTTTAAGTGTCCACTGGGCCTTGACTAATGCTAAGGAATGTCGCTTCTCAAGTGTCACGCTAAGGCTGTGCCCAAGTCCATTGTTGTGCACCAACCATGACCGGCGCAAGCAAACAAAATAAACAAGCTGACATTTATTCTAACATTCCCTTCTTAAAAGTCTACTGCATCTGGCTAGATAGTATTCAATCTGTGTATTGCTTGTAATATGAGAGCTATTAGTTTGCATATGTGTCCTTAGGTGTCCTTACATTTTGAACACAATGTCTAAAGGAATGTGATATCTCTCGAAGGCAATAATCTTTTTAAAAAACGTTTAATACACTGCATTTTCGTTTTTTGACAAGGCCAAAGAAACAACAACTCTAAATGTTATATCAGTAAACAATCACCATGTTGGCATCATGTTTAAGATACTTTAAACGATAGTCTATAGCTAGGTCTTAATCTAAAGCCAAGGCGACGTGATATCCAGGTGCTTTGCCACGTCTTCTTATAGCTAGAAGAAACGTGCACATATTTAAAGAAAACAACAATAAAACACAATCTTTGCAGTGCAAACCTGAAGCCGAAGCGTTTGCAAGAACCACCCACCTGATTTTGACGTCATTGTCGGTTCGAATTCCTCGCCAAACTTGCAAAATTGTGGAGTTTTTTTTCTGGACCGAGATTCCCAAACCGGACAGCTGAGGGGGACGCGGAAGTGACGCTGTTGGCAGGGCAACCCGCCGGGGGCATTGTGGGTAACGACCTTTCAACTTTGTGCTACGCGAACTTTGACCTGCAGACGACCTGAAGTCCAAGATGGCGTTTTTACAGGTGAGAATCGATGAAAACACGCAGTTTGGGGCGGATTTTGCGCGTTTTAAAGATACTCTGTCTAGTAGACACACAAATACGTGTATTTTTAGTACTTCGGGAGAATATAATATGCATTTGAAGAGGAATAAACGTTTTGCATGAAGGGAAACTCCGACGGAATTTGGGAGGGGCGTTTTTTCTCATGTGACTTTTGTCTATTTGGCCATCTCAGTCTCGATATGCCATTTATATTGGTAAAGCTTTACTAACAACTGCAAACATTATGATTAAGCGTTAGGAATTTCGATGTGATTAGCAATGTGGGTAACTTTAAAGTCAAAACTGTTTATGAACTATGATTGTTTTGGAACATAAAAACTGTTCTCCATCCAAAAAAAATGGACTCGCATGAATTTTTGACTGAATTATAATTACTCAGTCCTCTTTAGCTATCTGACTCTATATGAGTTGGAGAAGAATAAATCATTCCATAATGTAGGTTACCAACTCATATGAACATTCATGCTAGTTTATTCACCTGAATATTCACCTGAATCCAGGTCAGTCGGTCCCCTTTCCCAGGGTAATGAGACCGTTCATATAGTTCAGACAGTATTGGCAGTTCAGTATGAGCAAGGACATTCAACAGATCTGTTGAACGTCCTTGGTATGAGAAGTTGTAGCCATAACGGTCCGGGTGGTTTTAACATTCCAGAGGTAGTTTGGTCTTGAAAGCATTCATTGAACTTGTTTTTGTATCTGAAAAAAAGTGAAATATATCATGACATGAGGATCTGACATGTGTTTTGTATAACTTCCAGTGGCGAAGGTTTAATTTCTTTAATGTTTGTTTTTGTATCTGAAAAATAAACGTGAATATCATGACATGATTGAGAATCTGACATGTGTTGTATAATTCCCAGTGGCGAAGATTTAATTTCTTTTATGTTTGTTTTTGTATCTGAAAAATAAACGTGAATACCTTGAAGATACCTTGAAGAATCCTAGGTGGAAGTAGGCATAAGCCTGTTGGTCACCCTCTTCACACTAAGTACTTCTTACACGAATACTTACGTGAATATCATGACATGAGAATCTGACATGCGTGTTGTTTGATTTCCAGTGGCGAAGATTTAATTTCTTCGACAAGGAGGTTGTGAAGGACGAGGGAGGTCAGGTGTTTGACGGGCTGAAGGGCATCGACATCTCCGTCTGCGCCAGCGGGCGCGGCCAGATCGTCATCGGGGATATCCTTTGGTCATTCAGATGTTTTGTTACCTTCGCCAAGAAGGTTATGTTTTTGGCGGCGTTTTTGTGTGTGTGTGTGTGTCTGTAAACACGATAACTCGAGAAGGCTTAAATGGATTGTCTTCATATTTGGTATGTGGGTAGGTCTTGATGAGACCTCAAAATGATTGGATTTTGGGCCCCCTGGTGGCTTGTTATAGTACTGCATTGGAGATATTCTTTGGTCATTCAGATGTTTTGTTTCTACTGTGTAGTGTGTTGTAAAGGATTGCAGTCATTTTGGACAGGGTCTTAAAGCTGGCAGCCCCTCGCTGTGTATGAAGGAGCTTCGGGCATTCAGCCTCAAGACCCAAACCTCTACATGTAAAAGAGCCCAACACACTTATAGAGAAGAGTAGGGGTGACCTGGTTTGCTTGGCTAAAAACGTGAGATATAGCGAAGATGCATTGCTCTATAAGCTACTTGAAGTTCAAAAAGCATCATGCTTCACCTCAGATGTTTGTATCAAAACCAGTGTATATCTCCATCTTCCTTTTCTTTTCTTTTTCTCAAGACGACATGATTTGTACCTTCCTACGTTACATTTACACTACAAAGGTTTGTTGCGACCCATGACAGTACTTTGGCAACTGAAAAACCAATTGGTTCAACCAGGAGCTTGACCAAAGTACAGTTTGTGTGCAGATTTTCCTTAATGTTTTGCTACATTATGAAGGGAACATCCACTTCTTGAACCGTAACTTGGAGTTGTCCACGTTCAAGGGGTACGAACTCCGCATCACGCACATCTGTCAGGTCAAGCAGCAAGGCATTCTGGTCACTGTAGGGGTGAGTACACACAAACAAACAAACGAACAAACACACATAACTGTCAGTACAAGCAGCAAGGCATTCTCGTCACTGTTGGGGTGAGTACACACAAACAAACAAACAAACAAACAACACACAAACACACAACTCTGTCAGGTCAAGCAGCAAGGCATTCTGGTCACTGTTGGGGTGAGTACACACAAACAAACAAACACACAAACACACAACTCTGTCAGGTCAAGCAGCAAGGCATTCTTGTCACCTTTGGGGTGAGTACACACAAACAAACAAACAAACAAACAACACACAAACACACAACTCTGTCAGGTCAAGCAGCAAGGCATTCTGGTCACTGTTGGGGTGAGTACACACAAACAAACAAACACACAAACACACAACTCTGTCAGGTCAAGCAGCAAGGCATCCTCGTCACTGTTGGGGTGAGTAAACAAACACACGTAACAGGGTCAGGGTCAGTATAGATTACCATAACAACTTATTTAGATACATAGTAAGAAGAGCTTTACAAGGGCCTTTGCTTACTTAATTCTCCATATGTAAGAATTTTCCATTGACTATTTTAATCCATGGTACTTTGTGCAACAAGATGGAATTCAACCTATGGTTGCATTTTGATTGATTAATCAATGTTGATTGATTGGTTGGTTGGTTGATTGATTGATTGATTGATTGATTGATTGATTGGTTGATTGATTGATTGATTGATTGATTGATGATTCCCTCCCCAGGATGATGAGCCAGGTACCAACCCCATCATCAAGGTGTGGAACCTGGACAAGCGCGACAAGGCTGGAAACCCGACCTGTTCCCGCATCGTCCGCGCCGTGCCCGGGAAGGAAGCCTCGCCGGTCTCCGCGCTCGCCGTACACGAGAACCTCAACCTCATGGCCGTCGGTTTCCAGGACGGGACCGTGGTCGTGTATCGTGGAGACGTCACGCGAGATAGGTACGACACTTGTCACAATCCCTCAGTCACAGTCAAGGGCTGATTGGGCCTCCTCCCTGAGAGCTTGTGGCCATACACCTC
The DNA here is from genome assembly GCA_013266295.2 of Branchiostoma floridae x Branchiostoma japonicum. Lineage (NCBI taxonomy): Eukaryota > Metazoa > Chordata > Leptocardii > Amphioxiformes > Branchiostomatidae > Branchiostoma > Branchiostoma floridae x Branchiostoma japonicum. The sequence continues at coordinate 1,603,970 of CM023825.1, read as the reverse complement.
TAACATAGCCTGTGTTACACAATCTCTCCCTGTCAGGGGCTGATTGGGCCTCCTCCCTGAGAGCTTGTGGCCATACACCTCTAACATAGCCTGTGTTACACAATCTCTCCCTGTCAGGGGCTGATTGGGCCTCCTCCCTGAGAGCTTGTGGCCATACACCTCTAACATAGCCTGTGTTACACAATCTCTCCCTGTCAGGGGCTGATTGGGCCTCCTCCCTGAGAGCTTGTGGCCATACACCTCTAACATAGCCTGTGTTACACAGTCTCTCGCTGTTAGGGGCTGATTGGGCCTCCTCCCTGAGAGCTTGTGGCCATACACCTCTAACATAGCCTGTGTTACACAGTCTCTCGCTGTTAGGGGCTGATTGGGCCTCCTCCCTGAGAGCTTGTGGCCATACACCTCTAACATAGCCTGTGTTACACAGTCTCTCGCTGTCAGGGGCTGATTGGGCCTCCTCCCTGAGAGCTTGTGGCCATACACCTCTAACATAGCCTGTGTTACACAGTCTCTCACTGTCAGGGGCTGATTGATACAATATGATACTGATGATACAATATGATTTAATAATTGTGTTGCTAAATACATGGTAATTGTGTTACAAATAACAAAAAAACGTATTAACCTGTAATGAACTGTACTTGAAGTTTACTAAAATGACGTTGTTATAATCCACGTACTTTCTTCCCCTTTTACTCCAACTTGCTACGTTCTGAAAGTTTCGTGTTAAAGGACATGTAAGCTTCCTTAAGTACTTTTCACTTATAATCTGTTGTATATCAATCATATATATATAGAGCATACAACACGGTGTATTCCGTATTGCCCGAGGTGTCGGCCCGACCGCGAGTCAGATCCGACTAGCGGGAGGGCCGAGACCGAGGGTGATGCGGACTTACACCGTGTTGTATGCTATTTATATCATACCCACCTTAGAAAACACGTCTTTCAAGGCGAAATGAGCGAAAATTTGGTGTCCCTAAACAAAAAAACTGCAACAACATCCATTCCAACGTCCGAATCCTGTATTCGAATTTTCGAAAGCGGCGCACACGGTTGGGGCGAAACGCGTTCAAATCGTTCTATGGAAGCCCGGTTTATACGCCCGGTCGTACAGTAGAATACAACACGGCCGGGAGCACTGTATCGCCGCCGGGTATGATATAAAGCCTGGTATCCACACCGGTCTAGCTCCAGTTTGCCCCTCTTTCTGCTTCACTGCAGAATTATTTGGCACCACCTGAGTCTGCCTGTGGTGACTCAAGTAAGGACATGTAACATTGCAAATAAATACAAAATACAAAATTCATCCATTGATAGAACCTAGAAACAATTAGCATAGTAATTCCAGCCATCTGTTATAATAAATCCACCACAAAAGTAAAATAATTGTAAAATAATGAAATAAAATTAAAAGTAACTTGAAAAATTATTGTTACAGTCTATGTAAAGGAAATAAAATGAATTTATACAGTTAATTAAGTAACTAATTGTCACCACACCTCATAACCATTATTTTCTCGTCCATTTATTCTTAAGAGCCATTTTTTCTTGACCGTTTTTTCTTAAGAGTCATTTTTTTTCTCTCGACTCTCCCAGACACAGTAAGTCGCGCGTGATCCACCACCCGGGCAGTGCGGTGACCGGTCTGGCGTTCCGACAGGCGGCCAAAGTCAACCACCTATTTGTGGTGACCAAAGACAGCGTCCAGTCGTACAACCTGACTGCTAAGGACCATAAGGAGGAGCTGGACGCATTCGGCTGTGAGCCAAGGTAGATTTTGTTTTCTATGGAAAATGTATGGTGGTGAACTTACTTACTTACATTTTGAGGTTCTTGAAAACATATACAAATACAAATATGCATGAAATATTCTGAAATGTCTTGGATTTTTGTCATTACAAAATAGGAGGCTTTGCAAGTAAATTTTAAAGAAGTGAACCAATAAGAATGTATGTTACAACTCAAGTGTCTTTCTAATAAGGGTTGTGAACCAATCATAACATATGTTACAACTCAGGTGTCTTTCTAATATGGGCTGTGAGCCAATCAGAATGTGTGTTACAACTCAAGTATCTTCCTAATTAGGAAGGCTGTAAACCAATCAGAAACTTACAACACAAGTGTCTTTTTGATAAGGAGGGCAGTGAACCAATCAAAATCTGTGTTACAACTCAGGCATATTTTGAATAAGGGCTGTGAACCAATCAGAATCTGTGTTACAACTGTGTCCTTCTACATTGCAGATGTTCAGTACTTAGCGACTCATCGCAAGACAATCAGTTTGTGATTGGTCGGCCGGATGCGGTGTACTTCTACCAGACGGACGGTCGTGGCCCGTGCCTCGTGTTCGAGGGGGAGAAGAAGACGCTACAGTGGTACCGGGGGTACCTGGTGGTCGTGGGCAAGGAGAACAAGTCAGTACCAAGGTGGGATATAGACTGCTCCTGTCCTTCTTTGAATCCTAAGGCTTAAATTATCTAGCTCTAGGCTATGACAGAATGTACAAGACAGTTTTGGACAGGAAAAAGGCAGTTCTGTACTGTTGACTTATTCATCACAAATCTACAGACCAGTTTAACATGGGTATGTCCATTGAGGATACCGGTAAAATCGCGCTCCTGGCGGCCGCTCGCCCTGAAGGTTGGGGGTCATTATACCCCCGGCCGAGAGCTTGTGTAAACACAGGCTACTTGGTGGGGAGTCTTGATAAAAGTAGAAAAGAAAATGATAAAATGTCATTAGTTTTCTACATACTGAAGATTATGATTGTTCATGTATAAATAAATTCTCCAGGTCACATAGTACATTTGTACAATTAAACTACATGTAATTTATCTCTCTGTAAAAATTCTACCCCAATTTTCCCCCAGACCGACACCTGGAGGCCAGTCTCGTGACATGAGTATCGTGAACGTGTACGATATACAGAACAAGTTCATCGCTTACTCCGCACCGCTGCCTGATGTCACCGACGTCATCTGTGAATGGGGCTCTCTCTACATCCTCACTGGTCAGTGTTTATAGATAGGGTTTGTTGAATTCAATAGCCTCCATCAGGCCTTCCTACGGGGGTAGGGATCGTAGAATTCGGCAAAAGAAGGGAATAGCTGGCCAGTAGAGTCGGTCCACGGGAGGGTTAATTTCTGCCCTATTATAGCCAGCGTCGTTAGTCTGGTAGAGACTAGTCTATAGATTCTCTCTTATTCCCTTATCTCTAGTCTGACTACTTCATGTTTCTAGCAGCCCTCCTGCTGGTCAGGCCTCTAGAAGCTTGATAGCCAACACCTCTGAGTCAGGAGAATTGGGAACATCTTAATCCTGTTGATTTATGCATAATTTGTGCTAACATGGACCAGTTACTGTCAGACTGAGAACTGTCTGTTACCATAGTGTTAGAGGCTGTGATGACTGGTTTCCATAGTGACAGAGAATCCTGAGCTCCTATTGGTAGTTTTGGGAATGGGAACAGTTCTCTCGATTTAGAGGTTTATGGTCTCAATGTGGATGTCTAACATTCATAAACTGTTGATATACAGGAATCGTAATCTGGAATTTTTTTTCTACATTCTTTCCAGGAGAGAACGGACTGATGCAGCTAATAGAAAACAATATCCAGACCAAGCTGGAGATGTTGTTTTAAAAAGAACAAAATGTAAATTTGCTATACCAAGAATGCTTTCTGTAGGCTTTTTGTTCTTTATTGTTTTTCAGGTGAGAATCGTCTGATGCAGCTAATAGAGAAGGACATCCAGACCAAGCTGGAGATGTTGTTTAAGAAGAACCTGTACGTCTTAGCCATTAACCTGGCCAAGTCTCAACACTTCGACCAGGACGGACTGGTGGACATCTTCACACAGTATGGAGACCATCTGTACAGCAAGGGGGACTATGACGGAGCCATCAACCAATATGTCAAAACTATAGGTAATGAACTTGCTGCCAACATTAGTACAGTAGGGGCATCATCACTACATAGTTTTAGATAACGTTAAAAGTTAGACGTTCAAAGGTTAGGTGTAACAGGTCGTTCGGCGTAATGTAGCCAGCTGCCGCCTGACGCCGCGTGCCTGCAAAGCTGGTGTGTTATGCCGAAGGGCAGTTATACCGGCTATACAGATACAGAAGCTAGTGTGTTACGCCGAAGGGCGGTTATACCGGCTATACAGATACAGTTACATCAATTCAACTAATATGTCAAGACTATACTTTCACGAACATGCCAGAGTAATAGGTAAATCTTTTCAACAATAAATATTGGTCATGCACCTTAACGTGCTCATCTTCCAGCATTTCTGCTGAAAATCTTCAGGCTGAAGTGAAGTAAAATACATACAGGAATGCATGGGGAAGGTTTGCATGGGGTAGTGATATCGATGTCGTTTTACAAAACACACGTCGCACAAGTAGAATTCTGCAAAAAGGTGGCTGATTACAATTAATTCGTGAATTAATATAATCTATTGGAAAATAACGCCCTCCTCCCCACTTTATTTCATTTCATTTATTCTTTATTTCAGGTAAACTCAAGTACTAGTACCTATAAAAAGCTATACATTTAAAATATTGCAAACACATATGTATCCACAAAAGACATACAGATAATAATAAAAACAGATAAACTAGCAACATAATAAGTCATAACTGTGTCGGAAGAAAGAGTTTCTGTAGAAGGCGTCTGATCTTAGTTAGCGAATGATGATGGAGTTATAGGAGGAAAATAATCCGTTTAGTGCTACTTTAAAGCCCTTTCTGACTGTGATTTTCCCCAGGTAAACTGGAGCCGTCCTATGTTATCCGGAAGTTCCTGGATGCCCAGCGGATCCACAACCTGACAGCCTACCTCCAGGCCCTGCACAAGGCTCAGCTGGCTACAGAGGACCACACCACACTCCTCCTCAACTGTTACACCAAACTTAAGGACACCAACAAACTGGACCAGTTCATATACTCAAAGGTACGGGGTGATTTTAAGAACGTTACTATCAAATAAACAATCTACAATGTAGTTTGAAGGAATAAATAAGGCCCAGCTGGCTACAGAGGACAACACCACACTCCTCCTCAACTGTTACACCAAACTTAAGGACACCAACAAACTGGACCAATTCATCTACTCAAAGGTAGGAGTGATCTAAAGGTCTTAGTATCAAATTAAACAGACTAGTGTTAGAAATACAAATAAGGCCCGGCTGGCAACAGAGGACCACACCACACTCCTCCTCAACTGTTACACCAAGCTTAAGGACACCAACAAACTGGACCAGTTCATCTACTCAAAGGTAGGCGTGATTTTAAGAATGTTACTATCAAGTAAACAATCTAGTTTGGATTTACAACGCCCAGCTGGCTACAGAAGACCACACCACCCTCCTCCTCAACTGTTACACCAAACTTAAGGACACCAACAAACTGGACCAATTCATCTACTCAAAGGTAGGGGGGGATTTTAAGAATGTTACTATCAAGTATAAAACAATCTACAATGTAGTTTGAAGGAACAAATAAGGCCCAGCTGACTACAGAAGACCACACCACCCTCCTCCTCAACTGTTACACCAAACTTAAGGACACCAACAAACTGGACCAGTTCATCTACTCAAAGGTAGGGGGGGATTTTAAGAATGTTACTATCAAGTATAAAACAATCTACAATGTAGTTTGAAGGAACAAATAAGGCCCAGCTGACTACAGAAGACCACACCACCCTCCTCCTCAACTGTTACACCAAACTTAAGGACACCAACAAACTGGACCAATTCATCTACTCAAAGGTACGGGGTGATTTTAAGAATGTTGCTATCAAGTAAACAATCTAGTTTGAAGGAACAAACAAGGCCCAGCTGGCTACAGAAAACCACATCACACGCCCTCAACTGTTACACCAAACTTAAGGACACCAACAAACTGGACCAGTTCATCTACTCAAAGGTACAGGGTTGAAAAACTTTGTCGTAGTCAATCAGTTATCTACTTAAAAAGAGTAACTTTAACACATTGAAAAATGTAAAAAAAATGATAGGAAGATTGTGTCCAAGAACATTTCCTAAACACCCCATGATTTTCTATATATACAAATGTATTACACTACACAGGACACTAACAAAGACTTAGCAAATTTGCATTTTGTGTATTTTCATAAACTACTGACTCAGAGACAATGTATTTAGTTCTGCAATGTTTGAGTACTAGTTCTGCTATAATTATTTTTCAGCAAGACTAGAAGGGTTACAAAGCAGTATGGGTAAGGAGGTGAAGTCTGCCATCTCTGATTGCCTCTCGTTGTTTCTGTCCAGGACAAGGAGGTTGACTTTGATGTGGAGACGGCGATTAAGGTGTGTCGCCAGGCGGGGTACTACGACCACGCCCTGTCGCTGGCTGAACGGCACAGCCAGCACGAGTGGTACCTCAAGATCCAGCTGGAGGACATCAAGGTTTGGTCGAACTTTCTAGTACGTCGGCAGAGCGTACTGCGCCTGCGCGAAACCCGGATTTTTCACGGTTTTTGTTGAATATTTGGCCAATGTTGCATCAGAATGTTGTCTGTTGCAGACAATATCTTTTACGACATAACAATTTATATAAACTATAGATGGGTTATCCTTAAATATGTGAATACCACCTTAAATGAGACGTTCTGCTGAAGTGCTATGCACAGCACATACAGGTTTCATGCAGACACAGTACGTTCTGTCAACATGCTAGTCTTTCTCTTAGATTTGCCTTTGATTTTTGTTTTTTACTCAGAATCTCAATACATAAATTTTTAAAGAAATATTTTACCAGCAGTAATCTGTATAATACAGATGGTATTTCAAGACATGTAGTGAGTTCTTAAACCCCCCTCCCCCCTTTATTACCCAGGACTACCAGAAGGCCCTGACTTACATCTCCAAACTGGACTTCTACGAAGCGGAGAGCAACATGAAGAAGTACGGCAAGATTCTCATGGCAGAGGTAAGGAGGAGGAATGTTGTTTTTTAACAGATTACTGATACTCATTCATCATTGACTTCGTAGACCATGCATGAACTTAGTTTCTTAGACATCCAGGTAGAACATTACATAAATACTGTAATACAAAATATCTAAAGCAGTCAAAGCGAACAACTATCGTCCAGTGTCCCTACTATCAGGTGTATCAAAGGTTCTTGAGAGGGTGGTACATAACCAATTGTACGAATACCTCAGCTACAATCGGCTATTAACACCTTCTCAGTCTGGTTTTCGTAAACTACACTCATGTGAGACTGCTCTGCACTCTGTGGTAGAAGACTGGATTCAATCCATAGATAACAAGGAGTTAAATGGTGTAGTGTTTTGCGACCTGTCAAGAGCGTTTGACACGCTAGATCACGATATACTGCTGCTAAAACTGAAATGCTACGGCGTGGATGACTCGGCTTGTGACTGGTTCAAGTCATACTTAACTGACAGACAGCAATGTACAGGGTTGGGCTCAGTTTTGTCCTCCGCAACACGCGTTACCTGTGGTGTCCCCCAGGGATCCATCCTTGGACCACTTATGTTTATTATTTACATCAATGATCTACCTAATTGTGTCCAGTCGTGCAAGGTCTCCATGTATGCCGATGATACTATTTTATATTTCTCAGCAAGGAGTATTTCGACACTCGAGAAGACTTTACAAAGTGACTCAACTCGGATCTCTCAGTGGTTTACAGCAAACAAGCTTTCCCTAAATCCTAGTAAATGTAAGACAATGCTTATAGGGTCAGCAGGTATGAATGTGGCGAATACCAAGATTAATGTTATATTAGACGGGGCTAAACTGGAACAGGTGACTAGTTTTAAATACCTTGGGGTCACTATTGATTGCCTACTCAAATGGAACGAACATTTCAAGCATATGTATAGGAAACTTGCTCAGACCATTGGCATTATTAAGCACTTGAAATCTTACCTCAACAGACAAGCCCTAGATGTAATGTACACAACGCTATTTATTCCGCACATACAGTACTGCAGCACTGTCTGGGACATGGCAGGAAAGGGATACATTGAAAATTTACAAAAGCTACAAAACAGGGTGGGTCGGGTGTTTCTGGGCTGTGACAGGCGAATTTCTACTTCAACCCTTCTAAACACACTTAAATGGGTCCCAGTGGTTGAAATACATAAGAAAAGCAAGGCTACTCTCGTCTATAAAGCTATTAACGGATTGACCCCTTCCTACATCACTGCAATGTTCACCCAACTACTACACGTGCATACTCACAACACTCGCCTCAGGGCGCAAGGTGGTCTTCAGTTGCCCAAGACTAAGCTGGAATACAGAAGACGTGCTTTCTCTTCCTCTGGGGCGGCATTGTGGAACACATTACCACATCACCTAAAAGCAGCCAATACCCTAGCAGCCTTCAAACAACTCTATGTACTGAACAATCATTGATATGCAAATTCCAAGCCTGATATTTAATCTTGATTTCTATTTTGTACTACCTTGGTTCTATGTTATTTGATGTTTCAGGCTTCACTATTGTTTTCATTTATTTGGGTATTATGATTTCAAGCGCAATGTATGTTATTTAAGTTACTTTGCTTTTGAATTATTTAGTAATTTTGTAACTTAACAGTTACTTCTGTTGTTGTATTATTTTGAGTTTGATGTTTTTGTCTGGGGTCTTCCCCAGGCCCAGGGCTCATTGAAAAGCGCCCTACGGGCGATATGTATCCCCCTGGTTAAATAAATAAAAACAAACAAACAAACAAACAAAACAAAGAGTCAGATGTTACAGCTAGAATCTGCTATTATTGATCAGCGAATTTCGAGCTAGCCCACTTGCTAACTTTCCCCCCCATGTAAACTGCAGGTTCCGCAACAGACCACAGAACTGTTGAAGCGACTGTGTACTGACTACAGACCCAGCCACATCCCAGCGATAGGCATTGCCCTATATATACACCATATAGTACATGTAGTGTGAGAAAGACTTACTAACCCTCCCCCTATGTAAACTGCAGGTTCCCCAGCAGACGACAGAACTGTTGAAGCGACTGTGTACAGACTACAGACCCAGCCACATCCCTCTAGCCGATGAACAGACACTACAGGGGGGAATGCCAACCAGGTACGGTCAGAAAAATTTTAACTTTTCAGCCGAAACTTTTGTCTTTCTTTCTGCTTGTGCAGGTTTTTTTTGCCGTGATGAAAAATAGCATGCTAAAAGTTAAGAACAAACTTATTTCTTACAAATATGAGGGCATCCTTTATATAGTAATCAATGCTTTTGTTGATTTTTTTTGCCATTTTTAATGCTGTATTTTTAGTGTACTTGTAGCCTTTAGCTATTGGCAATGTTTGGGTAGTCCTTCTGCTGTCTTCCTTATTGCGATAATGACTTCAGCTAGGAAGATAAAAACAGTATATTGACTAAAACTCTTATAATCTTCGGATTTATCAACTGTGTGAATTTTTTTCTCTTTTGCATCATGTTCCAGGCTCCATAAAGCCCCAGCTGACGAGTTTATACACATCTTTGTCAGCAACTCTTCTAAACTCATGGAGTTTTTAGAGCACATGATCAAGGTAAAGTTTGTTTGTTTGTTTGTTTGTTTGTTTGTTCAGAAATTGTAACATGACAATACAAAGTGTGCACTAGGCAGCAAGTATGCTGATAGCGTGCACACCTAACACATGATACTCATTTACACCTGAGTCAAGTGAGGAAAGTCGTGTAAAGTGCCTTTCCCAAGGGCACAAGATCGGTGGCATGTCAGGACTCGAACCCGGGACCTCTTGGTTCCGAGTCGAGTACTCTGTCGTTGCGCCACACGACCCCATTATAATACATGTCTAGTACTCCAGCACTTCACATGTAAAATTACTTGTGTGTAATGTATTTAAATGACAACATAAAGATTTCATACTCGAATTACATACACAAAGTAAAGTGCTTTCCAATAATCAGTCCTCAAACAAGCAAACACAGAAAAAAACTCTTTGCACACAGAGGTAACAAGCATACAGTTCAAAGGAAAGCTGCTATAGAGAGTGCAAACCTACACCATTTATTTTCCAGTCTGAAAGCTACCGATTACTTAAAAATTGTGACCGTAGCATGCTCAGAACATATCAAAAATGTATTACATCCTACTTTTTTCTCTGCAGGTCCATCGGAGCTCCCCATCCCTGTTGTACAACACCCTACTAGAGCTGTAACTACAGACACACAAACAAACAAACAAACAGACAAACATACTCTTTTTTTCTGCAGGTCCAGCCTAGCTCCCCGTCACTGCTGTATAACACCCTACTGGAGCTGTAACTACAGACACACAAGCAAACAAACAGACAAACTCACCAAAAACAAATCCTTGTTTACTCTTTTTTTCTGCAGGTCCAGCCTAGTTCCCCATCCCTGCTGTATAACACCCTACTGGAGCTGTAACTACAGACACACAAGCAAACAAACAGACAAACTCACCAAAAACAAATCCTTGTTTACTCTTTTTTTCTGCAGGTCCAGCCTAGTTCCCCATCCCTGCTGTATAACACCCTACTGGAGCTTTAACTACGGACACACAAGCAAACAAACAGACAAACTCACCAAAAACAAATCCTTATGTTCAAAGACAAATCATTAACTTTACTACTGGATAAATTATGGAGATTACTTCCCGACATTTCGAGTGACATCTGTCAGAAAATAATCTCCATATTTTATCCAGGAGTAGAGTTTGATTTGTCTTTGAGTATTGTTTACCTGGATGTCTAACCTTCATCAAAACCTTATATACTCTTTTTCTCCCCAGGTCCAGCCTAGTTCTCCATCCCTGCTGTATAACACCCTACTGGAGCTGTATCTCCATGACATGGCTCACGACGGCAGCCAGAAGGCGGAGCTGGACAGGAAGAGTCTTGACCTGCTGCAGAACACTGACGCACACTACGACGTGAACCAGGCACTGGTGCTCTGTCAGATGCACAACTATAAGGTACCGAATATGCAAATTGTATAGATATTATTATAACTAGTGGCTTACATACAAATAATGGCATCAGAACACAGATCTGACACACACTACGAGCCAAACCATTCTCTGTCAGACCAGGCTCTGTCAGATGCACAATCACAAGGTATTAGTGAGGGGTGCAAGGAGGTGTCACAAATATGCAAATAACATAAAGATATACAGGTACCAGTGACTAATATATATAGATCATGGCCTCAGTGACCACTCCAGGGACTTGAAGAAAATTAACTCAGTAGACAGGTGGTTAACTCTAGACAGAATTCTTATACTTGGGTCAATAGGAAATATTAACAATTATCAATTAATAATTGAATAGAATGCCACGCAGTCTTGTATGGTTTCTGTACTACTGTAGGCAAGTATCCTGTACCTTATAATACTTAAACTATATCTGTGCTGTTTCTGTACTATTTCAGGCCGGTATCCTGTACCTGTACGAGCGAGAGCGCCTGTACCAACAGATCCTGCGGTACCACATGGACCATGACGAGTACGTGCACATCATCAACACCTGTAAGAAGTTCGGAGGACAGGTGAGGCAAAGTCTTCTTCTGACAATTCCTGACCAAACATCTTCTTCTGACAATTCCTTGTCATTTCTTTGTTTACTATTTTGCATATTTATCCAGTAAAAAGCCTATAGGCGTAACACTCCAGTTTTATACAGTAAGTACAAGCTGTGTAAGACCGGACTGTAAGGTTTGAACCACTCACACCGGGAAGGATCCCTACTCTTATCGACAAGTGCAGTGAGTTCTTTAACGTTCTCGAGGTTTGGCTCTCCTCAAACACGGGACCTCCAGGTTTCCAGACTTCTGTCTGCATAACGTGACATCACAGAAGTGGTTGATTGCTCATTCCTTCACAAAGACTGGAGTTGCACAGTCAAAAAAGTCTGCTTCATTGAATTTGTGTTGGAACTTACAGTTCAAACCTTGTTTCAGAATGACTTCAACCATGGAGTTTTATTACCTCCATGCTTCAACCAACTCAGATAGACTTTTCAAGCTAAGACTAGCACTGGAATGAACTGGGACTTACCCAAAAATGTTTCCTGTGTGCTCCAGGACCCAAACCTGTGGGTTCAGGCGCTGGCGTATTTCGCTCGTAAGGAGGAGAACTGTCGGACGCAGATGATGGAGGTTCTACAGCACATCGACAGGCACAACCTGCTCCCCCCGCTTCTAGTGGTACAGACCCTGGCCCACAATTCCACAGCAACACTGGCAGTGGTGAAGGTATATATATGGAGTTACAGTCTAGTTGTTACCATTTAGAATCATTCTTAACTTGAACTGTGTCATGTTTTTTATACAGCTTTTTTGATTGAAAGTTGATTTGAATTTAAAAATTATAAAAGAGCATGTCAATGACAGAGTGCGACATAGTGAATATTCTTTTCTACACGGCGTATATAGAATTCCCCAGTTGCAAGGCATGGCAGAGTTCAGTCATCTGTTACTTTACAGTTAACATTATGTACTAGTATGTTTTTGTGTGTGTCTCCAGGATTACATCATGTAGATTGCTTAAAGTTGTATATTGTACTGTGTGTTTATCTTCAGCATTACAGTAACTGTTATGTATCGTGTGTGTATGCTTGGGAGGAGTACAGGTCTGTATGTTTTGAATGTGTGTCTTCAGGATCACAGTAACTGTTGTATGTTGTATGTTGTATATGTTGGCAGGATTACATCACAAGTATTTCTAACGGTTGTGAATGTTTGACTGTGTGTTTGTATGTTTGTTTGTTTGTGTGTCCAGGATTACATCACGCGGCGCCTCCAGCAGGAGAACGACCAGATCCAGGAGGACGAACGGCTGATCCAACAGTACCGACAGGAGACAGAGAAGATGAGGAGCCAGATCCAGGAACTCAAGACCAGGTAAGCCAGATCCAAGAACTCAAGACCAGGTGAGTCAGATCCAGGAACTCAAGACCAGGTAAGTCAGATCCAAGAACTCAAGACCAGGTGAGCCAGATCCAAGAACTCAAGTCCAGGTAAGTCAGATCCAAGAACTCAAGACCAGGTGAGCCAGATCCAAGAACTCAAGACCAGGTAAGTCAGATCCAAGAACTCAAGACCAGGTGAGCCAGATCCAAGAACTCAAGACCAGGTGAGCCAGATCCAAGAACTCAAGACCAGGTAAGTCAGATCCAAGAACTCAAGACCAGGTGAGTCAGATCCAGGAACTCAAGACCAGGTGTTAAATTTGTGTATACTTCTACATGTGTGTCCTAGACCTTCCTCCTTCTTCCTTGAAAAGCAATGCATAGAAAAGCTATGCATAAATAACTGATTTGTATTTGCGACAAATAGACGTAATTCCAATCTTGGCGGCCATTTTGAAAAGTGAGTACAGCGCACGTGATGTTGCACGAAAACGAGGCCGCTCGTGGATCCGAGTCCAGCTTCATAATGCTTCTGGTGCGGAAGCCAGTGATGAGGCATCTTCCTCGATAAGTTACGCTCTTCCATGGTGAAAGGAGGAAAATTTTATACGTGTTACGAATAAAGAAGGTTGTTTCGAGCGTTTGGGTGTAATTTCAGCCGGTAGAAATGACAAATTTTCGCTCATTTTCCGAATTTCTTGACGGACCTCATTTGTTTACTATACGTACGTTATACGCTTAGCTACGATCGCACGAAAAACCGGTAATATTCTGACTTTATTTGTACCAAACCTCAAAAAAAAAACGAGAAAATTACAGGTAGACATCCTTGTGGTTAATTATTACCGTAATTTTGGCGGTTGCTCCGGAAATTTTATGATCGCAAGTCGAGGCACTATGTTGTACATTTTGTACTTTGCTGATAATGAGCCTTTGGACATTGTGATTTAATGTCATACATGACTGTATAGTACAAAATGTATAAAGGAAAAACACAAGATTATTTGTTGTGTAAGCCACATTTCCTTCTTGTTTTTTTTGTTTTGTTTTCTTTGGAAAAAGGCTGTATGTTTGTGTACATGTGTTTGCAAAGTTTTAAAAGCCTGATGTCTTGTTTTCAGTGCAAAGATTTTCCAGGTGTCGAAGTGTAGCATCTGTAACCACCCGCTGGAACTGCCTTCTGTCCACTTCCTGTGTCAGCACTCCTTCCACCAACAGTGAGTTACTTGTACTACATGTGACACTTACATTCAACTGTACATCTTTATTATTTCATTCATAATTCTAATACTGTACAATCTAGTGCTTAACTGGTATGTATGTTGAATCTCGTACTGTCTATTAGTCTTTATTTTTAACCACAGTAGAACACAGTGGACTACTACAGTGAGTTAAAAAGTACATCTAGATCTGGCTAAACTCTACTATCATAGAGGGTCCCTAAGCATTTGCCTTGCCAACAGGATTGATATATGTAGACCTATGGAGACACTAGGTGTGATGCACAAGCATTTTTCAAGTGCTTTCTGACACATGCTCATTCATGGACACATTCAATACATTCTAGATCTGTCAGGTGGCATCACTGTTAAGGATTTAAACTGACTGACTTCCATGTTTCCTACATGTATGATGACGAATTTTTTTTCCTGTTTTTTCAGTTGTTTTGAAGGGTATGCAGAGACTGAAACAGAATGTCCGGTCTGTATGCCAGAGAACAGGTACTAACTGAACTTCCTTCCAGTTCAACATTTCCAGTCATTCTTACCAACAGTTTCTCCTAAATATAATCTACATTTTGTAGATGCCGGCCATTAAGAATGCAGTCCAAACAGAATTTTTATGGTCAATGAATTTTACCAAATACCGTTACTCGTCAAAACAGTCTGGTCTTACACAGCTTGTACTAACTGTAAAAAACTGGTGCATAATATGCCTAAAGGTGTTTTTTTTTTTATTATATGGTTCACGGTTCACCGGTTATATGAAACAAAGCAAAACAATGTGGCAGATAGCTTGCAGCATCCTCTGTTCTAGAAATTTCGATTAAAATCAGTCTTCATGACTTCTCCCAACACAGATGAGCTTGCTAGCCATGCTGTTACAATTGTCTGATTACCGGTACTTTTGTGGGTTTTTTTTATAGAAAAATCTTGGACATCATACGAGCCCAGGAGCAACACAAAGAACTCCATGAGCAGTTTCACCATCAGGTGGGTTCACACTCTTTATTCCCCCATCAAAACCATTTATTTATTTATTTTATTAAAAATTCTCCACACACATGTGGATGTGGTGAGAGGACACGACAGGTGGTATCGCCTGTTCTAGCTCTCACCCCTGAAACATGTACAGGGGAACAGTGAGATCGTGTGGCGCAACGGCAGAGCATTCGGCTCAGAACCAAGAGGTCCCGGGTTCGAATCCTGCCATGTCACTGATCTTGTGCCCTTGGGAAAGGCACTTTACACGACTTTCCTCACTTCACTCAGGTGAAAATGGGTATGCCAGAATGATCATTGTCATGATGGTGGGCATTAAAGGAAGAAGAGGGAAGAAGAATTCCCCTGACATATACTTTTTCTTCTTTTCCAGTTGGAGAGAGCGCCAGATGGGTTTTCGGTTGTAGCTGACTACTTTGGCAGAGGAGTTTTTAACAAGGTAGGATTGAGCTCTATGTGTTGTTAAGCTACATGTACCAAAAGCTATTAAGTATTGTACAGTGAAAAAACTTTACTTGGTGGCAACTAGTTCAACTAGTCCAACTATTTCCACTCTTAGAGTTACTGTAGTACTATAGTAACTTTTCTAAGAAAAAACAAGTTTCTATACACCTCAATCCTTGGATGATAACTCTGATACTTGAAGGCATGACTATTTTTTGTTCTTATTTGAGAAGTTACTAGATGCTTAGATACTAGATACGTCCACCCATTTATAATATAAGTCAGTCTGTACATCTTGCATAGTCTGGACATTTTTGTTTAGTCTTCGAGTGACACCCAGTAGTGTAGGGTATACGTAATTGTTGATACTTGGGTTCAGAAATTGCAAAAGGTTGTTTTTAAACAAAGTAGAATCTAACCTGCAGAGGAGTCTTTAACAAGGTAGGCTGTGTGTGTTGTTCTGTGTCACAATCAATTGCAAAAAGTTGTTTTTAAACAAAGTAGAATCTAACCTGTTCTTTCAGTTAAAAATGATCTTGTTCTTTCCTGAGCTGGTATTGTTGTGTCCACCCAGGTCACCCTGATCACCGATTCTCCCGCTGCCCAGGCCCCCACCGCTGGTAACCCCTTTGGGGAGCCTCCTGAAGTGAAACCGGTCTCCAAACCGGCCCCAAAACCGGCCGCTGCGGCAAACCCTTTCCTGGATGATGATGATGCCAACAACCCGTTCTTAGCAGAAGGCACGAATCCGTTTGGTGAAACGGAAAGTACAAACCCTTTTGGTGAAGATTAAGCTTTTTTTACGTATCAAAAGTCTTTTTTTTTTCTCATTTAAAGGTCATTTTAATGCATTCCCAAGCAGCTTTTGTAACCCCTACTTCTCCTATTGGGTCAGTTAGTCCTCACTCTCAGTGAGTCCAGCTTGTCTCCAGCATTGATGTTTCTGACTTGGCAAGAATTAAGAGACTCTGTTCTAGTAAGTCGAACTGAGTTCAGTGCCTAGAAGTGGTCTCTTGGCCTTGCAGTGACTTGCAGTGACCAAATTTGTCCAAAAGAAAAAGATATTGAAGCTTTGTTGTCATCTGTAATATTGCAAGTTGTCAAAAATTTAAGCAGAAATTTGGAAACACTTGCCCTGCTAGATCGTGTGTACCTTCTTCAAAAGAGGAATACAATCATCATGTACATGTTTCACATAACTTTAGAATGAAGAATGAACTTTATACATCATCTGGTAATTTAGATTTGTGGAATTGTCCATCTTATGTATACATGTGTAAGCCAGTTCCACAAGATAATAATACTACATTAGGCTCTTGCCAGCTGGTACATGTACATTGCAAATTTATTTGCTCAGAACTATTTCAGCGAGGGAGATTCAAATAATATTTGACTGTGTTATTTTCCATGCAAAATCTTCAATTTCTTTAACAATGTGGAAATTGAAGTTAAGACTTGAATTGTATATTATATGTATGCTATAATGTATAATTATGTTGTGTCAATTTGTGTTCAAAAGCACAAATTGACAGTGTAGGGTAAGGATCCAAGTACTATTTCTAAAATGTATGAGTATGAATCTACCATATTGGAATGAGATGAAAGTTATTATGTTTAAGTATGTGAATAGAACAATAACAGACATATTCAGGTCAATATAAGTAATGTAAAGACAAAAGGTGTGTCAGATTTCTTTTCTTCTGTGTCTGTTTTGTGTGTGTGTGTGTGTGTGTGTGTTTATGTATGTATGCACGTGTATGCGTGTGTGTGTGTGTGTATGCATGTGTGTGTGTATGCAAATGTGTGTCTGTGCCTATGTGTGTGTGTATGTGCGTGTGCGCGTGTGTGTGTGTCTGTGCCTCTTTGTATTTGTGTGTGTGCGTGCATGTGTATGTGTGTGTGTACGTGCATGTGTGCGTGCGTGCGTGTGTATGTGATTTCAGCCGTTTGTCAGCGCTTATTTTAGACCACATGTAGGATGCACTTCCGTGCAAAAGCTATTCTCCAAGCGGAGGTTTAGGTTTCAGCTTATTTTGATCATCTTTTTAAGCGCTATTCAGAACTGGAAAACATCTTTACATTGGGTATTTACAGATATCTACCAATTTTGTGCTCTAAACAGTTGTTGGATTAAGAGACAGAAAGTCTTTTATTGTGCAGTTTTGATACGTTAGTATATCAGAACTCCAAGCCTAGCCTAACCATTCCATACGGACCGGCTTGGGAGTAGTTGTTTTTTTCTGTCAGCCAATATTTGCAGCCGCCTTTTCTGGTTACTGACGACCTAATACAAACCCCTATCTCCATAAAGCACAGCAACTCTCTTTATCCAAAAAGCATTGCAACACTCTTCTACTAAGAAAGCAACACAAACTTCTTTATCCAAGAAAGCACATCTCTTGATCCCCCAAAGCACTTCGATTTTCTTCTCTGACTTTGTCAAAAAGGCACCGCATCCCTCTTCATTAAAAACACTGCATCTTTTCTCCGTCAAAGAAAGCAACGCACCTTTCTCCTCTTTGTCCAAAAGGCACCGCAGCCGTCTTCATAAAAAAACGCCGCATTTTTATTTTCTCTGTCCAAAACGCACCCCACTTTTCTTTGTCCAAAACCACAGCTTTTCTCTTCATCCAAAAAAAGCACCGCACTTTTCATATCTTCACATCCATCCAAGAAAGCAACGTTCAGACAATCAACTCCACCATGTACGTAAAACTAAATCTCGGGTTGTATGTCACACTGCATTGCGGATCAGCTGCCGAGAAAGGACACACCTCTCTTCATCTTAAAAGCACCGCACTTCTCTTCACACACAAAAAAAACAAGGCACTTCGCTTTATCCAAGAAACAACTTACGTCTTTTATCTTAGTCCAAAAAAGCAGCGTTCAGACAATCAACTCCATCACGTATATATATGCAAGACTGATCTTGGGTTGTTTGTCACACGGCATTGCGAATCAGCTACCGAAGGAGGACACACCCTACAAAAACAGCAGCAACCTGTGCCAGAGACAGTCTAGATTTACGCGAGTTCCTACCAACTGAAAGTACCAACTGAAGCTATTTTGACTGGCTGAAAAGGTATGTGTCTGCCAGTGGACAATCAGTAAAGCTAGATCTGTTGTGTGGACAGTTTGTTATGGCTTAATCTAGTAAATTCTCTAAGCAGATGTCAAGTTGGAAGATTGTATCGTTTTCTTAATGTCGACAAGGGCAAATAGCTGTCAACATCAATATTATTTTTCCGGCATGTTTTTATCTATTTATTAATTATACACACAAACAAAATACAGGACCTAGTGGTGGCACACTCAAGTTGAGAACTTATTTTGACACCACCACTAAATAAATACATACAAAAAGAAAATAGACATACACTTGAAAATATGTACAAATTAACCCTCAACAGTACACCTTCCCGGACTGATTAATCTGTCCACCTGGGGTCCGCACGGACCCCAAAACAGTTTTTTGCAAATTTTTAGAAATTATCAGTATGCTACCAGCTCAATTGTTTTGCTGAATCGATGTTTAAACCTCTGAGTCCACATTACGTACAAAAATCATACATTTTTACCTTTTCCAATTTTTCGGTAAAGAAAACAAGGAATCAAGAAATACCCGTTTTTTAAAGTTTGGAGGTTCGTGGGACTGGGGGAGGGGGCTTTTTGCCCCTATCAGAACTCGGGAACGGTATATCGTATGGCCACCAAATTTTCAGAAGATGGTGTACTAGTAAAAATTAATCTATACAACAATTTTGATGTCATTATGACGTAGTATGACGTCATTATGACGTCATTCATATGATTTTAATGGCTAAAACCGTTATAAATAGGTTATTCCCTTAAAACTTAATGGTATACAAGGCAACTTTAACAAAAAGTGTTTATGATAAAATGATAAGGTCTGCTAAAGCTTATGTTGCCCTTAGCAACACCAGTGACGTCACACAATGACGTCATACATAATTAATTATCCGCCATCTTGGATCTTGGTTTTGACCAATGACGTCATCAAATTAGCATAAATTATTAATAAAAATCACATTAAATTATATAAAATGTTATTAATGTTAGAAAGCCTGAAAATAAAGTAAAGTATAAGAAAAAAAGTAAAGTATAAGAACGCCAGTCTATCTATTACGATCGAGAGCCGGCTGGGGTCCGCGCGGACCCCAAAAGAAAATCAGATACAAAATTTAAAAAAAATGGGGGAAACGGAATTTTTTGCACTGTGTTGAGGCACAACTTTGTGGGTGACAATTACCTGAAATTTCAGAAAAAAATCTTTAGAAACAAAAAAAATATTACAGAATATATAGTGCTGGGGTCCGCGCGGACCCCAGGTGTACTGTTTAGGGTTAAAGGTATTCAAAAGCGCAAGTCCGGTTTCCCACCCAAATGATCTAATGATAACAAAAATAGGACACCATTACAATTATCAAAGGGAAAAACGACCTCTAGAAACGTTCTCATGAAGTAATTATGACAGTTTGTTATGCCTTAGTCAAGTTAATTCTCTAAGCAGATGTCAAGTTTGAAGATTGTGTCGTTTTCTTAATGTCGACAAGGGTAAATAGCTGCCCGCATCAACATTATTTTTCCTGCATGTTGGCGACACATCTATTGTTTTTGAATGTCGACAAGGGTAAATAGCTGCCCGCATCAACATTATTTTTCCTGCATGTTGGCGACACATCTATTGTTTTTGGCACGGTCATTTGTGTGAAATTCATGCTTAGAGAGCAGATTTCACAAGGAAGTTCTTGAATTAAATTGCCATATCTACTCTACTAGCTTTTGGTTTTAAATTCTTGCCATGGACATTTTGCTTTTTCGTCAAAAGTGCCCGTCACAGTTGTGTGGTCCACGTAATTCTATCGATCAGTAGTTCAGCGTACGCCTTAGCAACGATGTGTTCTTTTTTTTTCTTCCCACTTTTGTCGCCTCCCAGCAGGAAAGAATCTTATCACGCACTTGATTAAAAGATATATTTCCGGGAGGGAATACAGAAAAAAATAAAAAGACTAATTTTCAATAATTCTTATCAGCTCCTTTAGAAGTCGTTATTTGTGTTGAAAAAGCAGATAGCATCCGACTACATGGGGAACTTGACATTTCCGAATATCTAAAAGTTGAAAGCTCGCGCTTTGTTGCTAAGTTTACGATACAACTCCAGGTGGTGACCAGAGATTTCACTATCACTGGTATAAGCCACGATACTTGTATCATATAATTATGCTGCCATTCACTTCTCTTCTCTTGATCCACAAAAGAACCAAACTCTCCTTGTCTCCGTCTGAAAAAGCACCCCAACTCTAGATCTCTTGATCCATAAAAACACTGCACCACTCTTCATTCAAGAAAGCAACGCACTTATCTTGATTTTTTATTTAAAAAAAAAGCTCCGCACTTCTAAGAATGCACCGCACCTCTCTTTTCTTTGTCCCCAAAGCACTGTAGCCTCTTTATTTTTCTTTCCTCCCAGTGAAAGAAAGCATCGCACTTCTCTTTGTCCAAAAAAAGGATTACACTCATCATCTCTTCAAACCTATCCAAGAAAGCACCGGTCAGACAATCAACTTCACCACGTGCACGTAAGACTAATCTTCAGTTGTTTGTCACACGGCATGCATTGCGGATCAGCTACCGAAGGAAGACACACCCTACAAGAACAGCAGCAACATATTCCTGTTTTCTTTTCAATTTTGTTTTATTACAGTTATAGTTATAACTATTTGTTTAAGATTAATAAACAACATTGATATTCAAACTGTCAGCTTCAGAAAATCAATATCAATAACCATATCAAAGTAACCCAAGTTTATGTTAACATCGGATTTGATGTTTATATCGCATTTTTCTTTAAAATTTGAGATCCAAGGCATGAAGTTGGCGTGGCCTTAAGCCCCTGTCACACATTCACGACCTTCGTCCCCGAACGCCAGCCGAACAACCAGATTTAGGCCACGCCTACCTTTCTATATGAATCAAAATGAATTTGGGTTCAACTGGAGCCAAATTTGATCCCTGAACACGCCCTGAACACTGCTGACTTACTCCCGGATGGCTGGCTGGTGTTTTGCTGACTTACGGTCGAAAGCCAGCCAGATATGATCGAACCTCCCGAACGGCCCACGAATGTTTTAAACATTTTGAAACATTCGGCTGGCGCAGCCGAACCGTAGCCAACCCAGCCAAACGCCAGCCAACCTGGCCGAACGCCAGCAGATTCACTCCTAACCATGGTTGGCGGGCGTTCGGCTAGCGTTCGGGAGGCCAAATTCGTGAATGTGTGTCAGGGGCTTTTCTAAGGAGCTTCCCGTTCTGTTTTATATAGGTTGTAGGACACCATAGGAAGAATGCTGAGACACGTGCTGATTTTCCTTCTCATCATCCTGAAGGAACCCAACATGCCAGAAGCTGAATGCAGTTGTGACCTACCACATCTCTGCAATAAGGGCCTCACTAGCATTCCCCAATTCCCCCCAATGCTGCTGATCAGGCTGAAGATAAAATGCCTTGATTTTGGAAGTAACCGTATCACAACTGTGACAAACCATGACCTATTACCGTATTATAATTTAGAAACGCTGTACCTTAGGGACAACCAGATAACAGTGATTAAGTGTGGTACATTTGCACATGGTCTACCCCGTCTACAAGAGTTGTGGCTGTCCAAAAACAAGATCACAGTGATCGAGCCTGGTGCATTTGGGAACCTACTAATTTTGTACCTGTTCGAAAACCAGATAACAAAGATTGATGCTTGGACATTTGGACTTCTAACCTGGCTAGGTACTTTGGATCTGTCCAACAACCAGATAACAATGATTCAGCCTGGTTCATTTGAATCACTACCACATATACAAGACATACGGCTGCACAAAAACCAGATAACAAAGATTCAGGCTGGAATATTTGCAAATCTACCCCACCTAAAACATCTTTATCTGAACATCAACGACATAACAATAATTGAGGCAGGTGCATTTACGAACCTACCCAAGCTACAACACTTGTACCTGTCTAACAACAAGATAACTAACATCCACTCTGGCGCATTTGCAAATGTCCCTCCATTCCAAACCTTGGACCTTCGGGCAAACAAGATGTCTGCCATTCCCCAGTCAGCTTTTATCTTGTTCCTCTCTATTACTACCGTAAAACTAGATGGAAACCCCTGGCAGTGTGACTGTAGGATGGCTCTCTTCAGTCTAAATCATAAATTAAAAGACCAGATAATATGTGCCCAGCCCACCAAATTCCACGGAAAGAAACTCACAGATGTCAAAACAGACGAATTAACATGTGGGGATCCAGCAGTAACTCTTGATAGCCAAACCTCATCTGTAGTGTCAACATCTGCAGTTGGCAACACAGAAGGCAATGCTAGCCCATCAGCATATCCTGTAGGTTTCACATATGCCACACAGCCCCTTGTGAACCCATTAGAAAGTGCTATTAACTGTTACAATGCTGCCTTCATCCCTCGCTTTCACTGGTTCTTTAAACGCAATGGTGACTCAAAAACACATTCTGCAGAAAATACGAGCAAAACAAGAGCAACGCCAAATTCGCCCCTTGCAATAACCTCAGACAAACCAGAATCTGATCCCAGTTCCCCCCTCCCTATTCTCATAGGCTCTTTCTGTGCCTCAGTAGCTGGCATTGTCCTAATAGGCACCATCATTTTTATAGTGTGGTACAAGATAAAGAAAAAGCGTCCTCCTGTAGGACTGAATCCCAATGTTGCTGGTGGCAACAAAAACACAACAGTTTCTGAAATGAGCAGGGGTCATGATCAAACAGGGGAGGGTCAGTCTCTGCGAGTTGGAGATCTATCCCATGACCAAGTGCTAGCTGCCTTAAAGACAAATTCTATGTATGGAGATGAGGGAAAAACACGAAATGACCCAGTTTCTACAGAAGTGGCCAGTGGTCATGGGCAGACAGGGGAGGGTCAGTCTCAGACCATCACTGAATCCAACACAAACACCACAGCTACTGTAATGAACAGTGCTCATGATCAGACAGGGCAGGGTCAGTCTCAGACCAACACAAACACCACAGCTACTGTAATGAACAGTGCTCATGATCAGACAGGGCAGGGTCAGTCTCAGACCAACACAAACACCACAGCTACTGTAATGAACAGTGCTCATGATCAGACAGGACAGGGTCAGTCTCAGACCAACACAAACAACACAGCTACTGTAATGACCAGTGGTCATGATCAGACAGGGCAGGGTCAGTCTCAGACCATCACTGAATCCAACACAAACACCACAGCTACTGTAATGGCCAGTGGTGATGATCACCAGTATGAAGATGTTGACAACCATCATGTTGAGACAGGACAAGGCCAGGCCATCACTGAATCCTTAGATGCTAGAAATCTATCTTATGGCACAGGACTGACTGCCTCGCAGCTAAATTCTCTGTACACAGCAGCTACTGTAATGCCCAGTGGTCATGATCAGACAAGGCAGTTCCAGTCCCAGTCCATCACTGAATCCAACACAAACACCACAGCTACTGTAATGAACAGTGCTCATGATCAGACAGGACAGGGTCAGTCTCAGACCAACAAAAACACCACAGCTACTGTAATGGCCAGTGGCCATGATGAGACAGGGCAGGGCCAGTCTCAGGCTAACACTGAATCCAACACAAACACCACAGCTACAGTAATAACCAGTGGTCATGATCAGACAGGGCAGGGCCAGTCTCAGGCTAACGCTGAATCCAACACAAACACCACAGCTACTGTAATGACCAGTAGTCATGATCAGACAGGGCAGGGCCAGTGTCAGACCATCACTGAATCCAACACAAATACCACAGCTACTGTAATGACCAGTGGTCATGATCAGGCGGGGAAGTTCAGTCTCAGACCATCACTGAATCCAACACAAACACCACAGCTACTGTAATGGCCAATGCTGATGATCAGACAGGGCGGGGCCAATTCCAATCTCGGCACAATCCCCGTTATGGCACAGGACCGACTACATCACAGCTAAATTCTCTGTACGCAAATTTTGAAACATCATAGTTCAATTCACATTTCCACAGGAATGTCACTGTAGGGTGATAGAAGAGTTTCAGTTACTTATTGTTACTTGTAATGTAGTAAATAGTATGTGCGTTGTGGAGACTTGTAGTTGAAACCTGTTGATGAAGTGTGCCAAACGGGCCCAAGAAATGGTACTGTTATGTTACTTATTGTTACTTACACTATCTACATGTAAGTTGTGGACTTGCGGTTCAAATATGTTGTTCCAATGTGCCAGACGGGCACAAGTATCTGTATCTGTATCTGTATAGCCGGTATAACCGTCCTTTGGCGTAACACACCAGCTTCTGTATCTGTATAGCCGGTATAACCGCCCTTTGGCGTAACACACCAGCTTCTGTATCTGTATAGCCGGTATAACCGCCCTTTGGCGTAACACACCAGCTTCTGTATCTGTATAGCCGGTATAACCGCCCTTTGGCGTAACACACCACCTTCTGTATCTGTATAGCCGGTATAACCGCCCTTTGGCGTAACACACCAGCTTCGCAGGCACGTAGGGCACTATGTAAGTTGTGGACTTGCAGTTCAAATGTGTTGTTCCATTGATTTATTGTTACTTATAATGTAGTAAAGAGTATGTGCCAGACGGGCCCACGAAAGGACACTGTTAAGCTACTTATTGCTACTTATACTATGTAAGCTGTGGACTTTTGGTTCAAATATGTTGTTCCAGTGTGCCAGACGGGCACTTTATATTGACTTATTATCTCCATGAAAAATGGAGATATTGTTTTGGGTCTGTCTGTCTGTGTGCCTGTGTGTCTGTGTGTGTGTGTGTGTGTGTGTCTGTGTTTCCGCCAACTACTGGTGAGCATAACTTAAGAACGCCTTCATGGATGGTGATGATATTTGGTATGTAGGTAGGTCTTAGGAAGACAAAGGTCAAGGTCAAATCTGGGCCTCCTGGTGGCTGACTGCAGCAGAACTTCCGGTTTTTGTATCTTTTGTCCTGAACATGGTATGGTTTTGATTTTTTGGTGGCAGATAGCTTTTCCTGTGAAGAATAAGTGGTGTGAGTTTGGTCCCCCTAGCAGCTTGTGCTGGAACTGCAGGGTGGGTTTTGAAGAAATCTTTAAGAGCAGATAAATTCAGAAAGGAGCAATGTATTATCATGATTTTTGGTATGTAGGTGTCTTACGTAATTACACAGAGATGTACATAATTAGATGCAAATTATGCAAATGAAGACTTAATTTGCATAAATTATGAAGAAATTCTGTAGTTCCAGTGATTTACATTATTGGACTTTAATACATGTAATGTGTAGAACATCAACAGATACCAATTATGCAAATATGGACCTCATTTGCATAATTAATATGAAAATTCTATTATTCCTTAGTGGTAAATGATGGGAAGTTCATCCTTTTGACATGTGTAAGTTAGTTCAAAATTTACAACAGCATGCATATATTATGGTAATGTACAGGTCATTTGCATAATTTATTATAACATGTTGAAATGAAACATTGCCAAAGGATTGGACTTTCACATCAAATATATGTTATTTGTGTTGAGGAAACCATATTTCATGAAGATATGAGGTCTTCGAATTCTTATTGTTACTTGTAATGTAGTAAATTGTATGTGGGTTGTAGTAGTGTGCCAGACGGGCCCACGAAAGGACACTGTTAAGCTACTTATTGTTACTTATACTATGTAAGCTGTGGACTTTTGGTTCAAATATGTTGTTCCAGTGTGCCAGACGGGCACTTTATATTGACCTATTGTTACTTGTAATGTAGTAAATTGTATGTGGGTTGTAGTAGTGTGCCAGACTGGTCCACATTGTTACTTATTCTATGTAAACTGTGGAATTGCAGTTCAAATATAGTGTGCCAGACTGGCACTTTACATTGACTTATTGTTACATATAATGTAGTAAATTGTATGTAGTGAGTTGTGGTTACTTGAACATTGAGGGCCCGACAAGCGACAAAAATGATTCATCCATGATATCATTCAAAGACCACTAAGCAGCTGCCACTATCATCATTGGAAGAACTCGCAGATCATGTGAAGATCATGAAACGATCATTGAGAGATCATTGAGAGATCTATCTGATATACGAATTACCAATATACTACATTTTCAAGTAGTCATCATCACTGTTGAGGTTTTTCAAAATGTATGTTGGCTTTACACATGTAATACCAACGGTAGTTTTCACTTTTTTTTTACTATTATGTGACAACCGTCACACAGTGTTGGAGCTGTAATATTTTAGACAATGACTGTTTTAACTATATGATATACATAGTAGTATTTAATATACATATACATAATATACATGTGTAATACATGTATTCAGATGATCACTTTTTTGACTAACATAACGTATACTTAAAAATAAAAATGCACTGACACCATTCTTTGATTTCTGTTTCTTGAGTGGTTTTGTCATAAATTGCAACTTTTGGTGCTGTTCAATGTTATAGTGAGTTTTTTTTCTACACACTTTTCTAGTAAGATCATTGTGACTAGTTCATTGTCGAAACAAACAATATCACCAAAAATAGAAATAAAACGGCCCTTATGGCACCTTTTATAATTAGCTGGTCAGGCAAAACATCAGCTGTAGACTAGGGAAAGCAGCGGCAGTGTTTCGAAGGATGCGCACCATCTGGGCAACCAGTGCCATTGATCTGGACACCAAACTACGCCTGTACAACAGCATAGTCTTACCTACAGCAATATATGCTAGTGAAACATGGAAGTGCACGGCTAAACTAACCAAGAAGCTGGATGTGTTTCACCAGAGGAACCTGAGAAGAATCTTGAAAGTAAGATGGCAAGATCACATCACAAATGACGAGATTCTCAGAAGGGCGAAGACCAAACCCTTGGGAGACATCATAACAGGCAAGAGGATGCAACTGGCAGGCCACATTCTACGTCTACCAAGCCAGCGCCACAAAAAGACTTCCATGACCTGGGTGCCATTAGGGGGCAGGAGAAAGAGAGGTCGGCCATAGAACACCTGGCGAAGAACCTTTGAAGAGGATCTTAAGAGGGCCAATATCACCTGGGAGGAGGCCGAGGAGACAGCAGCCACTCGGCCAAGATGGAAACTTGCTTGCTGCCCAATGTGCATACAGGCACAGGAGGAGGACCTAAGGTCTAAGGTAAGGTCAGGCAAATACCAATAATAAATTCTTATATAGAAAAATACTATTTTCCGCCCACTCATAATCCTTGTATAAAGATGAATACTCATACTGGCAAGACTAATGAATATGTTACTGATGCTCGTTGCCATGGATCTCAGCTGTGTTGCCTGGCAACAGGTCTGTACCATCATGACCAGCATGCGCAGGGGTGCTGCTACATACATGCATGTCCGTATATTTCAAAACGTTTATTGGAACTTAATTTTGCCGGAGTTTTTCAAGAGTCTGAAATGTTAGTGTTTGCTTCTCTAACCCAATCAAACCTTAGAAAATCTGATCCCGGTTTTTTTTTTCTTAATACCATGCAGGCATGACGAAAACAAGTAAATGTGCATCTGGAGACCTGCATCTTGATTAGAATTTTCGTCATAACCATAAATGTTAATGTTATTCAAATAGCCAGCTTCAGACAATCAACACCACCATGTACGTAAGCCCAATCTCGGGTTGTTTGTCACTAACACACACTGCATTGCGGATCAGCTACCGAAGGAAGACACACCCTACAAGAACAGCCGCAACCAGTGTCTGAGGTATTTTGTGAGAGTTTCTGTCAGGGAAGTGCCAATTGAAGCTTTCTGACTCACTTGAAAAGTATCTTTCTGCCCGTGGATAAACATTATTGGTAAAATTTCTTGTGTAGACAGCTTGTCAAACCTAAATTAGAGTCACTGGTCTACGCCCGGCAATCTTTTTATATAATAGTTTTATTAATATTTTTAAATCAACAATGATCTTCCATCTTAATATATGCTTCAATACTAGGTTAATTCTAATGAGGGTGCAGCGCCATGATTGTTTTTGTGGGTGACGCAGTACTTTTCGGACAAATTTCGCTGGTATCAGAAACTTTAGATTGACCACGACATTTTCCAAGCCAAAGTCTGTTTCAAATTTTTAAGACACGATGTATAGAACGACAATATTGCGAACAATTGGCTTCAGACAATGAACGCATAGCAACACAGCTTATTTTTTCTTTATACTTAACGGGAGGTTTTGTACAATTGCATTATTCACAAGAGTGCAATTGGCTAAGAATTACAGTCCTAGAAAGTGTGTTTTAACGATTTTTCGCAAACAGGCAGCCGAACCTTTTAAAAAGAAGAGTTTAATTTTTCACTCTTCTGCTGATTTTCTTGTCTGGAAGGTACAAACAGGGTCATAAGGAGGGGTTCACAATGTTGATATTCAAGCAGCAGGTCCCAGACAATTTACAGGTCTATATTACTAAGACCGCAGTGATTGTACGTGCCACACGTATTGAGGGGGAAAATGCACTTACGGTTTTGGAGAGTCAAACAGGACCTATGGAATTATTCCAAATGTGATTTTTGGGGGCCACACAACGTACGTTTCTTGGTTCTCTGACATTTTAAATCGATATCTTTACCAAGATAGAAAAAAATGCTAGACAAATCATTTGAGTCTGACTCTATTTTCTCTTTTTTTTGTGTGTGAACCAAGACTTTCCCCTCACAACCCTCTTTTTATGTTGTTTCATTATTTTTTTCAATTTGAGATTCAAAATATAAATTTGGCTTGGCCTTAGAAAGGAGCTTGCTGTTGTGTTAGCTGGCAGGACACCATGCGAAGAATGCTGCGACACAAGCTGACCTTTTCTTCTTCATTTCAGTGCTTGCATTCATTTGCAATTGGAGGTTGTCATTACAATGTAATGCAATGAGAGCATCATCTTTAGTTTTTAAAACATTGCATACGACACACAAGTTTTAGATGTGTACTCAAGAAAGAAAAGAAAGTCTGACTGGACTAAGCGCGCATCGGTACAACGTGGTGCCAAAATTGCCCACAACAGATGTCCCTATATTTTAAAATCTACGGTG
Organism: Branchiostoma floridae x Branchiostoma japonicum; assembly: GCA_013266295.2. Classification (NCBI taxonomy): domain Eukaryota; kingdom Metazoa; phylum Chordata; class Leptocardii; order Amphioxiformes; family Branchiostomatidae; genus Branchiostoma; species Branchiostoma floridae x Branchiostoma japonicum. Next base: position 1,574,309 of record CM023825.1, on the reverse strand, counting down.
ATTGCAACTTACCTTTATGAGTTTTTTTTTCAATTCAAGAGTGTGAAATGCGACTCTTTGCTTGTCTGATGCAACCCAATCTTCCAAATCCGATCCTAGTTCTTAGTACCATACAGGAATGAGAAAAACAACAAAATAAATTATGCATCCCGAGAACTCCTTCATTATGATTAGAACTTACATCACGATCATAAATGTTAATGTTATTCAAAGAGCCAGCTTCAGACAATCAACACCACCATGCATGTAAGCCTAATCTCAGGTTGTTTGTCACACTGCATTGCGGATCAGCTACCGAAGGAGGACACACCCTACAAGAGCAACAGCAACCCGTGTCTGAGGTATTTTGTGAGAGTTTCTGTGAGGGAAGTGCCAATTGAATCTATTCTGACTTACTTGAAAAATATCTTTCTGCCCGTGGATAAACATAATTGGTAGAATTTCCTGTGTAGACAGCTTGTCAAACCTAAGGCGCAGGCAATCAGAGGTTATTTCTCCAAGCAGATGTTAGGGTGGAAGATTGTGCCGTTTTCGTATTATTGGCAATGGTAGATAGCTTACAGAGAAGCCCGGCAATCTGGATTTTTTTTATATAATGAAAATGAAAATGAAAGAAACTTTATTCAACCGGCAGACTGAAGTCTGAATTTTGTTGAATTTACAAATAGTAAGATAATGCATCTAAAAAGTCATAGTCTTACTGTCAATTATTTACATTAAAATTCGCCAATACAGAAAGTCATAGTCTTACTGTCAATTATTTACATCAAAATTCTCCAATCAAAAACCGTAACTAGTCAGTGCTAGTGCACGAATGCACATTACATATTAGATAAAGACATCGTATCGTACTTGCACATTACATATTAAATAAAAACGTCATGTCGTATAGTGAATACATTTCGTATCATCATGGGCAAATCACTCATTCAACTAATCAATTTATTCATTTATCAGATGTACCAAGTAGGGGATTGGGGAGTTCTTATATCTATTTGTCCGACATAGTGGAATGTCCAGTTTCTGGGAACTACGTGTTGAACGTCCTGATATGTGTTCTCTAGATGGGGGGAGCCAGTCTCTAAAGTCAGATCGCAGTAGTGACTTGGCGAACTTGGTGCAGATAGAGGTCCGGCGGTCAGCAAGGGTACTGAGGTCTAGTGTGGTCAGTGCAGAAGTGTAGTCCGTATATCCGATACCAAGAATGATCCTGAATGCTCGCTTTTGAATCCTTTCAAGTTTCGCTGCCTGGTCCTTGTTCAGTGATGAATGCCATGCCGGTGCAGCATACTCGAGCGCGGGTCTCACGTACGAGGTGTAGACAGACTTGAGGTCAGGGACAGTCACGCCGAAGCGTTTGAGGCGTCGAAGTAGGTACAGCTTCTTGTTAGCAGATGCTAACATGTTGGTGATTTGTAGGTCCCACTTCAGATCGTTTTGCACTGTAAGGCCTAGGACTTTGGTGTGTGGTACGTACATCAGGGGCTGTCCATTAATCGCGAGTGGTTCTGGTAGGGGTGGAGTCTTGGAAAAACAGATCTGCATGGCTTTGCATTTTTTGGGGTTCATCATCATTTTGTGATCGGTAGTCCAGTTGTTAAGGTTGTTAAGTGAAGGTTGTAAAAAATAATAGTTTTATTAATATTTTTAAATCAACAATGATCTTCCATCTTAATATATGCTTCGATACTAGGTTAATTCTAATGCGGGTGTTCCGACACGATTGTTTTATTTGGTGACGCCGTACTTTTCGGACAAATTCCGCTGGTAAAAGAAACTTTAGATTGACCATGACATATTTGCAAGCCACAGCCTGTTTACTATATTTCAAGGCCTGATGTAACGACAATATTGCCAACAGAAGGCTTCAGACAATGAATGCATAGCAACACATATTATTTCTTTACACTTAACGGGAGGTTTTGTACAATTGCATTATTCAGAAGAGTGCACGTGACTGAGACTTCACAGTCCTAGAAAGAGTGTCTTAATGATATTTCAGAAACAGGCAGCTAAACCTTTTAAAGAGAAGAGTTCAATTTTCTACTTTTCTGATGATTTCCTTGTCTGCGAGGTACAAACAGGGTCATAAGGAGGGGTGCACAATGTTAATATTTAAGCAGCAGGTCCCAGACAATTTACAGGTCTATAGTACTAAGACCGCAGGGATTGTACGTGCCACACGTATCGAGGGGGAAAATGCAGTTACGGTTTTGCTAAGTCAAACAGGACCTATGGAATTATTCTAAATTTGAATTTTTATTTGGACCACACAACGTACATTCATGGGCTCTCTCACATTTTAAATCGATAACTTTTACAAGAAAAAAAATGCTGGAAGAACCAATATTTTTGGGGTGGGGGAGACGAAGACTTTCCCCGGGTCCTTGCAACCCTCTTTTAACGTTGAGTTGGGATAAAAAAAATTCAGTGAAAAATGAAAGCCCGATAAAGAAGCCTAAAACACGCCAAATAATAATAAGCCAAAAACCCAAACCTCTGCTTGGAGAGTAATTTTACAAAGATTAAAGGAAGATAACAGCAGCAAACAAGGGGGCAAAACGCACAGTCACAAATAACACCTAGGGATGTCCCCAAATTATTTATGTTTTAAGGTCACTCCAACTTAATTTTTTTGTGTTCTGACATTTTAGAGGAATTTAGAATTTAGCAAGAGGGCAAAACAAAAACAAAGTCATGGGAGGACAATTTGAGTCTAACTACATTTCTTTCATGTATAAAGCAAGATTTTCACCTCGGACTTTATGTTTATATTCAAGTAAACATTTTTTCTCTAACATTTAAGGTCCAAGAAAAAGTTTGAGTGACCTTATTGAGGAGCTTCCCGTTCTATTTAGGTGGTAGGGCACCATGGGAAGAAAGCTGAGACACCTGCTGATTTTCCTTCTCATCATCCTGAAGGAACCCAACATACCAGAAGCTGACTGCGACTGTGCAGGCAGGAGTTGCCCAAGCTTAAGAAAACAGGGCCTTACCAGTATTCCTCAGAACCTCGAAAATAACATCTATAAGTTGAGTTTAACTTCGAACCTTATAGCAACTGTAAAGCAGTCTGAACTGTTACAGTACAAGTATTTGTGTGAATTGCGTCTCGAATACAACCGCATAACAAAGATTGAAGCTGGCACATTTGCAAATCTGCCTTGGCTACAAATGTTGTTCCTGAACCGCAACCAGATAACTACCATCGATTCTGGTACATTTGCAAATCTGCCCCAGCTACAAGAGTTGCACCTGGACAACAACCAGATAACTACCATCGATTCTGGTGCATTTGAAAATCTGCCCCGTCTACAAAAGTTGTTCCTGAACCGCAACCAGATAACTACCATCGATTCTGGTGCACTTGCAAATCTGCCCCAGCTACAAACGTTGTCCCTGTCCTACAACCAGATTACTACCATCTATTCTGGTGTATTTGCAAATCTGCCCCAGCTACAAGATTTGTACCTGGAAGTCAACCAGATAATTACCATCGATTCTGGTACATTTGAAAATCTGCCCCAGCTACAAAAGTTGTACCTGGACAGAAGCCAGATAACTACCATCGATTCTGGTACATTTGAAAATCTCCCCAAGTTACAATATTTGTTCCTGAACGACAACCAGATAACTACCATCAATTCTGGTGCATTTGCAAATCTGCCCCACCTAGCACATTTGTGGCTGTACGGCAACCAGATAACTACCATAAATTCTGGTGCATTTGCAAATCTGCCCGCATTACGATGTTTGGCCCTTGAGAACAACAACGTGTCAGCCATTCCCCTGTCAGTCTTCAGCTTGTTCCCATCTACTATAATCACCATAAGACTTGACGGAAACCCCTGGCAGTGTGACTGTAGGATGGCTCCCGTCAGACTAATTTCTGCATTAAAAGACAAGATAATATGTGCCCAACCCGCCAAAGTTCAGGGACAGAAGCTTGCACATGTCGATCCTAAAGAATTGATATGTAAAGAGCCAACCATATCACCACTAACTGTTGATAGCTGTTTTGCTGCAGTGTCAACATCTTCAGTTGGCAACACAGAAAGCACTGCTAGCCCATCAGCAGATCATGTAGGCTCCACATCTGCCACAAGGCCCATTGGTAACATATTAGAAAGTGCTAATAACTGTTACAATGCAACCTTCATCTCTCGCTATCACTGGTTCTTTAAACGCACTGCTGGCTCAACAGCACACCCTGCAGAAAACACAAGCAAAACAAGACCAACACTATCTTCGCCCCTTGCAATAACTTCAGACAAACCAGAATCTGCTCCCTGTTACCCCCTACCTGTTGTCATTGGTTCTGTCTGTGGTTCAGTTGCTGGTACTGTCCTGATTGGCGCCATCTTGGCCGTAATTTGGAACAAGAGGAAGACCAGGCATCCTCCATTAGGGCTGACTCCCGGTGTTGTTGGGAGCAACACAAACGCAGCAGTAATGACAAGCGGTCATCATGATCAGGCAGGACAGGGCCGGTCTAAGGATAATATTCAATCTCTGACCATCCCTAATCTATCACATTACGAAATGTTAGCTGCCTTAAATCCAAATACTATGTACAATGGAAGTGTGGGTACAACACCAACGGACCCGACACAAATGGCCAGGGGTCATGATCAGACAGGGCAGGGTCAGTCTCAGCCCATCGATGGGTCCCCAACAAACACCACAGCTACTGTAATGGCCAGTGGTCATGGTCAGACAGGACAGGGTCAGTCTCAGGCTATCACTGAATCCAACACAAACACCACAGCTACTGTAATGGCCAGTGATCATGATCAGACAGGACAGGGTCAGTCTCAGGCCATCACTAAACCTAACACAAACACCACAGATACTGTAATGACCTGTGGTCATGATCAGACAGGGCAGAGCCAGTCTCAGACCATCACTGAATCCAACACAAACACCACAGCTACTGTAATGAACAGTGGTCATGATCAGACAGGCCAGGGCCAGCCTCAGGCCATCGCTGAATCATTGGATGTTACAAATATATGTTATGGCACAGGGCTTACTGCCTCACAGCAACATTCTTTATACAAATCTGTGACCCAGTCTCAGACCATCATACATACAGCAGCTGTAATGATCAGTGATAATGTTCAGACAGGGCAGGGTCAGTCTCAGGCCATCAATGGGTCCCTAACAAACACCACAGCTACTGTAATGGCCAGTGGTCATGATCAGACAGGGCAGGGTCAGTCTCAGGCTATCACTGAATCCAACACAAACACCACAGCTACTGTAATGGCCAGTGGTCATGATCAGACAGGGCAGGGTCAGTCTCAGGCTATCACTGAATCCAACACAAACACCACAGCTACTGTAATGGCCAGTGGTCATGATCAGACAGGACAGGGTCAGTCTCAGGCCATCACTAAACCTAACACAAACACCACAGATACTGTAATGACCAGTAGTCATGATCAGACAGGGCAGGGCCAGTCTCAGGCCATCGCTGAATCATTGGATCTTACAAATATATGTTATGGCACAGGGCTTACTGCCTCACAACAACATTCTTTATACAAATCTGTGACCCAGTCTCAGACCATCATAAATACAGCAGCTGTAATGATCAGTGATAATGTTCAGACAGGGCAGGGTCAGTCTCAGGCCAACACTAAATCCTTAGATTCTAGAAATCAATCTTATGGCACTGGACCAACTGCCTTAAACGTCAATTCTGTGTACACAAAAGTGGAAACACCATGATTCTATCCACATTTATACAGTCAGGAAGGCTGAACAACCAATGAGGGACAAAAAAAATATTTGTCCCACTTATTCAGTCCTGTAGCTGTGAGCCGTAGGAGCAGTCTGTCTGTCCTCAAGAGCTCTCCACCTCTGATGATCATAATGTAGTAAATAGTATGGGGGTTGTGGAGACTTGCAGTTTAAAACTGTTGTTCTAGTGTGCCAGAAAGGCACAAAATGGTACATTTAAGCTACGCAGATAATCAAAAACTTTAATTCTAACCCTATACATTTTTTTCTAAAATTTCAACAGCAATTTTTCAAAGTTGTTTTGGGGGCTTACAATTTGAGGAAAGATAAAGAATTATAACTTAAAACAAACGTTTAGTGAATGAGCCTCTTATGACCTCTTTTTTAATTTTTTCATTACACAAATTCAGATTTATATTTTATTAACAATTTACTAAATGTAGTAAAATTAACAATTTACTAAATGTAGTAGAATTAAACGTATGTGAGTTGTACAAACTCAAAACCGACACTCCTGTTTGCTAGAAGGGTTCAAAATGAACATTCTAAGCTACTTATCAAAGAATCATAGACTTCAATCGTAACTGTATATTTTTGAGAAACCTCAAGCTAAGTTGTAAATATATTTGCAAACGTTGCTGTCTCTGGAAAGATGAACTGAAAGTTTTGAATGAGAGCCTATCATTGTGTAAATTTTTTACACAAGTTCAGATGTTAGATTTATAAATCCAGTCTGTGAAGGAACAGTCATTGTTACTGTCCTTACTTTAATAATTGCCCTACCAAGAACAAGCAGAGAGTGATTTGTCACTATGTGTAAAGTATACAATGTACATGGACAATCTAAGTCTGAAACTGTAGTTGCAGAGCAATGTACTGTAGAAAGTATAAAAGATGGTAAAGTTTCCTTTTAAAGGCATCAACACTGCTGAGTTTGTTTTAAAATGAATGTGATCTTTACACCAGTAATATCGGCTACAGTTTTTCAACTTTGTAGTATTCTAATGATTTTGGTTATAACTATTTCTAAACCTGTAACTTTTCATTATTGATGATGTTATCGTTGTGTTTTGCAAAGTACACTTTGAAATAGTCATCATCACTGCTGAAGTTTTAAAAAAAATGAATGTTGGCTTTACACATGTAATACCAACTGTGGTTTTAACTTTTTTTACTATATTATGACAACCGTTACCCAGTGTTGGAGCTGTAATATTTTAGACAATGACTGTTCTCACTATATAATATACATAGTAGTATTTAATATACATATACATATACATATACATATATAAATGTGTAATACATGTATTTAGATGATCACTTTTTTTTACTAACATAACGTATACTTTAAAAAATAAACATGCACTGACCCCATTATTTGATTTCTGTTTCTTGAGTGGTTTTCTCATAAACTGCAACTTTTGTTGTTCAATGTTATAGTGAGCTTTTTTCTACACACGTTTCTAGTAAGGTCATGATTACATCATGTGACTAGTTCATTGTCGAAACAAACAATATCATCAAAAATAGAAATAAAACGGCCCTCATGGCACCGTGCTCCTCTTATAATTAGCTGGTCAGGCAAATATCAATAATTAATTCTTATATAGAAAAATACTATTTTCCGCCCACTCATAATCCATGTATAAATATGAATAGTCATACTGGCAAGACTAATGAATATGTTACTGATGCTCGTTGCCATAGTTCTCAGCTGTGTTGCCTGGCAACAGGTCTGTACCATCATTGCCAGCAGGGGTGCTCCTACATACATGTCCGTATATTTCTAAACTTTTATTGCAACTTACGTTTCTGCCGGAGTTTTTCAAGCGTCTGAAATATCAGTGTTTGCTTGTCTGACCCAATCAAATTAAATCTTAGAAAATCTGATTCCAGTAAATGTGCATCTCGAGACCTGCATCATGATTAGAATTTTCGTCAGGATCATAAAATGTTAATGTTATTCAAACAGCCAGCTTCAGATAATCAACATCACCATGTACGTAAGCCTAATTTTGGGTTGTTTGTCACACTGCATTGCGGATCAGCCAACGGCAACCCATGTCTGAGGTATTTTATGACAGATTCTGTCAGGAAAGTGCCAATTGACGGATGCCCGCTTATTCCCCAAACCTACGCAAATGCAGTAATGCCAGGTGTCGGAAGGTGGAGTCATGGTACTAAATCGTCATGTTGACTTTCGTGTGAGGCACAAACTGGCCTCTTAGTGATTTTAATTGACAACCACCTGTGAAAGAATACAATATCTTTACTGTGGGCCAGTAAAGCTTATATGGCTTTCCGAAAAGAGGGCAAAAAAGTATTCACGTCCAAATTCTATCACTGTGTCACCATAGAGATCTTTCTTAAGGCATTTTGTAAAAATCTATCGCTTATGGGATTTAGAATGTTCAAACCAAATTTAAAGTAGCTTTCAGCTAATAGCAGTCACCATTTCATTAGAATACATTTCGTTCTACTTTTTACGGGTTTGCTTCAGTTACAGAAGATGTTAAACTCTGTTTGCCCAACTAAGAACTAATGACAATTAATAGTCCAGCGGCATAGCTGAAGAAATGTGCACTTTTGTCTAAAAGCACCAAATTTGGCACACATGTAGTTAAATACATTCTAAGCAAATCTGGACGTGGAGGCCTTTCCATTTCTGTCCAGGAGCGATTTTATGGCATATTTTGCCATTTTTGACTAAAAATGTATATTTTTGGCTTCTGTGTCCTTACAGTTGAAGCAATGATTATGAAATTTGGTACAAACATGCAACTTAGCAATTACAATGCAACAGTGCATACTGAGTGTTGACTACTCCATGGTTTTTTTTCTTGAAAAATGCATTTTTTGTTATTTTTTTTAACCAAAAATGTATATTTTTGGCTCTTATGTCATTATAATCAAAACGACAATGCCACAATTTGTTATGAACATGTGACTTAGTGATCCTCAAATAATGATAAAATAGAATATAGAATTTCTGCGAGACGGCATTCCTAAACGGAAATGCTGCTAGACAGTTTGAGTTTTTAGAACTGCTTATTGACCAATCCCACACTGATGAGGCATATAGGCCGTACAAACAGACAAGGACTCCTATACAATGTGCAAAAAACTACACGTGGGTAAGACGCATTCTATCAGACCTAGTAGGCGTCAATGAAACCATAAATTTCAGAACCGTAAACCATCAATAACCGATAGGAATGAAGTAGATCCAGTTCAAATTGGCCTCAAATTCAGTACTGGAAAGGCTCTCATTCTTTCCTAACCAACGAGTTAGCCAGGATCATTATCATTCATTTTTTCATGTTTTGAGCATGGAACGGTTAGGACCTTGAGTATCGAATTACGAATTTGTTTTTCGACGCATTGGACTTTTATGTTTTTATGTTTACTGTATCTGTACATGTATCTGATTGCAAAGATCTCAAGTGATTGCCAAGACAATAACATAGAATGCTTCTACGTTTTAATCACTTCATGTATCTAAGTTTGGTGTGCATTGTTCTCTAAAAAGCTATTAGAAGTGAATGTCTATTTGATGTTTTGACTATGGTACGGCTAGGACCTTGAGTATCGGATTATGATTTTGTTTTCAACGCATTGGACTTTTATGTTTTTATGTTTACTGCATGCTGTCCTCCTTTGTTTTACTGCATATAACATTGTCCTGTAACAAGCTGGGCCCCATTGAAAACAGCCATTGTAAGCTGAATGGGCTCACCCAGCCGTCTTGAGATTAATAAATAGATAAATAAATAAATAAATACATAAATCATGCATTTTTATATCATAGAAAAAAACGCCCTTGAGAGAACTTTACTCCAGGTACCTCCAAATAAAGTCACGGGCGATCGATGACGTGTTTCCATGTTCGCTTCGATCCGTTTTGACTGGGAGAGACGGTGGCTATGATTTAATCAATCTTCCCCCTGACAGGCCGATCCCTCGCTTCAATCGCGTCTGATGGATTACCTCACAGGGTTTAACCCACGTCTTTGAACAAGGGCACAACTTGCGGTCAATCAGATTGAATCGGATTAACCACGTATATATGAGGAGTCAATTTGAAAATGGAACGAAATCCTGGATTTGAAAAATCTAATCAACTGATGTTCCTGTACGTGTAGATCAACTTGTTGCTGAATGCAGAATCACATGTAATTTTTTACGATACAGTCAGGCCGAAAATTATTACCAACTACTGATAATCAGTTTTACATATAAGAATGAAATCTGGGATTTGGAAAATATAATTAACTCCAGTGCTTGTACATAGTGGTCAACTTGTCACTGAATGTAAAATTACAAATCAGATTAACCATGATTACCATCATGTAAAATGAGTCAGTTTTGGATATGGAATGTAATCTAGGATTTGGAAAATCTAATCAACTGATGTTCTTATACGTGTAGATCAACTTGTTGCTGGATGTCAAATTACATAATTTCAACAATACAATCGGATTAAAATGATCACCATGTAGGATGAGCCAGTTTTTGAATATGGAATGAAATGAAATCTGGTTCTTCGAAAATGTAATCAACTTTTGTTTTTGTACATAGAGATCAACTTGTTGCTTATACTCGGAAAATCTGTATATCTGTACATGAATCAGTATTTGTACATTTATCTGATTGCAAATAAAGAGCTCGAGTGATTGCCAAGACAATAACGTAGAATGCTTCTACTTTACTTTTTTAATCACTTCATGTAGTCTAAGTTTGGTGTGCTTTGTTCTCTAAAAAGCCTTTAGAAGTGAATGTCTATTTGATGTAAATAAAGTTTTCGAATTTCGAATGACAGAATTGTGGTCTCTGATACTTGTTTATGCTTTTCCTAATCTACTCGCAAAGCAAGATTGCAGAGAAAAGAGCTACAAGTTGCTTAACCCTAGATATTTATCTATGCGATATTTGTCTTTATGTGATATTTCAGTTTAGACAGTTGTGGTATCCAGAACCATGCTTATCTAGCTCTGTGCCCGGATGGGTTAAGGTTAGGCTCATACATGGTTCTGGATAGTCTTCGCGTATCCAAGAACTTAGATTTGTGCCAGGTACGGTTCTGTATACGCCTGAACTCTCCAGAACCATGCCCAAGCGTGTTTTTTTTAATAAAGCACGGTTCTGGATACAACAACAGTGAAGATACTGATCTTATCATAATAAGCGTTCAAGACTATTTCGCATGTCAAAAGACGAGAAGGTAAGAAGGCAAGGAAGACGGAAAGGAATTCGAATTGCACTCATAACTTCCGCAATCCGTTTAACCTTTAAGAAGTAGTTCAAGGACAACCCAAACAAAGAAGACCTGACAGAGTGACGGTAATTTCCTCCGCGCCTGCAAGGTCGCAGCCCTGCTAAGTATTAATTAAGGTCAACACGGTATTCCTTGGAGACGCCCTGTCTGTCTTTAATGTTTTCACTTTCGTTTTCACTACTTAGTTGTCCTATCTCTGCGCACACCACCGCTCACAGGGACACTCGGGTCGGCATATTAATCAGTTAGGTGACCCTGTCGGCTTCCGTATTCATACTCAGGCCGTGCTGATTCATTTATATGTGTGGCATCCTCTGGGCATCCAAAAACTGATGCGAGCGTGCGAAAAAGGAAAGTCTTCATTATAAAATTTAATGGGTCAGGAAGGTTGAACAAATTGCTGAATACACAGAGCATGGTATTTAAAAAAAATTTTTTTTTGTTCTCTCACTTTTCTTCGACTTTGTGAGACTGTGTGTGACCTTGTCGTCATACTTATTTATTACTCGTCTTCTGCATCAAGTCTCAGTCACGTACGTCGTACAACCAGTGGTTTAGGGCTGCAAAATTAATTCGAAACATTCTTGAGACAGTCGTAGGTTCGTCGTACGAATTCAGTTGTCTTTTGACGGACATGAATGTTAATAAAACCCTTGTCCTGCTGCTCGAAACATATCCTGGGAAGCAGTTTCACGTCCCCAGTGTTGTGCCCAACATATATTGGAAAGACTCGACTTTTTTCTCATGCTGATTTTTTCAGGACTTCTTAGTGACATTGTAGACTAGTAAAACAAAAGCAGTACTCCCTATTCCGAGAGGGTCTGAAATCCCAAACACAGGAAACATGTAATGCACAGAATGGCAAGCAAAACAAGGGTTAAAGGAAAAAAAGTTGACGGTCGGTTTTATCAATCAACTCCACAGCCACGTTCACCCCGAGGGCACTGCATTAATTAATGGGGCGTCACTTTATACGACACTGTCGGCATACTGATGCATCAAATCTCTTTTCCTTAAAGCCCTTGTCACATACATCATTTGGCAGATTTTAAACATTATTTATTCAAATATGGATACAGTTACTTACTATTAGTGATGGTGCACTGAAGTTTACCAAATTTACGTTGACGCGAACACTTAACATGTAGGAAAAGTATTAGTGAACACAAAATGAGCTTAAATGGATACAAAATGTCAAGATATGATTAACCTTGCAGAAAAAAAATTAATCAAATTGAATATAACAAAGTGGTTTTGAAAGTGCAAGCCCAGCCTCACCCAATAACGAAATGTCTCACAGTAGACGCTGAACGTAAATGTAATAGAGGAAAATCAGGAGTTTAAAACAAGTTCACGATGCCAAATTCAAAGCATGCGTATATATGTTAAACCACAGGAAAAGTAGCTAAGAGAAATATCAAGCTTATAGTGGATCCCAATACGGTCAAGTCAAGTCAAAGTCGTGGTAGTGTTGTATAAACTCAGCTGTCATTTGGCAGAAACGGTTGCATCTTTTTCTACGGTCAGTTTTGTAATTTCATTGCACTCCTGCATAATGAGGTCGTCATATTAATTTCAGCAAAGACCTCGCCAGTGACCCTGCAGCCATTTATATTCATCAACTTTCCCCTACTTACCGAGACGTCCGATAACAATTGTCTCACAGCAGCTGCGGGGGAAGCCAATAAGGTAGTAGAATTACGTGCGCCCAAGTAATGGCAAATTCTTTCTTGCACTGCACTGAACGAAATTGCATCATTAAGCACGCCTTAATTTAAAGCTTGCGTAAAGGTACATGCGAGTGAAGAAACGGAGACTTAACGCATACTTTAAGAATGGATTTTCAGTGCTGTGTTCTCACTATATGTTTCGTTTATTTATGACCAAACTTTTTTTTGTTTGATTGATTTATTCAAATTGTTATAAGTTGATTAAGGGAGGAGTTTACATAAACATACGCCTTGCACTCTTACATGTCATTGATATGTCCTTGTTATGTATCCATTATTTTCTAAGTTCAATAAATAAACCTATGTATTGCTTATATTTTAAGTTCAATAAATAAACCTTTCAAATTTAACATCTAGAGATTTGACGAAACTCTGAACAGCTACTGTACATTACTTAGGTTTGAATGGATACAATTTTCATAAACAAGTAGAACATATTTCGCAAAGAAACAGATTCTTCGGATGGCGTTGCATCAGAAAGGTAAGCAACATTATAACCGTCGCTAGAGGGCCACCTTTCTATATGTCCTGGCCTGTGGTTCTACTGCTGCAATGAAAAACCAGTACAAACCGCGGTACTAGGGCTGATTTCAGTTGGGTGGCAGATCTCCATGAGAGGAAAACTGAATTAGGCGCAGTGCCAGCCCCCTGCAAATCACACAATAAGGAGGTAGTTGGCTCTACAAATCTAGTGCCCGTCTGATGTCGGATGCATCAGCTCTGAGATTGCTGAAGACGGGACTTGGAATGTTCTTCGCAGGAATAGGAGGAAAGAAGACATGCTTTTAATAGGTAAGTCTAAGTAAGTCAGTAGGTAAGGCAGACCTGGTGTATCGTCTCCAGAACTAGTGGCAAAATTGTTAGAGATTTGGATTTCTTTTATCTTTTTTAGATTTATCCCGTACGTCACTTACAATGCAACAAGTAAGATACGTGGATTTTGAGTGGACTGCAACTCTGTATCGCGATGTAGGCCATGATTTGATATGCTATTGGGTTCGTCACATTTGCTAGGGGCAGAAGTCGGCGAATTAATGACCTCGACAATGAGTTGCCTTTCTTCTTTTTCTTGTCCTCGCAATGCATGTAGGTAGACAGGGGTGTATCGAGATTGTCTTGAATTGTCAATTTTAGCTTAAGCATTTATAGGTAATGCTAATTATAAGAGGCTCATTGGTAAGTAGCGTGTGGATTTTAGCTCTTGAAGCAGGAAGACTCAGCATTAAGATCTTGCATTATCATCCTGCATTACATGACTACTTGTTCGATTGCCAATCCTATTTCACAAATTTTACTGGGTATACCATGGGTATACAGATCTTTAGTGCTCTATTTACAATTACAGTTGATCAACATAGCTGAATTTTATTTTTCTTTAATTATGTCTTCTTACTTTCTAAGAGGCCCCTTCTCTTAGACTTAACGTCTTCAAAACAAAGAGAGAGACAGAGAGAGAGAGAGAGAGAGAAAGCGCGCGCGCGAGAGAGAGAGAAAGCGAGAGAGAGAGAGAGTGAAAGAGAGAGAGAGAGAGACGTGACAAGACACTTAAGTCTACTCCTGGCCATATTTGACCTCAACTTTCTCATATAAGTCGCATTATCCATGGCATGTCATTTGTAAAGAGCGTACGAATCTTCCTCTCCCCATGAGAACTGCTGAAGCCAGATAACTTACAAACGGGTCAGCTTCACGACGCCGATGTCAAGTTCTGAATGTCACGCCGACCGCGCACGTATACACCGCTTTTGAAATATGGAACTGAGTAGGGTTCTGTGCCCCGCGTCTGTGAGGAGTGCAGCCGAACACTGGCTGAATGTCACGGATGACGGATATATTGCGACCCGGCGCCCCCAAGTGTTGCCCGGGTCAGGATACATAGTAAACGGTAGCATAAAGTGCCGGCCTGAAGCGCTGAATGCTGAAGGTGATGAAATGGTGCTTTCGTACCTTGGACATGTAGATCTGCAGCTTTATAGTTCTATGCATCTTCATTGTGTGAAACAATGCCCTTATATCTAGATAGTTTAAAACGTGTACTTGATCTCTGTATTTTACCTAATAGATGTTTTCTTGATTACTTTAATCGTTAGCAGCTTTTTCTTTAGTCAGATTAAGTATGTATCTACACATTTTCTCACCTTAACATTTTATCCTTACTTGATGTCGGTACTTCATAGATATTTCTCTGTAAATGACAATTAGTAATAATGATGATGATTAATTATTTTTTGCTTATAAAATATCTTATGTTTATAAAATGGTTTCCTTAGATCTCTACTGTTGGTGCATTGTAATCTTCGAGACATTGCCGACAATTGTCAATGTTTTGATACGGTAACCGCAGCTTTGCATTCCACGGAACTAAAGTTCCAAGGAATCTTCAATGACAATCGGAACTAAAAATAACTCTACTTATCGAAGGCAAACTTTTGACTAAGAAGAAGCGCTTGCGCACTGTGTGGGCTTAAGGCACGGACCGTCACTTTATAATGAATGAGACCTTTGCTAACGATATTGATCATTTGATGGCCGTCACTGCTGAACTCAACCTCCGCCTTGGGTAAAGACCGTTACGGAATGAGTAAAAAGTTTGTCAGATTTGTTCAAGCTCTTTTACTATTTGAATGATACGGCTGAGGAGCTAAGCTAAGTTTGCATCCTAGTTCACAAAGATGCCATTTATCTGAATTGCACGTTTCAGTGCTTTTAATTTCACGTGGAATTCAGAGAGAGTCAGGAATTAAGTTATCCAACAGAAGTATGAGAAACAAAGAAAAATCATTGATTCAACAGTTTTTAACACTTCATTATTGTAGCTGAGAGTTAATTCCCAAGGTAGAAAAGATGATCATTAACTGGAATCTATGCGTTACATCTGAAGCGATTCTATGAGGAACGTCTGTATTGCTTACAAATTTTGTTTAAAAAAGGCTGAACTTCTCACTCGTTTTGTCAGCAGCATCTGATAACACTTTCCATTATAATTTAGATGGTAAATTTAAGAGAAGTATCATAACTATCATTATCATTATTCATTTTCATTTTTAAGATTAATACAATTAAGATTGCTGCCTAGGCGTGTTGCATGGAAATGTATTACATCCATCTGCGCGCTAATACGGTAATGACGGTGGCGCCATGCGGGTTAATAAGCAGACTTATCTACCCAAGTCATTAAAGAGGTATAACCTTTCAGTATGTCAAATGAGGTTATGGCCACCATTGTGTTTCCACCCTACAGAATAAAAGATAAAACGGTAAAGATCACATGGCGTTGGAGGCCATAGGGGCAGTGCGTTGTTTATCACCGTGTCTAGAGCCCATCCTTCTGCTTCCACGACCTTCTCAACAGAAGTCATCTACCCATTTTACACCTGGGTGGAGTGAGAAAAGTCATGTAAAGTGCCTTTCCCAAAGACACAACGTGACGTCTAGCCAGGAATGCAGAGAGTCGAACCCATGACCGCGTGTCCGCTAGTCTAGTCACTGGGCCATTCGACGCCACCTACAGAAAGAGGTTTATAAATAACTGTCGTCCTGTTCGCTACATTAGCTTCTGTTACTTTGTGTCTACTTGTCACAGTTTCTGAGACATGATAAGGGGAATGACTCTTAAGTAGGGTACCTGAAGTCACTGCCTTTTCCATATCCGCACGACCTTTTATGGCTGGTTGAGCTTCTGGTGCTATAGATGTCTTCTTTAATTGCCCATTATTGTACTTATGATCTGTTCATTTGAAGTAGTACCCATAACGAAGCAATAGGACATATATCTAATCACAATTTCAATCATTTAACCACAGGATGTTGCAGAAAGATGAACAAAAAGTTATCAACCGTTGTCTATGTGAATATTGGCGTTTTGGGTGCTGTAAGTGGAAGGGAAAATAAAACGCTGGACGTAAATACTTTTAATTTATCTGATAAAGGTATGTACGCAAGGAGTTTGGAGTTCATATCTTGGCAAAGTAACAGCATCTGCAACTATTTTGTTACAATCTTTATTCCATGCTATGCCTGTGTGCCCAGGCCAGTATCTGGTCTCTTGCTCTCCTCTGTTTGGTTACTCCATGTTACACTCCATGTTTCCAGGGCCCTGCTACGCCATACACACGAGTTAGTCTATTGATATGCTACACAGAAACGTGCGCAGGCGTTATTAGAAAGAGCGACAAATTACAAGGACAGGTATTACGTCAACGGTCGTCTGTAGTTAAAACGAAGAAGCGGAAGTTGCCACATCAAAAGCACGTCCTACTGGGAACAAAATCCACGGGGGGTGGGGTGGTCAGGAATAATGTATTTTGACAATGTGGCACTCAGGCCTAGAAAAAAAAAGTTGTTTGTTTCCGTTCTGGAAAAACATTAGGGGAGGTAGGAAAGGATTGCTTTTATTTCTTCTTCTTTTTTTAAAATAAGATTTTGGTTGGAGTGACCAAACAAGTACAGATAACAATGTAAAACTGAAATGCTACAGGACCAGGGCTGTCTCTTGGACCCGTCTCTCCGTTTGTGGGCATGGGACAATTATTCCACCCGGCCCGATTCAATCAATAAAGATTTCTTCTGAAAATATAAACATCTCAGAGAGTTTGAAATTCACATGTCAGATCAAAGCTGTTCTGATATTGCCAGCGGACGCCCCCCCCCCCCATAAAGCTAGGGCTGGCGAATTTTTGCTAGGGTCGGTCAGGAAACCGGAAACACGGAATTTTTTCCCCAACGCCCTAATGGTTCGGTCTCAGATGTACCTACTGTGACAATGATGGGCTGCGTTCGATAAGGTCGATCTCTTGAAGGAAGAAGAAAGTGTAGCAAGTTGCTTTAAGATTACAGAGAAGGCCGCATGCGGTTCTACATCTCCATGTATTGTAGATGAGCTGCATTAAAAACTTATGACCCCAAAGCTATGTTCTTATTACTTTCGGGTACAGGAGTATTGTCTTGTGGTGGCTGAGCTGTGGGTTTGTGTGTCTGTTTGTCCAGACAGAGTGGTTTGACAGCACGTGGGTGGGGAAGATGGACAGGCAGAATGACAGGATTTGAAAGGTCTCAGAATCTGGCCAGGAGCCAGCAGGTCAATAAGACGGAATTCAGGAAGTCAAGCATTACATATGCATACTTCCCGGGTGTCTGAAACCTCCGATTTCTTGTAAACGTTGTCTTCTTTGAATTGCTAACTGCACCGCCTTAGAATCTAACAAAATGTACAATATACATCATATGAGGAAGTGATGTGAAAAATAGAAGAAGAATACTTTAATAGGAGCCCCTGCTGTGACACAAATTGAATCCGGCTTCTGGTGAAAGAAAAAATAAGCCGCTGCTGCTGCTTTGAGATTAAAAAGATTCAGATTTTACGATATCGTGTTAATTTGGACGATACTTCTCAAGATAATTAGATAACAGTTCTGCAATATCATGTTTGAACCAGTGGTTATTAGTTTTTAACAATCAAACGTATAATTCAAAGCAATAAGGCACGATATTGAATCACCATAAGTATCTTTCATGTGCTTTGATGTCTAATTTCTTCCTCCTGTATCTAATATGTTACATGATCCAGGTTTGTTATCAACATGTAAAAATGAATCAGGGCTGTAGGATATATGTACTCTCCTCCAGGGGTGCTGATAAGAGAGTATACATTCGACAAATAGGGAGAATGATTTGCCATTAGCTGACTACAGAGCTGCATACAGGCACGTTATTTGTCCAATTTGTACTATTTCGTCAGCAATCCAAGCAGTATCACAAGGATCGGAAACGTCTGGAATGTTCTGAATCATAAAGTATTAACTCATCGTTGATGGCCATGCTAGAAGCTGTCTGCACGTTGTACAGTTATCACACATGAAAAACGTCAGTTATTGGTTCATTTCCTAAAGAAAGGCATGGAGACGTCTTTCCCACGGTGCAACCAATTAACAGTCGTCTTAAGTGTCACTTTGAGACACTCATTAGAAAATGCCGAGATTACATAAGACTTGAAGATGCATGAGGATGTTCTTCCTGGACATAAGGAAGAAAGTACCTTGTACCTTTAGGGTGCCATATGAAGACGTCAGATATTAGATGATTTTGTACTTTTGCTACAACGAATAATCAATAACAGTCAACTTTTGACATTCAATATAAAGTGCTAAATTTTCCTTAGGCGTTAAGATGTCTGGATTATATTCTTATGCCGTGGTGCTTAGCAGGCGTAAATTATGGTTAGCTTTTTTCTTTAATATACAGTCATGTGTTGAATTGAATGTGAGCAGGGCAGGTATCAGACACTTTATCGAAAATGTGTTGTGCCATGCTGGACTGTGCGAAATGGTGCGAAACAAGATGGTGAAAAGTTGCTTTTCTGTGGGATTCTTGTCTTTAACATTTTCTTATCGCACGTTCTAAAGGGTCGGCACACATGATATTTAGGTTTTGCTTCTCGAATATCCAGTCAAGTTGCTGCCCTGCATTTTCTTATCGCACATTTTAAGGGTTTACATAAAGTTGGGAGCACGAACTGAGCGTATCTACACTTTTCTCACGGAACAGCATCAAAAGGACCCCGTTATTAGCCAGCTGAGATGTCTCCAAACATAGATCTCAACATCAAAGTAGTATTCAAACGTGCCTCCAACCGACATCAAAGACGCCCCTCTGTGTTCATTAATTTAATTTCTTAATTTGATTCTCACAGACGTATTACCGACGTCAATGTGGACAGAATACGCACAACTGCTAAATTTGTGATATCTGTTTTTAATCGCCTTGGGCCTAACAGACAGGGATGCAGAAATCTACATCAGCATCTTCTTTAGCGCGAGTAGTATGGTAGGGACTGACAATATTGTTCAGGAGGCACAAATTCGTATATAATTGATTCATTGGTGATTACAAATCATTCAGATAGGTTGGTATATATTTTGATAATTAGCTAGTATTCTGTTTCCTACCCCTCTTTCGTCCTGCCAAGGTTGTTCCTTGCATGATAGTTTTGGCCAGAGCTAAATATAGCGCCTCTAAAAGTGTGATAGGTACATTTACATTCATTGAGTATCAACAAGACGATTCTATATGAGTTAGGGTCAGTTTGGGCCGCCGGGCAACATAAATATGTGTTTTTTGCCGCAAATCGCGCTCTGCAACATCGCCTTTCACTGCCCCCTGGGACTTTCACGCCATTCATGCTGATTATCCGAGAAGGGGAAATCTATAGTCACGGTCAAACACTGCCCTTTTGTACGTCGCCTTATCTTTTGCAAATTAAGGAAAGAGTCGATGATAAAGTCGTCATTATTCGGCAGGTGGCCCGGAAAGGGCAGAGGAGCCGCCAGCTCGGATTTTACCGATAATTACAAACTTTACGGCTGAACTTTTAATTAGGAGTTCAAAGAAGAGGAAACAACTGGGGGAAGGATAGCGGTGCCCTGAATAACTTAATAAGACGCTATACAATCATCGGGCTTAAAATACTTAAAGATGTATCCATCTCCGCTAATATAATGAGAATATAACACAAACGACAAGGGGGTGGGGGTTAGGACCTGCGCAGTCAGAAATATTTAATTTGACCCTAATTTGTTTGCTTTGTATTGTTTGTTTGGATTGCGTATATTTATTTGTTATCTTTTATGTATTATACTACTACCCACTTTTGTATCTTTGTTTAATTCTTTTGTTTTTGATGGCGGCGTTAATATATTAAGTTTCATCAACTTGAATGCGTCGCCATCGCCCTCTTGCATTCCTTTACGTATGCTTTGATGAAAAACATGAGTTTATAGTTTTCTTTGTGTTTCGGTTGTTTGTGAAGACTACAATGCAATAAGATTTTCATAACATTCACATCGTAGTTTATGCTCCTAGCACTTTCCTGTGAAGATCCATATGTTTAAAATGGCTCATAACTTTTTCCGATAATTGCGTACTCTACTGTACGTGTTGGACCTATATTCATTTGATCAAAGTAGCGGGAAAGAACTAGGAGAATAGATGGTACCCTGAATAACTTACTAAGACACGCGAAATACCAAAATCAATACACGGAGTTAAAGAGTTTTACAGGCTTCCATATTGATGTTTAGGGTCTTTAGTATATGCTGTTTATGCTGTTGTAACACATAAATCAATCCAAAGATGTAGGGTAGCTAAAAGAATCAAAGATGTCAAAGGAAAGCACAACTCAGTCAAGACATTTGAGATGACGTCTGATGCTATTTTACATACATGAGCAATGGCATCGTACATAGTAAATAGTCACCTTGTATATTATCTCATAATAAAACATTTTCAAGACAGTCTCGGGTCGCACATTCAACTTGGCAGCCATTCCTTCAAAGCTATCAAAGGAAAGTACAACTCAGTCAAGAAATCTGAGATGAGTACCATATACTAATGCCATCTTACATCCATGAGCAATGCCAGCTGACATACATAAATAGTCACCGTGTATTTCATCTCACAACAAAACCTTTTCGACTCTCGACAGTCTCGACTCGCATATTCAACTTGGATGAAATCTTGCCAGGCATTTCGTCTAACCTTCTACAGCGGCCACGACGACTAAAAAAGGGCGAGTTAAACCTGCCCCCCTGCCACGGGCTACCTTAGTTGATATTAGACCGTCTCAGCGGAAGTTTCCCAATCACCGACCCACGCTCCGTCTGACGTAGGGTCCCCAAAAGCGTGGAATTAATTAAGGAACAAGTCGCCTCTGATGGATGACAGGCAGCGGGGAACATTTGCTCACCCCCCCGGGGGACTGACTCTGTGAGATATGATGGATGGGGAGGCTTCGCAAGGACAATTAGTGACGTCGGAAACGACTGGGAGGTCCGGAATTAACGTAGACTTTTCATTTCCACGACTTTTATTGTCTGGGGAGCGGCGATCACCATGAACGTACGGAGGAGCCATGAAACTATATAATAACTTTGTTCTTTGAAGACCATGAAAGACTTGATAATGTATCAACAAAGTCAGGGGCGGTTAAAAACTTTCTGGCAATTTTATTGACATTTTACGCCTACGTACGTGTCCGTAAGTGATTGGTCACTCATATGGAAGTTCAAAACACCTGATCAACAGAACTATAAGCTTTTTTGAAGACCATGAAAGACTTGATAATGTACCAACAAAGACGGGGGGGGGGGGCGTTAAAAATTCCTTAAGGCATTTTTGACGTCCGTAAGTGGTTGGTCACTCACCTGAAAGTTTGCTTCTAGAAACATCCGAAAACTTCTGAAGTGTATAGAAGTCCTGATTCTTGTTGACAATCACTGACGTCACATGTCCTTATATTACGTAATTGACTAATCAAACCGGAAGAAGGCTGTTGCAGAAAACACCTGGTAAAAAAAAAAGATCTTCCCTTTGCTATGGTAGAATTCATCAGATATTGATTATGTTAACCAAACAGACTTGGCACAACCTGCTTGTTCATTCATAGAAAAGGCCTACATGTCACCGTCTGGACTAGTGGGATTTCACCTGACGATACCAGTTACGTAAAGGAGGGTACCGGCTGATTTCGCACCCTTAGAAAGCACTTATCGTCAGCGCAAATCCCACTCGCCATGCATTGCGTGGAAATTTCCACTGCGAGCAATACAAGACACTTCTGGAGGGATCAGAAAGCTTCTCAAGATCCATCCCAGGGACAAGGTGGCTGATTTTGTAGGTAGTTGGAGGTCATCTAAGGTCTCCTTGTAACCAGATGAGGTGGAAGGAGGGTCCGACGTCTGTCAGCAAAGCACTCCTTACCAGCCATCTGGACATAATTTGCCTGATCAGAAGATGCATATACTAATGATTATCTTACTCAGGACTTAGTAAAAGAATCATGTAAATGTCACAGTAAAGCTGCGATGTGTACTCAGGTTTACATTACTAAATTACTATATCCAGCCTCTTCTACCTCTAATTTGCCCGATCGGAAGATGCCTATGCGTTACTGTCTTATACACGTCTAATTTTCAACAACATTAAGAGAGACACGGCACTCAGCAACACAGCTAATCTAAGATTGCTGATGCAGGAAGATCGCAGGTATGAGTGGCAAGAGATGATCCAGGCTTCCCGAAATGGCATTATCTAATGTCCTTGTTCAAGAAGAATTTTGTAAAAGAAGAAATAATAATAATCTAGACGTCATTGCGCAACCACTTGTACCCCTGTGTGGGCGTCTCGGGGAAGTGGTGTAGACGGTCTTGCCCCGTTCTACAGACAACAAGTCTGGATAAATTGATAAGAAGCGGGAAGTACATCTGACGCCATTATGTCCCCAAACGGTGGCAAAAAACTTATTCGATCAGAACATTCGTATACTTCCTTATCTTACGTGGAATTGGGTTAAAGAATCATCTATAAACACTGTTCGACTTTAGGGACTACTGGAATCGTCTGTATTAGAATTACTGCTGGAGTAAATCCACCCCGAGAGTTGCTTGGTTCAGGCTTTGTAGGATAATGTAATAATAATTTGGCCGCTACATCACGTTTGTCCATGCCAGGCTCGGACTGGGATTTTATACTAATAACATAACGTCAAGCTTAGTAGTGTCTTACAGAAACACATCGCTCAAACACAAAAGGAACACAGTCATAATCCCAGCAGACAGACCTCAAAACAATGTAATGGGAAACCTGTTTTTGTTGTAAGAACCGTCAAGAATCTCTGATAGCCAAGGCTGCTCGCAGAGAAGAAGACACAGTGGAACGAAATGAAGAAAGACTGACTGCAGCCAGATGGTGTTTCAACAACTCTGAGCCACAGAAAGCAGAATATATAGAAATACATGAACATACAAACATACCAAGTATCAGCAACATTTATGTACAGCTCCACGAGTTATGCTGTCCACATACAAAGCCAGAACCCAAGAACGACATTAACAACATAACCTTTATTGTGTCCAGAATCGTGCCTGTCTAGTTCTATACCTGAAGGGGTTAGGGTTAGGGTTAGGGTAAGGATCAGGCACGGTTCCGGATATAGTCTCCGCGTATCCAAGAATGTAGGTTTGCCACATGCATGGTTCTGCATACGCGTGGACTATCCGTGTCTGAGCATGGTTCTGGATACAACAACCTTCCTTCAACAATCTTCTTGGGGAAGGTAATGAAGGCCACAAACACCACATAATACTGCGGCCCTTATTAGATGTCAGATGACACCTTCAGAATCAGTGAGTAAAACTGTCTCTGACTAGTGACGGTTATTACCCAGTGAAGCGTTCGTTGATGATACACCTTAGTGATACCGGAAGTGCGTCAACAGGAAGTGGCAATACGGATGATGGGAATCGGCTTGTCAGATCTTACATATCTAAGAACGCAGAACGATGACGTTAATTAGGATAATCGTTTCATTTACTTTCCCTACTGCACCGTTATTTAAAAAACTCAAAATACTGACCATAAATGACATAAATAGACTACAAACCAGTCTTTTAATGTACAAGATAATAAATAAATGTCCTTGCCTTCCTGAAACCTTCTACGACACCGACACCTTTTTATTAAACTCAGATATCCACAACCACTTCACACGCCAATGCAATTATTTAAGGCATTCAATGCGAAATCAAATATACGTCAATTTACAATCACGTACAGGGGCCCAACAATTTGGAACAACCTAAGTAGAACCTTACAAATTAGTCCCTCCTTCACCATTTTCAAAAATCATATTAAAATAGCTTTCCTAAATAACCCCACACATTCCTAATTTTTATGTTTCCTTGTTTACTACTTTATTACTTTTCATTACTACTTTTCATTATTGTAAATTGCATTGTATCGTATTTTGTTTCATTGTTTTGTTTCATTTACCAGTTACCTAACTTATTTCTTATTTATCCGATTTATTTGAATTGTTAATTAAGGTATGAAGGGAGGCCTCTTTATAAGCATTTTATGCTTCCGGCCTCCCTGCACTGTTACATCTCATTTATATTTTTGTATTTGTATTTGTTTTGTTACATTTTTTAAAGTGCGAATAAACTGAACTGATACTAGTTAAATACTATGGGAACTGAATGACTGTCAATGTTAATAGAAGTAACAAAACTAGACAGAATATAATAAAAATACGATATAGTATAGACTATAATGACAACTGCAACGTGACAATATTGACATGCTAAGAAATATCTCTCAAAATGGATAGATTGCCTGAATGGAAACAAAATGTAGACCAAAATATGATATAAAATACAATAACCCAAAACAAAGCAATAGAGAAATAGGGAAATAGTGTCAAATAGAGCAAACTTAAAGGCATAATCATGTTATGTACAGAAATAGAACACGTTAAAGTCATGTATGAAATACAAACATACAACTAGATTCATCTAGATATAAGATACAAGATGTCTTTCTTAGTTTGTCGCAGTTCAACGGTGAACTAAATTAAAAACCAATGTACTTGTACAAACCATGTTTGAGGAAGACATTCAACAAGAAATTATCTTATCACATTAAAATCCGTAGAACCGTGAGAATCATGGACAAAAATATTCCACAAAAAACATATCTGTTATTCTTAATTGACGAATAGAATTCCTGTTGGAATTCCGGTCACCGTTAGGAATTTTGGGTGTGGCTGATCTGGACACACTCTGGCAGCTTCTACAGCTCGTATCGAACACTGCTGGACTCATTTCACTTCCATGACGATAACTGTCATATGGCGATAACAGTATTATACTCATGCCTATATGAATATACGGTGATGGCCAGTGTATGGACTTCCACAGCGCACTTTAATATGTGCGTTTGTTTTGCTGATAGAGACAGCCTGTCAGTGCCTCATCTCATGTCAAACTGCTGGTGAAAGCACGCAATTTGCTCCAATGATGATAAGTGTGATATGGCGATAGCCGTAGGAGTATACGGTATACGACCAGTGAGCGTATATTGCTGATAGAGAAACTCTGGCAGCTTCAAAATCTCATCTCAAACTACTGATGAAAACACGCAATTTACTTTAATGGCAATAACTGTGATGTAGCGAAACCAGTATACTTCTTCATGCTTATGTGATAGCAGCTAGTGGACGCATTTTCCAGCACACACACACAGGAACTTCGTTGCTTTGCTGACAGAGACAGCCTGACATCTCAAACTGCTGGTGAAAACACGCAATTTACAACTATCATATAGGGACACCAGTATACTTCTTCACGCTTCTGTGATAGCAGCTAGTGGACACTTTTTTCAGCACGCACACATGAACGTCATGTATTTTTTGCTGGTAGAGACAGCCTGGCAGCTCCACATCTCGTATCAAACCAAAGCTGAAAACACGCAATTTACTTCAATGACGATAGCTGTCATATGGCAGAACCCATACGGTTCTTCGTGACTAGATAATGCTTCCCTATGGACACGTACTTGCGTCATGGAGCTAGCTTATGTATCCATTCTGACTGCTGGGTTGGCTGCCTCAAAGTGTGGGCGGACAAACAGCTCAACAAAATTTACACGAAAGAAGATAATGATAATGCAGCCTTTCAAGTATTCCCAGAAAGAAAAAAATGACATAAGACTTAATCGAATATAAAACTAGAAGAAATAAGATAAGGGAGGTAGAAGTAGTGTATTTGATGCAGTAGAATGAGATTGAATAGGCCAAAATGAATAAAATATCTCAGCCAATAGACGCCACGTTGACAGGTGTGTGCCACTAGAAATAAAGATGATGTAGATCTGAATGTAATAAGAATATTGCTTCCTTTTCGGTTTATCCAAAGAAATTTTAAAAAGAATATATAATGAAGTTATTATGTAGTTTATACAATTATGAAATATCTTTTGATTAATAAATTGGTCAATACGTATGTAGACATGTAAGGACCATAAATGCTTATAATAATGCAAAGTCTAATGTAAGCTCTAATTAATATGCAGTTCCATGTTCATGCCATTATTTGAAAACAGTTACACGAGCAATTACCCTAACGAGACATAGTTCGTTATAATTAGCCATACCATAAAGGAAATGTCATAATTAAGGTAATAGGTGCCATTTAAAAGTCATGATCGTTAATTGCCAGTCTACACGCGGCATAATCTCTTTCAGAAAGGCTTAAGGGGAATGAGACATTATCTGACGGCGTTGTGTATCAGTAATTCTACTTGTTACATGCTAATAACGAGCTACTGATATTAGGAAATTACCATTAATGCTGGCATTTTAACATCGACAGGGCTCATATTACAGCTGGTAAAATTGCAAAACTTTTGTTCAAATTTTGCAACGTTTTGTTGTCAACACGCTTTCGTTAAATTCACTTAATAGCTGACACTGTACTCTGCGAATCTGACTATATACTTTCTAAGTTACTATAATCATTTAAGTTACTATAGTTGTATATGTAATTAAATATGTATGTAATTACATTGTAGGCATTGTAGAGATGTAAACGTTACGTATTTGGCTACACCAGGATTAACTAACGAGCCAGCTTTGACTTCACGTAAATCAAACACGGCCTTCACATTTAACTTACATAACCATGTATTTCTAAACTCCAAATTTCTCATGTAACTACACAAGTCAGTATCCTTTACTTCCAGGAGAAAATCTCCTACCAAATTGCTTATATCTTAAGCCGGATGTACGTTTTCATATATAAAAGATCGTAATTTTGTTTTTAAAGTTCAAACCAATAACTGTAGATCCGCCGTGGGCACATAACGACGCAATTTCCGTAAGGAGATTTGGAATGGCGGTGCTTTGTTAGACCTCTGTAATAGACCTCAATATCACATTGACGCACGTAATCAATATCTTTATACACACATTACACCCAACGCAAAATCACTTTTGGATCGCTATCAAATTAGATACAACTCCGCATTGTACTGGTACGTCCTTGGTGCCCTTGTAGCCAAAGTGTGATGGGAGGTCGATGTAAACTACTGCACGATAAAAACAGCATGCAAAGTCATCTGGCACAGTAGTAAAACACTATTCTGGTGTCAAATGAATTAAAAACTGATTAAATCAGTTTTAGAATGCTCAGGCAGAGTAAATTAGACATTAATTAATTGGATTTTTTTATCTCTTGGTGTGCCGATGGAACGAGTTCGAATCCTGCCATGTCACCGATCTTGTGCCCTTGGAAAGGCATGTTTACACGACTTTCCCCACTTCACTCAGGTGGAAATGAGTTCCTAGCTTCGGTTAGGGGCGTCCCTCGGATAGGATGTTAAATGGAGGTCCCGTGTTTGGGAAGAGCCACACCCCACGCACGTTAAAGAACCCACCACACCCTTCGAAAAAGAGTAGGGGCATGCCCCGGTGTGCGATGGTCCAAATACTACTGGGAGTTAGTGATTCACTACAAATCACCCGGATGGAGGCCTGTCGAACCCCCGTCTCGTATAAGCCACATGGCTACATGGTAATGAAGATCCTTACCAACCAAACCAAACCAAACCAAGCCAAACCAAACCAAACCAAACTAGAATCAGTGACTTTGGAAAATACAATATTAAGGCACGCCGGCAGAACGTACTGCACCTGCGCGAAACCCGTAATGTATTATGCATTGCACTTTGGCAGAACGTCTCATATAAGGTTGTATTAGAGCATATAAGGTTGACAGCCTATCTGTAGTTTTCACATATTGTGTAGGAAAAGATATCGTCTGCAACAAGGAAAATTTTGATGCAACGTTGACCAAACACCCAACGAAAAACGTGACAAATCAGGGTTTTGCGCAGGCGCAGTACGATCTGCCGACATGCTCAATATTAATTAAGTGATTAGAATATGTACATCGTCAAAGCACATTTTGATCCGTATGGGTCTGTCCTTACCAATCCCTAAGTCGAGAGCAGTACTTCAAGTACCTCTTGATATTTTCTAGGAAAGCCAGCTACTTCTAGGATTCAGTTTTTTAAGTGCCTCTGAAACCAAATCTGGGACAGTGACTTTCGAAAAGACGAGGTTAATTCTCTTAAGAAAGCCAAGCGAACGTGTGTATCCTCAAAGGGTATTATTGCATTCACAAGGGAGTATGCCAAGAATGTATTCATTGAAAAACACATGTTAGAGTTCGAAGAAAACAGGAGTTACAGAATGGTATGAAGAGGATTTTTCATATTAAGATTCTTCCGGCTGTGCCCAGTCACGTATATTTTTCATACCTTAGTCTTCAGGACTAGATGCGGTTAATGACATATTGTTAAATCAATGCATACTGTACTGATCGACCTAAATGTAACACAAATTGGTTTGAGCGAACATAAGTGTAAATTGATGAGTTTTCTCATAAAAGTAATAATACGTTATTTCAATCTTCTTGAAATTGAATTAAGTCGTCATTTTCCTAACCAGACATATCCTGTGTACGTCAGTGGGAACGTGACTGGAAAGAATCGCAGAGAGAAAGTCATTTTTATTGAAACTAAAGTTTGACTTGAGTCCATGTACTCTGCAGATTGAATGCTGCAAGGGCGCAGTGGGATAAGTGTGCATTAAAGAACTTGTTTGTTTGTTTGTTTGTTTGTTTGTTCGTTTTTATTAGGATCTCCATTAGTGTTACACTATTCTTCCTGGAGCCCCAAACAGTTATGATGTAGATAAATCACCATGTGGCCAATACGACAAGGGGGTTCGCCAGGCCTCCATCCAGGTGACGTGTAGTGAATCACCAACGTCCAGATAGTAGAATTTGGACCATCGCACACCAGGGCATGCCCCTACTCTTTTTCGAAAGGTGGGCATGCCCCTACTCTTTTTCGAAAGGTGTGGTGGGTTCTTTAATGTGCGTGGGACCACCATTTAACGTCCTATCCAAGGGACGTCCCTAACCAAAGCTAGGTAATCATTTCCACCTGAGTGAAGTGAGGAAATTCATGTAAAGTGCCTTTCCCAAGGGCACAACGGCAGGGCATTTTAGAGGATTCGAACCCAGGACAATATGGGTTCTAAGCCAAACACCCAACCATTTCGTCACACGATCCCACTACTAACCAGTACTTAAAACTGCTTTCTCTGCTTAGCATTCAATTCTCATGAGAATGAGAGTATGGTGGTCAAACCACCTCTACTACCAGTGGACTACTCCCTTTTGTAGTGATTGCACAGATTTTATTATGTTTTTTTGCCCAAAGGCTCTAAACTGGAGATGGGCTATACCCCAATACACTATCTGACTAAATCTGCTAATCTAATGTTGCTACCAGCCTTTTGTATGGCATTAGCGCAAAATCTGAGTAATTTAGTTAACGTTAAGGTTTATCAGATAAGCATAAAGAAGATATAAAAGTCAAACCAACA
Source organism: Branchiostoma floridae x Branchiostoma japonicum (assembly GCA_013266295.2). Taxonomy (NCBI): domain Eukaryota; kingdom Metazoa; phylum Chordata; class Leptocardii; order Amphioxiformes; family Branchiostomatidae; genus Branchiostoma; species Branchiostoma floridae x Branchiostoma japonicum. The sequence continues at coordinate 1,544,272 of CM023825.1, read as the reverse complement.
CAAATGTAGATTATGTCAATTCAAGGGCGACTGGAAAAAGCAATACATAATAATAACTATCAAAACTATGTTCTACTAGGGAAACTTGCGAACAATTCTGGAAATATTTCCTTCGCGATCCAGACGAATATACTGGACGGGTGATTTCCTTGTTGCTATGTAATATTGTTACCAGTTGCTTTTTTTAAATGCAGACATGTAGGGGTGTTAGCAGTTGCCTATTCTATGGCGCGGAAGATGAGAAACTTAGACTTAGACTTAAGGGCTCCCGTGCCTTCTAACAATCGGTCCAGCAAGTTCTGTTAACGGCCAGTCTCTCTACATCCTTACAGTTCAGATTTACTGTTTTTTTATTAGAACAGCAAAAAACATAAATACAGACGAGATGACGACGAACTCAAGTTACATGGAACTTATATTAACGGCGCCATCTACACAAAATGATTTAACAGAGATTTGGAAAATTACATGGACAAATAAATAAATAAATATACAAAATCGAAACAAACTAATTGCAGGTCCCTTGCAATTGTTTGTTTGTAATTCATCTTCGGTCGACCTCTACGTCTTTTCCCTTGTGGGTCCCAGTCTAAGACTTGCTTTTCTGAAGATAAAAAAAGTTGGTGTAAAGTTCGTTAACGTTATCAGATATGCATAGACAGGACCAAAATGCCTGGCGATCTTAATTGGTAATAAACAATACGTCGCGGTTGTAACTGTGTTGTGGCATGTAGCGGTTATTGTGAGGACAGATTATGAGACCACTATGCTGCAAACTTAACTACTAAGTTGTAAAGGTTTAACGATTGAACAAGTCCATGTCTTTTATACGCCTTGGCAGTTTCACAATACCGTAATCAAAATAAACGATCCACTTGCATGGGGAATCTAATATAGAACCAATGCGATTCTATTAAACGGCAGTATTCGTACTTGCTTTACAACACCACATTTACCACATCGATGGACATTTTCACCCTAAAACTTGTAATGTACTAGAGGCTACTATATCACTTTATACGACCTTTCAGTGCGTATACAACAGGCCAGGCCAGTTTATAGACCTTTTGAAAGTAGGAATAGCTTCACCCATAAACTATGTCCTGACCGTGATGTTTAAAATGTTGACCTCTGATCGTTTTGTCACAACCCACTGTTAGACACATCCATAAAGTTGACCTATGGCCTTCTCCCTTACCAGACATGGTTAGGTTCACCAAAGCGATGTGCTGTATGTTGAGGGGGGGAACTATTATGTCAGTAAGGCGACTTGCTGCAGAAGTGATTGAATACAGAATTGTGCAGACGGTTGTGACGTATTACATGGACCCATGACCTCAAGACCCACATAGATTTGAAAGTATTACAGACGTCGACTTTATACATTGTGCAGTTCATCATATTTTGCGTTGCGCTCTTCTGTGTGCATTTTGCATTCCTGACAATGCATTGCCACAGTTACTAGAAGACGTACCCAGAACCGTGCCTATCTAGGTCTATGCCTGAATGGGTTAGGGTTAGAATCTGGATAGTCTCCGCCGCGTATCCAATAACGTAGATTTGCCCTTGCACGGTTCTAGATACGCGTGGACTATCCAGAACTGTGCCTGAGTATGGTTCTGGATAAAGGACTGTCCCGGAACAAGAGAAACTACCTCTCGTGTTTGATAAGAGCGCTGGATCTAGAACTTTAGGAACTCACCACACTAAGTCTTATAGAAAATAGATTGTTGAAATCTTGAAAAGTTTATAGTCACTTGTTAGGGCTGAATAGAGGGTTGACATCTTGAAATTATAAAGTTTATGGTCACTTGTTATGTTAGCCAAGGCAATCCTTCCAGAAATCAAGCAGCCTGACGTACACTGATCACCGTTATCTTTTCTTGCTTCTTTAGAGGTAAAGACAAAAGTTGAGGATTTGTAAGATACACATGATTCTTGAATAAGCATTGTCATTAAGATCAGCCTGACCAGGGTTTAAAGGCTTACAATATCTACAGATTACTATATTAGAACATCACGGCTGTGTTGTTTACGTAGATTCTGCAGGTGAATGCATGTTCCTCCAGGCACAGTACGTGCCTCTATCGTATTCATCAAATAAACAGCGTGTGGGTTTACCCTCACGGGTGCCGCAATCGCATGTATCAAATAAGCTGCCTTGTAATTTTATCTTAAAGGAGTAAAACGTTCGCAACGTTTCACAGTATCTATCACGCAGAGATGAGACTTTGTAGACAAACAGACGACGTGTGAGAACCCCAAGGGTCCTCAGCGTACTTGATAAATTTGCTGCTACACTTGAGTCATATCCCCATTGCTACAGTTGGTGGCTACTTCGTAGAACAGATTGAAGTTGAAAGAGTTACTATAGCTTTGATTGTCAGAAAGACCGCTTCTTTAAATTTGTCCCATACCTCGGGGATTACTAATGCTGCATTTAGAAGATCTTCTTACATGTACATTCACCGTTTCATCTTTGGATGTGGATTCAACATCCTCACTACGATAGTGGGTGGCTATTTCGTAAAACAGATGGGATTCTAAAGAGGTACTATAGCTTTGACTATCTTAAAGAGATACTACAGCTTAAAGAGATACTATTATATATATAAAAGCTTTGATTGTCTAAAAGACCTGCTATTTGTCCCATAGTGTACCGCATTTAGTGAAACGGTGTGTATACCTGATGCTGGATTTAGCCGATCTTCTTATGATTACCGTTTTTTTCTTTTATTCATTTATTTATTTACCACACAGTGTGGAATGATTGACATGACAGGTAACTATTACCTCTTCAATCAAGGTGTCAACACTGAGCCCTGTAAGGTTTGAACCACTCACAACAGGGGCTCCTGCTCTTTTACAATAAGTGTGGTGGGATCTTTAACGTGCTCAAGACGTGGCTCTCCTCAAACACGGGACCTCCGCTTTACGTCCTTTCCCAGAGGACGTCCCTAACCGAGGCTAGGTACTCATTTTCATCGGACTCGAGTGAGCAAATAGGTGTTAAGTGTCCTTCCCAAGGGCACATAACCCCGGGACTTTCTGGGATTCGAACTCTGATCCTTCAGATTCGGAGATCAGGTGCCGGAAATTATGAGAGTTGGCGTTAGTATTACCCACGCGGACAGATAAAACGTAAATTCAATTTGATAAGATGATATGCTCCCAGGCTGCTGATTGCTCTTCCCGCCTTTTAAAGAGTTCTCAATTGGCACCTGCGTCAGCTTTATACAACATCTGATGTCTCATTAGGCCGCCTGTGGAGCATGGAAAATGTCACTGGTCACGTGTTCTCTGCCCGACTAATCCGGCCAATCAGGCGTCAGTTGACAACAGAGAGGATTTGTAACGGTGGGAATTTTTTGCGGGTGCTGCCGGCAGCTTTCGGTCGAAGTCTTCTTCCTGTCGTGCGTGTTTTTTAAAGGTACGCTTCTTTCATATTCATAGGTCAGTTGATGCTAGCTTTGCGGGAGTGATAGTTGTTTTTCTTTGTACAGAAACGTTGGTAGCAGCCAGATTTGCTGCTAATTTATGCCAATGATATGTATGTTATTGAATAGCAAAGGTCTTTATTCACAACGAGTTCTTTAACAGGAGCTCTTGTTGAACAAGTGGTTGTTAATTAAGGACTTTGCTATTCAATCATTCACCAAGCTGGTGAAATTATTCACGGATATGTAGCAACTTTAAAAAAAAATACTGCCAACGAATATGATCTCTTTGGCGCACAGCTTTTCGAATTACAGATAGATCTATTTCAGAGGAAACAAAAAATCATCTTCGAAAATCTATGTATAACAAAAAGTGTATTTCGCAAACTGTTGTTCGATAGGTCTTTAAACTCTGGTGTTTTTTGTTTCTTATTTCGAGCTACAGCGTCAATTAGATCCAAGTCTCACCTAATTGTATTTTTTATCCACGTTGATCCTATTTCTCCACACCTATCTCTGTCTACTCATCAATTATGTATCGATAATCATTGCCTTTAATCCTTGAAAATGTGCTGCCGTAATTACAGACTACAGAAACGATTTTGCCCGTTCCTCGCAACAGGTTGTGTCGCCTACGTACATAATTACATAATTACAGACGACGATCTGCGCTGGCCGCACATTCGTGTAGAATCTAGTTACGAAATTATGCATTTGGTTCAACGTAGTTGCGAACTAGGGTAAATTCAAATCTTTGTCTACTGGCAACTCCAGAGACCTGACGAAAATATCTAGAATGAACAAATGACTACTATAGATTCTTAATACTTGGCCTGGTCGATGGCAAAAGAATAATCAGCAAAATGTGATCATAACGGCCAAATGGTCTTTTGATGTCATTTGGCTTTACAGAAAGATAGCTGAATTAGGTCACTGCAGTTGACGGAGATCAAGAAAAATCTCCAGTTCAACAACCTGCTAAAGGGTTTCTTGCAAGGGCATACAGAATAACAGAAGATCTTCATTGGTACCAAATCCATGTAAAATCTAGTTAGGATTTTGTACAATGATTAAATAGTCTGCCCTGTGCCAACTTCCTTAGCCTTTGCAGACAGATTGTTGAACTAGATTTCTACAGTTGAAGGAGATCAGCCTACGAAAAATCTCCAGTTCAATGACCTGCTAAAGGGTTTCTTGCAAGGGCATATACAGAGTGACAGAAGATCTCCACTGGTTGCACTTCCAAGTAAAATCTAGTTAGGATTTTATGCATTTGTTTTGCCTGCCCTGTCCTAATGTCCTTAGCCTTTGCAGACAGATTGCTGAATTAAAGTCTAAAGTTGAGCAGATCAGCCTACGAAAAATCTCCAGTTCAACGACCTGCTAAAGGGTTTCTTGCAAGGGTATACAGAACCACTTAACATTTCCACTGGTCGCACCTTGTAAAATCTAGTAAGCGTTCCATGCTTTTGGCTGAATTGTCTGCCGAGTTAACGTCCTTAGCCTTTGCAGGCACATTGCTAAACTAGATCACTACAGTTGAAGGAGATCAGCCTACGAAAAATGTCCAGTTCTATGATCTGCTAACGCGTTTCTTGGTAGGGTATACAGAGTGACAGTCGATCTCCACTACTGGTTGCACATCCATGTAAAATCCAGTTAGCATTTTATACATTTGGTTGAATTATCTGCCCTGTGCCAACGTCCTCAGCCTTTGCAGACAGATTACTGAATTAGATCTCTAAAGTTGAAGGAGTTCAGCTGAAGAAAAAGATATCCAGTTCAATGACCTGCTAAAGGGATTCTTGCAAGGGCAGAACCACAAAACATCTACACTGGTCGCACCTTGTAAAATCTAGTAAGCGTTTATAAATTTGACTGAATTGTCTGCCGTGTTAACGTCCTTAGCCTTTGTATACAGATTGCTACCCTAGATTTCTACAGTTGACGGAGATCAGCCTACGAAAAATCCCCAGTTCTACGACCTGCTAAAGGGTTTCTTGCAAGGGTATACAGAGCCACAGAAAATCTCCACTGGTTGCGCATCCATGTAAAATCTAGTTAGCGTTTCATGCATTTGGTCCAATTCATTTGGTTGAATAGTCTGCCCTGTGCCAACGTCCTTAGCCTTTAAAGAGAGATTGCTGAATTAGAGTCTAAAGTTGAAGATCTCTAGTTCAATGACCGATACAGAATCACAGAAGATCTTCACTGTCATTTTCTGCATTTGGTTGTGGACAGGTGGCTGCAGTAGATATCACGCTCGGTCACTAACGTTAAAGTAGATCAGTTGATGAAACGTCTGCGGTTCAATGACCGACTAAAGGGGTTCTTGCAAGGGAAAGTCACGACGTGGCACAGACTTTTAATGAAGCGAAACAACTTCTAACGTCTATAAAGAGGCCCTTATACCGACTGGGGTGGCATGTGTTGAAAATTGGGGTAAATTGGGGTAAATTGTTTTTCTATATCTACTAGCGATACACCAAAACTCATCTAATGATGACATGCTAAGATTTTCTTGCATTTATAACATCAGTAGGTCTCGACTGATGCATCCAACTAAGCTATTGTAAACATCTCTTGTTTGTAATGTCACAGTCAGATAAACACATAATGTAATGCGAAGTAGGACCTTTTACTGACGTCCTGAATGTTTCCATGCATTCACGCTTTCACGGTTCATGAACTGAACCGTCCCTGAGTGTACCCAGTGGATTTTTATCTCCTAATGGGCCAAAAAGCCAAGGTATGGCAATCTTGCTGTTTTCAAGCTCCTAGCTAGATCGCATAGAGAATATAGCAGTCCTCAGAGTCGGACATTGTTTTGAGTGTTCTGCAGGTCTGTGTAATTTCGAAATAGAGCAGAGTCAAAGCTTTGTCTTCATCATGTCATGTACTACTGTTGGTAAACTGGCTCAACTCTACCTAGTGGTAGATTGCTTAAAGCTAGATGTACCGAAGGGCGGTTATACCGGCTATACAGATACAGATACAGAAGCTGGTGTGTTACGCCAAAGGGCGGTTATACCAGCTATACAGATACAGAAGATGGTGTGTTACGCCAAAGGGCGGTTATACCAGCTATACAGATACAGAAGATGGTGTGTTACGCCAAAGGGCGGTTATACCAGCTATACAGATACAGAAGCTGGTGTGTTACGCCAAAGGGCGGTTATACCGGCTATACAGATACAGAAGCTGGTGTGTTATGCCGAAGGGCGGTTATACCGGCTATACAGATACAGAAGCTGGTGTGTTATGCCGAAGGGCGGTTATACCGGCTATACAGATACAGAAGCTGGTGTGTTACGCCAAAGGGCGGTTATACCAGCTATACAGATACAGAAGATGGTGTGTTACGCCAAAGGGCGGTTATACCGGCTATACAGATACAGAAGGTGGTGTGTTATGCCAAAGGGCGGTTATACCGGCTATACAGATACAGATACAGAAGATGGTGTGTTACGCCAAAGGGCGGTTATACCGGCTATACAGATACAGATACAGATACAGAAGCTAAAGATGGTGTGTTACACTAAAGGGCGGCTATACAGATACATATACATTCGTGGATGCAGGCCAGCCATTAATTATACCGCCAAAATTTCCCAGTCCCTTTCTATTTCCTCTGTTCTCCTTGCGAAGGTAAAATTGCGACAACTCTATTAGCGAGTCGGATTACTTCATTTAAAAGATCGTTCAGGTTCGAACCAGCTGGCTCCTGGGTCTTACAGGACGAGCGGATCAAATTACACGCCGTACAGAACAACCATTCACGGAGGGCTAAGACCTTGCACCGCTAATTACCCTGAGCGGCAGGTTTTTCACACAATTACTTCGGTGATTGGAAATTTGGCACCACGCAGTGCTAGAATGGGCGTTAGCGCTTGTTTACCATTATGATACCCCTCTCCCCATATGAGGTTAATACGACATGTTTGCCTTGGTGCGGCCAATTGTCACTTGAATGCAATATAAGGTAACTATTGTTATGGGAGCATCAAACTACATATATGAAAAACATTGTTTTTATTCTTTTACTATATATATTTTTTTAAATTTCTAGAACGTTCACCAAAGGCTTAAACAATTTCTCTCCTGCCTATGTTTACAATTTATGTGTATGGCAAAGTTACAGTTATACTTCCGAATGTGCCAACTTTGGTTTAAAAGTGTAATCTATCTTACTGCAAGAACTAAACTAAACTGCACCTGTTTTTATCAACTTGTTTTTCTTTTTTAATCTCATTCTCCTGTGTATTTGATATGGTTACGGTGACACTTAGCGCACCAAACGTGCCAAAGTTTCGTCTTTATTTTGATCAGTAAGGACGTCATTTGTCTTAACGGATCCCAGCTGCAGCATCTTTGTGGCTCCCTTCGGACCAATTAATACGGTCTGCGTGGCAGCGGCGATGGCTTGGCGTAGTGTGATAGTCTGCCGTGAGGAAACTGGCTAGACAAACAGGCCTGGTTATTCCCATGGCCAAAGGAGGACATCTATTCCATGTACAGACCTTAGTCTATTCCCTGTCTAGAGTATTACATAAGTATTGTCATAAATCTTCTGTCTTTACTGCAAATTAGTATAGAGGGCTTGATCATGCTGTAGACATCTGCCGTGAAAAATACCAAAGTAGAGTTTACAGAGCACCAAGACCAAAAACTAGAAGTTTGTTTTCTGTCCACGATTTTAAACCAGCATCGTCAAAAAAAATCTCATTTGGCGCTGCGAATGGCTTACTGTAGTATAAGTATGTGTGGTGTAGTATTGTTGTGTGCTACTCTGATGAAGTGTAGCCTTTCCTAGCTGAAAGAGGAGTGAGAAAAACATATATTTAAATGTTATAGAGAGAAGGAATATTTCCCGGGGTTGAACGTAGTTTTGGGTTGTTTGGTCCGCAGTTTGGCAACTTTGCGCCGTCCTTTGGGCCCGCTTGAATGTCAGTGTCCAGGATCACAAGTAATTATCTTCGTCGCAATGCGGCAAGGGCACAGCCGCATGGAGGAAAAATGAGTGGAAAATATTGTGTTACAGATGAAGGGACACATTCTTTAACACGTACGTGTAAGCATATGGAAGGCGGTCATATTGGACTCTGACAATTATCGAATGTAAAATGATTGATGTAATCATTATCTGCTAAGGGAGGCGTACTGTAACGACTACATTAGTCATACTCAAGTTGTCTGGTATACGTGACATTACACTGATGGGTGGGGAAAGTAGAATGGCATTGTGCAAAGTTAATTTTGATCGTGTAGGATGGATGGTGGGCCGTTACATCTCATGATCAGTGACTGTTACAATGTATTATGCGGCCTATACGTTATTGTTGGTTGGATGTAGGCCGTGTTCATGTACGATGACTGTCTGACAACAGTAAACTCCTGCAGTTGTAATTTCAAAGTTTACTCTTTTTGCTCCAGTTTAAAATCAAACATTAAAAAAAAAACTTTTCTTTTCTTTCTGGCCTTAGGGTAGGGTACGCACTAAGTTAAAAGAGCATGCTACACAAATCCTAGCTGTCAAAAAGTGAGGATATTTAACAATACAGTCCAGGATGCAGCAATTTTGAAAACTGTGAGCGAAGAGATTGAGTCTACCACAATTTTTTTCTGCAAAGTTTTGCATTTCTTGCCTTATGTTTTACACGTATCCTACCACTATCTTCCTGTTGAAAAAAGGAACCGAATATTTCATTAAAAATCTCTCCAAGCTAAAGCAAGTAGTGGGGATATTTAACAATACAGTCCAGGATGCAGCATGTTTAAGAACTGTGATCGACGAGACTTTTCAATCACTTTTATGAATGATTCTACCTCCAAAGATTTTCTGCAAAGTATTATTTTGCATTGTGTTTTGAATGTATTGTACTAGTGTTACAGACATCTTCACATTGAAAAAGTAACCAAATATTTCATTAAAATCTCTCCAAGTTAAAGCAACTTTATGTTTGGTTGGCCTTTAGGAAGGTTAATTCAGGAACTACGCTTGTTGCAACTGGTTATCTAAACTTCTTTAGCAAGAGGCGTCAGCGTACAGACGTAAATTAAAATGTCCGTCCGCATTATTATCAAATTGTTGACAGACGTTTGAACCCATAATACTACGTGCATTGCTTGTTTAAACTTCGACATGTTCTAGACTGTCCGGTGATTTTGCAAAGTTTCAGAAACCAACATTTAATTAAAGGTACATAAAGAGATTTCAGAGAAGAAAAACTGGATTTTCAAAGTCAGTTTTCTGGTAATTTGTTTTTATGTTGTAATTTGAATCGATCCTATCCCTTAGCGTACTGATATCCATCATACAATAAGTCAATGTTGCTTGCTGTTTATTAGCCCTACCAAAAATGGACTCCTCTTGTTGCTTGTTTTCGAGCTATTTCAAACGTTTAAAGTATAAAATGACAAAAATGTGCTAGGAAATGACAGAAAAATGTCAATATCACACAGATTCCTCATACAGAATATCTTTTTTGGATTGCCGCCTTGAAATTGAATTGAATGCCTTAAAGGTGTGCATAAAGTTGTATTGATTTGGTCCGTGCTATAATTGTGTGAAGCAGCTGGCAGTCGCGATGATTGTCCACATTGAGTAAGACTTTCATTAGGTTATTATTATAATACACTGCGTTGACGTACAAAACGTCTCATCTCATCATCTCATCTATCCTTTGATATTTCGACCACAGATTGGGGCACCGCCAGTTTTGGGACACCAGCATATGACGAGCAGTTTTCTCCACTCTTCTTGGTTTTCTGTTCCTCTTAACGTTTCACTTGGAGTCCATTCTCTAATATCATCTGCCCATCTTTTCCGTTGCCTACGTCTCTTTCTTGCTGCCTGTACTCGTTTATTTCGTTTATTTCGATGCCCTTTAGTCAATGACTAATCTTCCAGGGCTCAAACATTTAAAACGTACAAACGTACTGACATTAAGAGAACATGACATACATAATCACCACAAATTATATACAAGTTAAACAAAACAATCATGACTTAACTCAATATATACAACTTAACTTATGTACAACTGGTGGATAGCCTTTTTGAATTGTTGTCGACTGGTCAGTGTCTTGATACTGGGTGGCAGGGTGTTCCATAGATTAATGGCGCGGTAGAGAAATGTTCGCTTTTTGCTGTTTGTTTTAGGTTTAGGTAGTTTGAAACTGCAAGAATTGGAAAATCTAGTTGTACTGATGTTGGCTTGTCCTGATGACCATGACACGTGGCCATACCACTTCACTTCAGTTTACGTGCCTTTACTGCAGAAACTTCAGAAGCATGTAATGATTTACATGATAACAGTTTTAAAAACCAGCGTCTTTAGCTATGGACAAAACCTATATAGAATCTGATAAGATTATACAGACAATCTATATTAAATATAGTAAGTACCGTTCCATGTATGTATTTCCTGCACGCAGTGCATAATTGATTGTAAGTGTAAACATCCCAAAATGTCATAAAGCTTTATGGATTAGATGCAAGGATTAACGACCTAAAAGTGAAACACAAATAATCAGATATTTTTGGAACAAATGAGTTCAAAAATTATATCTGCTAATTTGAAATACTCATATATGAAACCTAGTGACGTCTTTGGACGTCACATGATAATAGATGAATGATTTATGGAGTAGACAATAAGTTATAACCACATGCCTCAAGACAAACTGATGAGCGAGAAGTTTTCTGTCTCCTTGATGGTAACATTAAGTCGTTCTAACATCCCCTCGTGCACTATCAATTAGTCATAGTTGGGTACAGTGATAAAGCAATGGTAAAGACCGATGTAATTGGTACGATAGGTCTAACCAATGGTTCCCATTGAGGACATTTAGAACTAAATTTAGATAAAGTAGGCGTTACTTGATTCCAACATATCTTAATTTCGTATAAGGGAGGTCAGTGACCTTTGATTTTAATTGAAGTACACATGAGCTACACTGTTTTTTTTTTAAACTTCGTATATTAACCTTTAGACAACTTAGATATTTTGAACTTTGATTTTGAATATAAAAGGTTATATCAAATGCGTGCTTAACTATATTTTGATAACAGTTGATTTTTAAGGTAAACACCGGATATTGCGATTTGAAAGTCTAATATTTCTTTCCTGGAAACAATACATTAAGAATTGTTTAGATTATAAAATTATTATGTTCCAACGGACGTGACACCCACGACATAAAGGCACACATCAGAGAACTATGCGTGTGGTAATTGTGTAATTATTTCCAAGTACTTTGATCTTAACGGGCCATTAAACTTTTATTCGGAAGAATATGTCATTTAGTGAGAATTTCGTACAGGTAATCAGATATAAACCTTTCCAAGGGCTTTTCATGGGAACAGAATAAAGTGCCGATAAGTTATTTTGTACTGTACTGTACTGTACTATACGTACGTACTCTGTACTAAGCTAAGTATAACGTAAATTGCCTTCAAGGAACAGCTGTATTTTGAAGAAGTAAAACTACAGACAAGAAGCTGTGACCATTTTATGATTTATAACCTTTTTTTTCCAAATGTTCATCTAGATCGTCTTTTTATCATTTTATTAAGGAACTTCAGAAGAATACCGTTGTCTTGTTGATGACATGTTTATGCATTGTTTCAAATGTACCGTCTTGGCCATTCTTCCAATCGTGGTTACCAGTACCATAGAGCTACCTGACTTACATCTTATGTGATTTGACCGAGAGATGGTAATTTCCGAGGTCAAAACGACTCTCCAAGGAAAACAGCGGACTGTATTCTGATCTTCTCAAACCTTCTATCTCCTGCATGCTGCCGTGGGCTTACCTATTCCTCTAAGCCCTTTTGAATTAGACATATCAAAGCAAGAGCGCCTCTACGATTTATCTGCAAGCGATAAAAGGACAAAGTGCTTTCAGGGCAGACCCGGCATTTAATGGCTCTGAACTTAGTCATCCAGCACCGAGGTTCTGAGGTTCTATTGATCCTCTTAAGGTCAAGTGCAGAATTCAAATCCTTTCCCTAATATGTCCTCGGGTCATCCTTATGGGGAGTTAACTTTCGATGCAGAAATTGTTTATAAAGTTGCAATTTTAGATACATATTGCAGATGATGTGGAAATAGTTTTATCAGATATCACAAGTGATCCTCTGGTATGTACTTTATTACCATTGACAAAGTCAGGTCAGAAGATACAGGGTGCACATGTGCGTGCAACAGTTTGTTTTATCAATCATTAAAAAGACAAGGTGCTTTTAGGTCAGGGTTAATGACACTAGTCATCTGGCACCACAGCTGAGGCCCCACTTACCCATTTGAGGTCAAGTTCAGGATTCAAATGTAGATAAACCCCTTGCGCTAATATGCCCCGGGGTTTTCTTTTATCAGGAGTTAGAATTATGTGTTTGTTTCTGAACCAAAAAAAAGTTTTTTAAAAAGTTGTCATTTTGTTTCCTGGGCCGATGATGTGAGCTACTGCACGCTTTATGGACACGTTAAGCGTAACATTAAGATTCTAGCTTTTTTTTTTACAAATTTACAGCGCTTGAAAGTTCCGTAAAGTGAGTGCCACTACGTACCTTTACGGACAAACGTAAACGTAGCTTAAAAGTAATATTCAAGCACGAATAAATATTACTTTGTTGTTGGCAAGAACTGAAGGGAAGAAAACATCCCATTAAAATCTTTAAAACTGTATCGTTACGTCATGTCACAACGTTTCTTGTCGTCATCTTTGCGTCTCTCAAGACAGGACTTTCCTCCCACCTTCCGAAAAACAACGACGTAACCAAACGTTCAGATTATGTTATATAACTGTTATTACCACTGATGCACAATTGTGCAGCGGAACTCTATGTGTCTATCCGATTGCGGTCTCCATTAATCTGCAGCTCAATTGTCGCCTGTAATGACCAAAATGACGGTTTTTATCCGCTACCTGCCAAGAAGCTTACGGAGTGGCACACAAAAAAGCGATGCCACGCTGCACACATTCATATTCACTGGAAGTTCGGTTCAGTTTGTTCCTATACAGGGGATTCACTTAGTGCGGAGTGAAACGGTTTGTTGCTCCGCACGGGAAGGTATTGTATACCGTCGATTGTTTAGTTGCCAGGGCTTTCCCTTTGTAATAGCCTTCAATCTCCAAGCAGATCTTTTATTGGCTACAAGACGGTATCAAATTGGCAACACAGTATCAAATTGGAAAGATAGTACCAAGTTGGCAAGACAGTATCAAATTGGCAAGATAGTATCAAATTGGCAAGACAGTTTCAAATTTGCAAGAAAGTAATTTGCATGACAGTATCAAATTGGGAATCCAGTTTCAAATTGGCAAGGAAGTATCCAACACGATATCGAAGTTTGGCTGGCGAAAAAACAGGATACCAGTACAACAAAAACCATATAAAACGCCTAAAAACACATCAAAAATAAGCTGAATCCTAAACCTCTGCTTGGAGAGCAATAACCTTCTGGTAGTTGGGTGGTTTTGGTTGTATCCCTTCATACAGCCAAACAACTAAATCAGATCATTATCAGCAGATTGCTTTAAACCTCGCCTGGAGTTAGAGTTACAAAGGTTACAATCGTGTGACAGATCTGCCGATCTCACGAAAGCCGCTGCTGCTGCGTGTCTGTGAAGCTGGTGTGTTAGACCGACACGTTTCTATATGTTTACAGATTCAGCAGAGCGAACTACAGTTTGGTGCTGCTGCTGGAGGCGAAAACGATGAAGATCTCCGTCATCGAGACTGTAGTCTGTTTGCACTGAGGTAAGTTTATTTCAACTCTGCGGTCTGTTCTTAGGTGTGACTCCTCTAACCGGTTACTTGCTTTGTATCCTAGACTGAATCTAACTATTTATGGGCGGTGCCCAAAAAAAATAAAGAGACGCCTTACGATAGCTTGTTTTGGGACTATTTCAAACGCGTCAAGTATGAAATTGATGACGAAAATGTGCTAAGCAATGGCAGTCAATGTCAATATCAGACAGATTCCCTCATCCACGATATTTTCGTTTTGTTGCCTTAAAATTGCAATGGATGCCTTTAAACTAGTGTTCAACATACATTAGTTTGTCTGATATTCCACCACAGATGTGTATGTTGCACGTGGGATCGCTCGCTAATATAAGGGTCCTCGGCACAGTTTTGTGCCCAGCCTCGTGGGAAGGCTGCACGTGTACGCGCCCGATGTCACAAATGCGGAATGTCTAATGCGCGGGCCAGTCAACCAATTATTACCTCCAGCCTGCAGTGAAACCAGATATGACGCTTCGTGTCTGCTGTCCATTAGTTGAATGTTCAAATGTCGCTTTGGTGCCCAACGCATTAGTCCTGAGCTCATTCCACTATCTGCAAATGGGTTTGAAATAGGACTGAAAGAAGAGTAGAGTTCAGTGATCTCATACCCTTGTATTTTTATGGTAATTTGTTTTTACCAAAGCATCTCTTAACTCGACATATTGAACCAGGAAGTGCCGCTGCAGTACCTTAGAAAACCGCTAAAATGTTCATTATCGAACTTGACCTTAGTATTCCCAAGGATGTTGTATTTAACCTCCTTAGTATTCCCAACCCCAACCTTCCAACAAAATATTATGAAGACACATCGACAACATCAAGCAGCTATTAGGCCGAAAACTACGCCAGGTATCCATTGTCCGCAACACAAGATATAATACCATGTGTATCGCTGCAGTACCGTACAAAGTCGCTAGATTACCTATAATTAATCTTGACCTTAATTGTGCCAGACCCATCCTACCTACCAGATGTCATAATGATGCATTCAAAGCACCCCGAGATATAACCGGTTAAATAATCTGCAACCCCCATATATGATGCACCTAACACATATTACCTTCTTGACGAAGGTAACTAGGCAGCATCGTTGTACACACTGGTATTTACATGACGTCTGTTTCACACAGTACAAGGTGGTACGGGCAAGGTGGACAACGTTCTTTTGCATGGGATCTAGCTGCCAGTTAGCAATAAGATACTAGGAAACCTTCTGAAAATATCTGTAAATGGACCTTTGAATATTTGTTTTTTAGGAGGACTGGTAGTTTAAGCAGCTTTAGAAGGTGTCATCGCAGCTGCTGCACAAATGTGGATAAACGTCATCGTCATCGTCGTTACGGTGGGCCTGCTTTCAGGTGAGCTCAAGTTATAAATTTATAACAATTTGGCCTATATGAGCATTATAGCCTCTACTAAGTGCCTGCAAAGCTGATGTGAATATCCAATGGCGGACTGGTACCGATTCAGGCTCAGATCTTATTTTTAGTTTAACGATTATTTGATTATATGTTGTGCTCTTCTAACGATAAGCAGTCAGGATACAGACAGGAAAAAGTGTTAACCATTTTTGAGTGTTTCTTGCTATTTGCTTCGAATTTATGAGCTTGATAACTTTATCTGCTTTCACAGCTTTAACGGATAAAGGCTTGACCCACGGTTTCAATCTTCTTTATCCGTAAGATATTCCATTTAAGATCTTCTTACCCGCGTGACCCAATATGACATCTTTTAGGAATAGGAAGTAGATTGACGCATTTTGCGGATTTTGTTTCACATTCACGAAAAGACTTATTCTGTAAGCACTTTAAGTTGTTTGCCAGTGACGCATATAACGATATTTATATGGTCTGGAGAATCTATTTGGATAAAACATTTTACAAAATCTTTTACTCTTAAACAAGGATATGATTAAAGATACACAGAACTAAATTTGTGCCAGTAATAATATTGTAGGAGGGTACGCTTGCACTTTGACATCATGTTCGGAAACTGTACAATATATATATTGTATTTGAATACCTTACATTCACCCTGCTACCTTTCGGCAAGACCTACTTTCGTACCCACTAAAGGCAATCAACAACCTCAAGGTGACATCATTTAGAGGCAGAAAGTACTTCTAAACAAGATCACTCGAGCACGGCGACTTGCTAATGGAATTCAACAAGTTCTATAGCTGGCCTAGCAGAGACAGGAAGTAACTTGGAATACAGTATTTAGAGCACAGCTACGCAGGTATTGTATCCGGAATCGTGCCTATCTAGTTCTATGCCTGAATGCGTTATGGTTAGGATCAGGCATGGTTCTAGATAGTCTCCGCGTATCCAAGAACGTAGATTTGCCCCAGGCATGATTCTGGATACACGTGGACTATCCAGAACCGTGCCTGAAAATGGTTCTAGATAAAGCACGGTTGTGTATGCTGCAACAGGATGCAGATTTTTTCTCGTTCTGGGCAACGATGGATTACTTTGCAGTTTGCTTCCTTCCAGTCATCCTAGCACCATACAGACCGACCTAAATGTGGTACCCTATCGGCACACATGTTACCAGCCTTTTCGGTGCCTAGTTTCACTTGTAGTAGCGTGCGTAGTCCAGTGGTTAGCGACCCTGCCACTGGACTAAGAGGTTGGGAGTTCGAATCCCGACTGTTGTCGCTCACCCGACATGCACGCTACTGGAGAGGGTCGCAGTCCTTAGGCCGTGGTCCACTGTTCATTGTGCTTGTCGAAAAGAACTAGGGGAATTTCTCCAGTTCAATGAACCTGTAAATACTGTACATGGCGTATGTCTTCTCTGTCACGACCAGTGGAAGAGTAGCTCTTCAGTGAGCTAAACTGGTTCGAGATCACTTTCACTTTCACTTTCACTGCACCACTTAGCTTTCTGGACTATTTTCCCGGCACCGCATAAGTCGATTGAGCGACGATCAATCAATAGCGCATTGCAACGACTAAGACTCGTTGATTCGAATCGACTTTGCTGCGGGTTGACAAGGACAGATGAAAGGCTTTGGGGGACGTATGGAGATGTGTCCTAGTTTGTGATATTGTTACAATAATGGTTCTGACGCATTCAGCGCGAGTCGATTTAGTGACAATTAACCTGACACTGCCCCCTCACTTTAGAGGAAAGTAACTGCCCACATGCGTTAGTCGACACACGCATACGTACTTCATGTAGTACAAAATTACTTTTTGTACAATGAGATTTGGTTTTATATCATTTTGAAAACCTAATATACGATGATATTATATTGATCGATTACATACAGATTAGTTCACGGATAAACACATAAAGTTGATGATCATTATAGCCACTAATTACTCATGAGACACATGAAAAGAAAACATGTCGTGATTTTGTTTTGCAATTAAGGACACACGTGGACAGTGCCGAACTGTGTCACTTTTGCAGTATTACCATATACGGTTATCGTACGGGAAGGTCCAGAACTAGTTAGTGCCAGACAATTGCACCTGTCACGTGTGGTCTTCAGATAATGATTCATTTAAACGAAAAATCCCCGAATGAAAACTTTTCTGTTATCTTTTTCGGAAGAAATGAAATTTTAGGCAACCAGGTACACGATACTCATGGATATTTCAAACAAACATAAGGCGTTGGACCGTATTGATCTTGAATACAACGCGTGCGTTTGTGTCCCTGAAATAAAACATGTTCTGTCGATCCTGTGTTCCAGGTGTGGAGGGAAGGTTTGATTGGAAGAAGCTGAAAGTTGATACCCTAAAAGATTTTAAAGGAATTCAGCATGCATCTAATTTGGAATATTTTGTTTGTTTGTTTGTTTGTTTGTTTGTTTGTTTCATTTGGATCTCCATTAGTGTTACAATTAATTTCACACTATTCTTCCTGGAGTCCGCTACAATACAATGCAATCATAAAAAATAAAAGAACAAAACTTTGCAAGTAGTAGACAAAAATAAACAAAGTCAGATGAGATAAGTTTAAATGTGAGCAGGAGAGGTCAGTGTAAAATAACTGAAACATAATCTGGGTATTGTATGCAAGAATATGGTAGCACATTAGGCATTGTGTTGATCTTACCTTGAAGGTACCTTGAATAATCCTAGGTGGAAGTAGGCATAAGCCTGTTGGTCACCCTATTCACACTAAGTACTTCTTCTTGCTCCAGTGCTGGTCTAGCCTTGTTTTAAAACAGTTCACAGATTCAGCTGTAACTACCTCTTCTGGCAGAGCGTTCCAACTGTTTACTGTCCTGACTGCGAAAGAGGTTCGGCGAACCACATATTTTCCAGGGGCACAGTAAATTTGTAACAATGACCTCTTGTCTGCTTGTTCCCCCCTTGAAAAATCTTGAAAACAGCATTAATGTTCTGGGCAAATGACATCTTATATCACATTGTGTTCCAGGTGTGGATGGAAGGTTTGATGGGAAAAAGCTGAAGGTTGACATCCTGAAGGATTACCAGAAGGGAGTCCGTCCGGTGGCGAACCACACCCACACCACGCCCCTCAAGATGGGCATGGACTTCCGACAGATCATCGATCTGGTAAGCACAAAGTCTACACGCTGCATTCAAATAAACATACGAAAGATTATTCGTAAGACATAGCATGAAAGTTCATCTGTGTTGGTACAAGTCATTATGAAATGGAGACTTAACTTTAACTGCCAAGAATTGGGACTTACCCCAAATTTTCGGTTGACTCCATCAACTACTACGGTCACGTGTCTTTGACGTCACGTTCCAAAACTAGACGGGTCTATTCTGTAAACAAGGTTGGTTGTAATTTTAGGTAAGTTCCAATTTTTTGTAGTTAAGTGTTGGGAGTTAAAGTTTAGTCTCCATTTCATTATTCGCAAGACATTAAGAAATATATAGTAGCCGTAACCCTCATACAATTATGTGGCAGCAATCTATGACTGATTTTCTATGCCAATCGTAATACATCGCAGTATTAAGACATGTCTGTAGCAATAAAAATTTGATTTAGAAACAGTTCTATTTATGTATTTATATTGAGCATTAGGAAAATATATGCAATTTCCGAAGCCTTCTTACATGTAGTAGCAAGGTAGGCGGCTATGCAAATTGCTGTTTTTCTATGCCAATCGCAATACATAGCAATGTTATAACTTGTCTGAAACTACAATACTCTGATTTAACAACAGTTATATTCATGTATTTAAAAATGTGCACTATACTGCATTCGTTAGGTAGAATTCCATATGCATAAGTATGAGTTTACCTGTCGAAGCTACAGAAAATGCTGCTTTTATGCAAAGTAGAGTTAGCCTGGGTGCCATCCTCTGTACTTACCGCCGGCTCCCTTTAGTCTGTGGTAACTACGGAAGATGGCACCCAGGCTAAACTAGGCCATAGGCTACTAGGTAAACGTGAAAAAAGATCATTTGGCTTGAAAATTAATTAGGTCTAAATCCTTCTCAGTTTCCTCGTTTGTCTCCCTCCTATTTCAGGACGAAAAGAATCAAATCTTAACGAGCGATATTTGGCAAAGACAGGTAAGCAAACTGGGCAAAGTAGCACAGAACACGCTTGGGAGAGTTGGCTGTTCTCTCATACCTGTCACAAAAACAATGGCGGAAATGAAAACTATTGAACACGGCCCATTTCCTGCACTAAAAAGGGATACACAGCCAACTCTTCTCCTTTAATTGGTGGGAACCAAAGGGTGATGATTACAACCTTCTCCTGTTTTCAGGACGAAAAGCATCAAATCCTCTCCAGTAATGTTTGGATGAGAAAGGTAAGAGGCCTGTTGTATCCAGAACCGTGCTTTATTTAGAACCATGCTCAGAGTTCTGGACAGTCCACGCGTATCCAGAACCTTTTTTATCCAGAAGCATCCTCAGGCATATGGTTCTGGATAGTCCACGCGTATCCAAAACCATGCCTGGAGAAAATATACGTTCCTGGATATGTGGAGAACTCATTCAGGCATTGAACTAGATATGCAGGGTTCTCGGTACAACACCCACTTCAGTAAATTGCTGTACCTATTCTTCCAACTGTTATGTCGCGTTGCTGTTGTATGTGTTTTTATCCGCCGGTTTTATTGGCCTGCATGAAATTGACCTCGTTCTTAACATATGTCTTACTTATTCTATAGATAGAATTCATCTATTAGTCTGAGATCTATTTGTGGATCAGATGCTGAACTCTATTCCTGTACGTGCTATTTATATAGTTTGAGTGAAAGGAAATGTCATATTCTATCGGATATCTTACCAGCTTCCTGTAACTTTATCAAAACCGTTGCACACTGTCCATTTCCAGGCTGGCGTGAAAAAAAGTGTCACAGGCTTGGAATGTACACTTAAGGTAAACTAGATCAACTCAAACAGGAACTGGGTATCAGGTTTAATACCAGGGGTGTATTCGTGCCTTAAGCCTTAGCCACTGAAGAAGCCACATCGGCGAAACCGGTCTGAGTGCCAGGCAGACTAAAGGTCCTAAACGGTCAGCATGCGGCTCCAGATTGTCTTTGTGGTGCAAAAGATATCGGTCAGCTTAGGCATGATTCCACTCTACTCATCAAACAAGCACTATAATTGTTTATCTAAAAATCGAACCCCTGTCCGATTGCCCCTGCAGTACTGGAAGGATGAGGCCCTTACGTGGGATCCAGAGGAGTATAACGGCATGAAGTATATTAACCTGCCTTCGACTGAGATCTGGCTGCCGGATGTCGTCCTTACTAACAGGTGAATACTCAGCCACTCGATATTACTTGACTTATGCCGAGTGCCATTTCTCCTTAGCCACTGGAACTACATTAGCAGACCAAAAGCTCTTGCCTTACATTTTTTAAAGCTTTTCTGCTGATATCGCAGCTTGTAGACCAGGTTATGTTCATGGCTTCATATTGATTCATGGATGGTAAACATTCGCAGCTACTTGTCTGTATTTGTTCACAACAAGTAGTATTTTGCTACCCAAGCATTATTGTGATTTAGAGTATTCAGAGATTGCATGCCAATTGCTTTGACTCTAACAGGAAAGTCAGTCTCTGTTGGCAGTGCATATATGACATGTAACATTGCGGAGAAGTATTTTTGTTGTAACACAAGAGAGTGGACTTACAAAATTTTCGTCCAGTCCTCTGGTGTTCTCTCTTTCAAATATTGCTTACAGTGTATCTAGGATATTTAGGGATTCCTTTGACGTTGGTTGTTTTGGTCCTTAGAATGACTGTACTTTGTGGGCAAAATAGCTCAAAATACTTAGCTCACTTTTTACCCTTGTCCACAGTGCCGGGAAGAACCACGACCAACCCCAGAACAACGTCATCGTCAGCTACAACGGCGAGGTGACCTGGCTCGTGACCCGGATGTACTTCAGCGCCTGCTACATCAACACCTACTACTTCCCGTTCGACGAGCAGAACTGCACTTTGACCTTTGCCTCCTGGACTCACAGTGGCTTCGAAATTGACCTGACCCAGGAACCGGAACCCCCTAGCAAGTCCTATTACGTCAACAATGACGAGTGGAAACTGATGGACATATACGTCAGACGTGACGTCGTCTACTACGAGTGCTGTCCAGAACCGTATCCGGAAGTGACGTATACCATACGTATCCAGAGAAGGGCCCTGTTTTACGTCACCAACCTGCTGGCCCCCTGCTGTCTTCTCTCCTTTCTCGTCATCTTTGGGTTCTACCTGCCGTCCGATTCCGGGGAACGAGTGGGGCTGGGCATCACCATCCTGCTCTCGTACTCAGTGTTCCTGCTGATGGTGTCGGAGTGGATGCCGCCTACGTCACGGACTGTGCCACTCATCGGTGAGCACTGTCAACTGCATTATCCTTTCTCTAAGTTTCTGTATAAGATTAATCTTAGCATTTGGAAATTAGGTAACTCTAATTAATACTATTAAAATTAACGCAAGACCACAGTTCCACCTCTTTGTTCCTGAAAACCGAACGCCCCACCATGTCAGATGCCCTACTAACCCTTTCTGGAATAAACTAGTAGCAAAGGCAGTTTCCAGTCTAGTAAAAGGTCACAAAATGGTGTCAGAAGTGGGATACGAACCCACGCTCCAATTTATGGAAATATCTACTGAAAACAATATTATGCTAATAAATAAAGCTAGGCATACTTTGATGCTTTGATACTTTGGACATTTTGCATATTCTTCATAAAGCAATCTTATGTCGATGCAGTTCAAAAGCTTTATAAACTTTCACAGATGGTTGCAGTTGCAATTTGTTTTGTATTTATCAAACAGTGAAAATGATTAGGTCCCATTTGTCAAAACTTGCAGTATGACGAATTTGTTTCTTTTGCTTTCTCCTAGTTGTCTACTACAGCGTGACGATGCTTCTGGTTACCCTGGCAACCGCCATGACCATCGCCGTGCTGAATATCCACCACTGCGCAGCCCACACCACGCCGGTCCCTCACGTGATCCGCTTTCTCGTGCTGAGGCTTCTCGCGAGACTCGTGTGCATGACGAGCGTGTCGTCGCGCTGGGAGGAGGAGCACCACCACCCCTGGAACATCGAGAAGACCATCAACATGTTCAGCATGAGTAACCTGGACAACGGGCACGGCACTGGCACCGACCCCGAGGTGGTCGCGAAGAAGAAGAACACATCCGGGAACTCGCCGGGAGAGAACGGACTGTACACGTCACTGCTTCTCTCCATGAGGGAGATCCACAAGGAGATCCGCACGATCAACGCGAGATTCCAGAGGACTGACATCCAGACGGGGATCGAGGACGAGTGGAAGAAGGTGGCGAAGGTGATAGACAGATTCCTGATGCTGCTGTTCGCGGTCGCCACCTGCCTGACCAGCGTGTGTCTGTTTTCCCAAGTGCCACATTTCAACTTGTAAAGAGACAAAACACGGGATGATGTACATATTTGTCAGGGTAGGGACTCTGATCCAGTTAAATCAGCAATT
The DNA here is from genome assembly GCA_013266295.2 of Branchiostoma floridae x Branchiostoma japonicum. Taxonomy (NCBI): domain Eukaryota; kingdom Metazoa; phylum Chordata; class Leptocardii; order Amphioxiformes; family Branchiostomatidae; genus Branchiostoma; species Branchiostoma floridae x Branchiostoma japonicum. Next base: position 1,521,116 of record CM023825.1, on the reverse strand, counting down.
CTACTGGTAGAGATTCTGATCGGGTCTTTGTCATCAGACCACAGACATCAGCGTTGTCGACACACTCCGATCAGGATGCTGTCAATGCGTTAGGCTGGTTTCCAATTTTTAAGTCAATCCATTGATCTGAAATTTGAAAATTTCTCACTGTCTTTTTAGCAGACATCTTAAACTTTACAGACTCTAATCCGGATCCCGATCGGGGTTTCTGTTGACAAAGACTCCGATAGGGATCTCTACCGGTAGAATAGCCGATTCTACTAGATGAGGCAGATCGGAGTCTCTACTCTGACATATCCTTTAGTCTTCATTTACTCAAGCTATTTGGATATGTTGACAATCATTAATAACTTAGAGTGTGCATAGTTGTAAAGGACTTGACTGTACAAAATGACTAGTACTACGCGGTCACCAATTAAACTATACAACTAAATGTACATTCATTGATCTTGAATGCAGTAGCAGATACCGTACTCACATGTTTGCTGCACTCTTGTACATATCTAATGAAGAAACTCAATAGACTTTGAAGCAAGATAATACGGGGATGATTTAAGACGTTGAGTTCACTTTGAATGACACAGGTGTAAAGAAAGCTTTCATTCTAAAGTTAAGGATTGTTAAATGATTAAGATTTAACAAGTAGTGAACTATACGAACAACACTGTATTGTAAAAAAATTAAGATAGAGGCACATTGGTATATAGGAGTGGCCTTAAACCTATAATCTTTGACTAGGTAGATTGGGGAATTCTACAGCTTTCACAACTATACTTTTTATGCTCCTTTCCTATATGTCTGATTACAACTAGCTGCATCAGCTAAAACAGCACTAAAAAGTACAAATATGAATGTAGATAATCATTGACAAATTCTAATGGCTTGATATCATCTAAATAGATTATAGTAGAAGAGGACGAACTACTAAATTCTTTTAGTGCATCGATGAAGATGCTCATTACGTAATACGTAATAAATCAAGCAACTGGATACGTTCTCTAAAGTGTCCGAAGTTTCAGCTAGCATCCACAACCTTGTAACATTCGCTGAGGAAAGTATGCGGATGCTATCTGAAACGTCTGATGATACTTTAGATAATGTATCCAGTTGTTTGGTTTATTTTGTTTTGCGTACTAAGCTTACTTACTATCTGTACATATCCATTGTCAAGCCACACAAAATGGTCTTTAGTAAATATAAAGATATTTGACATAAAGTTAGAAATAGATGCATCAAGCAGAAACATTTAAATGATATACTGTTAAGAACTGGACGGACAAAAACGTGCGTTTAAGAAAGGTATAAACATTTATTTATTTCCAGGAAGGACAAGACTGCCTGAAGAGAACTGTAATGGACACATGACATGGACAGGTCTTGAACTATGTGATCACCGTGTACACATAAAATAAATGTGTGGATCACATTTTTAATGTTTCATTGTGCAGAGCGTCTTCCTTGTACGCTGCATAGGCCAGTGTGTGTATGTGAGGTTTACCAACCATATAAATGATTTTAGAGATCCACAGAAATCACTAACAGAAGACAGAAACGGGTTTGGCCATGCGCTAAGAACTGACGACTCAAAAAACCTAAAACAGCCCTAAATTATAGACCTGTTGAGGAAACGAAAAGAGGTAGACCCACTTAAAGCAGAAGACAAGATACAAGATGACTTTATTGGTGTTCGCAGTGTATAACACTGAATTAAAACCAAATTTACAATAATAACAATTAGATAAAAACAGTTACACTCATCATGATAAAGAATATTGTCATTTCAACGATAAGTACAGTTTCCTAGTATAGATGGATATAATAAAATATATACAAGCCAGTTAAAATTAATTGTGAGACCCATTTACAAACGACAACTAGGTATTTACAATGCTGATTCAAGTCCGTGCTGGTTAAGGAGGCGGATCAGGTACGGTATACTAGAGTTCAGGTATCTGTTTGTTTTGGCTTTGGGCTGGTTCAGTTTGTGACTGTTCCGCGTTACTCTGCCAGTAATCTGGGCCCTGTGTAGTGGCAGCCAGTCTCTGAACTCAGAGTTCATCAAGGATCGGGCGAACTTGAGACATAAGTGTTCACGTCTGCTGGCAAGCGTTGACAGTCCCAGGTGTTCCAGCGCATGTGAATACCCAATGTAGGTGCTGCCCATGATTGTACGAAGCGCTCTTCTTTGCACACGTTCTAGTTGGTCAGCCTGGAGTTTGGTCAAACCGGAACTCCAGACTGGGACAGCATACTCTAATATTGGCCTGATGTAGCCAATATAGATTGCTACCAGGTCACCTTGTGACAGATTGAACCTTCTCAGCCGTTTTCAGCCTTCTCAGAACAGTGACAGATGACATGGCATCTATGGGATTACCCTGGCGATCAGTAAAGAAGGTGGCTAAAGACAGACCCAGATGGGAGGAAAAGTCACGGCCTTCTGTCTCACAAGATAAAAGAACATCTCCAACAAGAAATGCAAGAAACTTACTGGGTCACTGAATTATTTTCAATCACAAGGTAAATTTGGAAAGAATAAACCAATCTTATTTGAAGTAACTTCACATGTGAATAATTCCTTAAACGGGTTCCGGGTGGCAGGAAAAGGAAAAATACAAGGTCACTTTAGAACAAAAAAGCAGCAAAACATACTCAGTTTCAACCTTCAAGACGACGCAAGGTGACTTTGACAAGAATGACCCAATTAGATTGACCTTGTAACGTCTGTTTGTGACTCCAGCTGAAGGTTAAATACTTTTCACTGCTGGTCTCGTCCCCGCCTCGGTTCAATGAGGATGTATAAGTCCTGATGTAAATCGCCTCTTTAACTCTGCAAAGCGTTCCATCAACGTTCACTCAACCAAAACGGTGGCGTTGTCGTCTATCTGTCACCTTTACCCCAAATTTGAGTTACCACGTCTGATTAATATTAAAAAGAAACAAGTAGGCACTTTCTGAAAACACAGACCGTTGAAGTTATGTTCAATCAATTAATCAACCAATCAATCACTATATCAATCAATGCTGGCAGTAAGCTGTAAGAATATAATGCTGACTTGCTTAAATTTTTAACTGAATTCATGGAATTTGCTACATCGGAACTGAGCATACATCATCAGCACGATAAAACATATTGTATGCCGATTTTTGAAAATGATAAATTGTAACCATGTGTTATTAACTACACCCGTATGTGATATAAATCTGATATTATTTGATTTACTCTATGTTACATTATGAATGTATGTTTTAATAAATGACGTTATTTTATATGTGAATGTTCAACTGTATGTGGGATGGCACCTGGCATCAGCAACACTGCCTGGGTGATCTGTGCATTGCTTGTTGCAATTTCAATAAAATAAAATAAAACAAAATAAAAATCGTTATTGTGCTTCCATGCTAAATTAAACCGTACTGGATAGTCAGACACACTTATTACTCGGCCTGATGTCTTCTATAACTGCTAATACCGTCTGTCAGAGAGCACAGTTTCATGCTCAACTAGTGGAAATAATTCCCATGATTAGTCTTGGTTAGACCACAGGCAATGCGGCATGTCTGATAAATTGTTCCCGGTAAAGTAAGTGGCCCCTAACTGGAACATGTGTCTTAATTAAGAACCACGACTTACTCTCCCAGAAGCCCTCGTGTCTGATCAGGTTATTGTCATCGAAAATTACGGTGAAGTCGTAATTCGTTTTAAACTTTGTCTCGGTACCAATTACTTTCTCAGCTGCTGAAACGCATTAGCCGGTCTTTACTGCATCCCGTGCTGCCTGAATAGCACTCGCATCATGGTAATTTACTGCTAATACCGCCCCTATTATCCGGCCGCAAAGTGCTTTTTCATGATAGAACGCAGCATCGACGGGCATTATTTAATACCAGATATCGTCTGCAAAATATTAAATTGCCGTCCAATTATCTGATGACCTTCGTGATTGCATGAGGAGGTTCATTAGTCATGTCTGCCTGGTTAGTGTTTTGAAGCAACATGTCACATGTGGACTGCCACTGTTTATGGGCACAGCCCACTATTTCCAGGTCCCATTGAAAAGCATAGTAAACATCTAAGAAATGAGCTGTCAAAAATCACCTTTTTGAGTGTTCAACTATTGAAAACTCACATTGACAGGATAGCTTGGCCTCCAAATTGTCCATTTAGTAAAAAAATCCAAAATTTTATTCAGCGAAATAACGTCTGATTGACGTCTGATGACCTTTGACCCCCTCCACAGCACCAAAACACAACAACATTGCATGACTTTTAGAGCTCTACCAGGCAGGCAAAACAAGCCTAAAAGCCAGTTTTTTCAACAAAACAGAAACAGCAATAACTCTCCAGCTGGAAAATGCCAGCATTTACCCACACCTACCAAGAAAAAGGCTGTTTTCGGTTGGTTTGTCACCAAAGGGTACTCAAAAGGCCATCTATGCGCCTGCGTGAATAGTAACCTTTGCCCTGTTAGGGGGTTCAAGTTCATAACTGATAGATTTCAATAATTTATCATAAACCGGTGAAGGGTTGTACACTATCAGCCAAAGTGTCAAAGATTTCTGATCAGGAATGGTCCCCTGGGAATACATTTGGTGACAGGTTATTACCACCTCCAAGAGTTGAAATCAGTGGTAGGACGACCCGCTCATCCCTTAAACTGGACACTGTCCTCTGTAGAACTGAAAGATACCGAACAAGTGCAATTCCTTACATGATACGGATGCTGAATTTGTAGCTGCTCTTTACTTCGTTGCCCTACTTATAACTTAATGCTGCCATCTATTTGTATGTACGTGTACTCAAATGTTATTTAATATTCCCAGAAATTCTATTCAAATGTACATACTAGAATCTACTCGTTGCGCCAGACTTAATCATTTTATCCCGATATGCTTTTAACTTTAATGTTCAATGTTTTAACCAACTACTTGTTATCACTTGTTCTTATTCAATGCGCTACCTACATACTTCGATTTTAAATTTTAAACGTTAGACTGTTTATTTGCGTTAATCAATTAATCAATTGTAAATGTATCACATAATTCAGCCATTGGCTGCGAGGTGTAACATGAATTTGAAATAAACCATTATATATAGGTGTTTTGGCCCTTTTCCTGGCCTAGGGAACTGGTCTGAGGCTATTGGTGGGGTCCATATTACTAAGAAAAAAGTAAGAAAAACAGAAAAAAAAGGGAAAATTTGCTGGTCCTGGCATTAGGGGAGTACCTTTCCTCTACTAAGGCACCTCAAGTTCCATCTTAAAGCTGTTAGATTTACCTATTAAACTGTTTAATGAAAGTACATACTGCACTGTCAATAAAGGATACAAAATCTAACAAAAATGGTCAAAAACACTGAAATCAAAGAATTTCCTAACAAATCTGAGCCTGGCGAGTCAGCTGGAGCCTTCTTCCTACCCAAATAACTGATTATAGGCAAATATAAGCTCTCACTGTTAACCCCCCCCCCCAAAGTCAATGTCAAGGCACAGCCCACTATTTCCAGGTCCCATTGAAAAGCATAGTAAACATCTAAGAAATGAGCTCAAAATGTACTCAAAAGGCCATCTATGCGCCTGCGTGTGCCTTTGCCCTTATATATCACTGAGTATGTCAGTAACTAAACTAATGTAAAGTTTTTACTTCGGGACCATTTAGTATGTATTTTTCAGCCCAATCTGCCTATAGCCTACATATTTTTCTGTATATACATCATAGAGTCACCCCTCGTTTCAAACAGCTCATTGTATTCCTTCACAGCCTTCTTTCTGTCACGGTGTCGTACTTGGCTGCGCGCGAAATGTTGGCCAATCAGCGAAGGCTTCCTGTACATGTGGGCAGATCGGGTTACACTTTTTTCCGCCGCACGATCCTCTTCACCTGATACCCGCAATAGTGCACCGTGTTTGTCTAGTCGGTTTCTGTAGTCTAAAATATCAATTCGCTTAAATTTTTTCACTCTTTTTATTTTCTAGAGAGTAGGAAAGAAAGCTTGAACTTTGCTCGTATGTGACCAGTTTTTAAAGAATATAAGCACGTTTTTAAATGTGTGAAAATAGTGACCTTTAGGATCAAAATGCTACCTTTTTTGTACGTTTTTTTAATCCAAACTAAATTCACAAGAAAAAAGCCTCCCCAACCGAAGTCAGGTACCCATTTTACACCTGGCTGAAGTAAAAAAAAAAAAAATAGTCGTGTTAAGTGCCTTTGCCAAGGAAACAACGTCTTGCCAAGAATCGAACCCGTGACCTCTCGATCTCGTATCCGCTAGCCTAACCAGTCAGTCACTCCACCACCTTAGCATGCTGAAGCCGTAGCGCGAGACCAAAAGAAACTCACACAGGCAAGACGCGTCTATGGACAGAAGCCAGAAGCCGCATTAGCTAATGTATGCACATCCTACAGCGTGTGATAATAGGAAGATGAGGCTGGTCTGGTGCCAGATAACGGGGAGAAGTGCCGTTAGGGAGACATCTGCGACTATCAGCACCGGCACAAAAACATTAAGTGCGTGGACGGAATTTCCATTAACCAGCTTTATGGCAAGTTTCAACTTTTCCCCGTTCAAGACTATAGAGAAAATGAGATAGATTTGCAAAAGGAGACGTTTGACGAAGTACAGATTATTTGAACATTTCAAAGACTTACAGTGATCGGTTTTCTATGAAAGGGAATCTGTATCGTATAGCCGGTATAACAGGCCATCAGCTTAACGCACCAGCACTACTAGGCATGTCAATTGAAGGTTAATACAAACTTTGGTATTCTTTTCCCGAGTTTTTTAAAAACCTTACTGATAGTTTTCTTTGTCAAAACAATGTTTTACATCGGCATCACAGACATGTGAATGGTCTGGTCACATTAGTCGTATAGTTACAAATTGGGAACAATACAAAATCCAGCTGCCTTGGTACCGAAAGGACTGTCTTAGCTTCTTTTTGGCCTTTGAGTCAGACACAGGCTGATGGCAATTGTATGTAAATCCACGACATCAACATCGTGCGAAGACCTAAGATGAATGCAATCTTCCCGGAAAGGAAGATTTGAAGATCACGGATACTCGTTCTAAACTTTGGGCTTTAGTGCGTTGGTGAAGGTTGAAGCAAAATCCTGGCAACGGGCATGTGGTTAGACATTTATGTAAACAATACTTGTAGTTTTGTTTTCCTGTATCTTAATTAAAACTCTACTACTGGTTAAATTACGGACTGAGATAACTTCCAGAAGTTTCGAGTAACACCAGTCACTCTTCTTCAGCATCACTAAATGAACTAAGAACTAGTTAACGCATGTATATCCATCTGTAGAGTTTGAATTTTCTATGAGTTTGAGTTTAAGTGTAAGTTCACAATTTCCTTTTCCAATGCCAAGGTCGCCGTGCCTCCTTGACGTCTATCCCAGCTGATGGAAAGCCATGAAAACAGACTAAGCATCCCTGGAAATTGCAAAGCCTGCATCAAGGGGGAGGGCAGCTGAGGTCAGGACTGCAGGTAATGAGAGCGGCGTCTGAGTAAGCCTGACTTGTAATCCATCTACAGAGACAGAACGCCGCAGGAATTAAAACTATACCTGCTGTATTGTCTTTTTGTACAGTTCAGCAGGTTCTGACACATTGAGATGAATGAAAATGCAACGCGTTGCCTTACGGTATACACCGCACATCGTGTCTTCTATCAGTACTGCATAGCTTGGAATCTACGTGTAGGTTCTACTAGAATCATGTATTTGGCTAGTAATCTTTGCCTGATGTATTGTCTTTTTGCAAAGTGCAGCAGATTCTGACACATCAGGTAGGCAGAGATGAATGAAAATGCAACGCGTTGACTTACAGTGCACATCGTGTCTTCTATCAGTATCGCATAGCTTTGAATGTACGCGTAGATTGTACCAGATTCATGTAATCGGCTAGTAGTCTTTGCCTGGCATTGTGCCTGTTGCAATTGTTGTGCAATAACATTGGATTGCTTTGACTATATTTTGCTGTTCAATTTTCTTGTAAATTTCGATTTTGTTGTCCTGTCTTAGCAAATATAGAGCGTTATTTCTTTTTTATTTCTGTTAGAATGACGAGGTGAGTTGTTAAATGCAATAATAGTGGGAATTAAAACTATACCTGCTGTATTGTCTTTTTGCACAGTTCAGCAGGTTCTGACACATGCATTAGCCAGGCAGAGATGAATGTAAATACAACGCGTTGCCTTTCACTGCATATTCAGTCTTCTATCAATGTTTTATACCTTGGAATCTACGTGCAGGTTGTACTAGATAAATGTAATCGGCCAGTAGTCTTATACAACGCCTTGCCTTATATTCTACCTGTTACAACTGTTGTGCAATAAACTTTGACTATATTAACACTGGGAATGAATACAGAGTGAAAATGTGCCGTCTTAGTTTGTGATCTTTATTGATAAGTTCATACAAGCCCATTTTACGCGAAAACTTTGACGTAAGAGTGTTACTAAAATATAGGAGATGTGTGTTTGAGAGATGTGAACTTAAGAATAGTGTGTAAAATATATCAAAGCTACAGACTGAACATATGTTCTAGATGACATTTTCCCCGAAAAGCCAACGTGGCATATCAAAAGCAGGTAATAAGTATTATCACATCAGACCAAATTTGGCCTCACTGTACATGAAAGCCAGAAGGTTCTTCACCAGAAAAAGGTTCTATTGTCAAAGGGTCATATATATCCTGGTGATATTTTCTTTTAAAGGTTATGATAGTGTGTATGTACAGTTGTCATGGTGATGATATTTACCTCTGTGCCTTTCGGCGAAATGTGACACCATGTAACATATACATGTACATGCTGTTCAAATTTATACCCGAGGGATAGTTTCGAAAATACCATGCGGATGATATCATGCATGCTAAATACATTGATTTGACAAATTGTTTCGTTATTACAGAAACCGATACAAATATGAAAATTGGTTTAATGTAAACGATTTGTCACAGTTTAGCGACGTTCTTTGAAACACATCAAAGAATATTATTTCAACAGGAAAGTGAATATGTTTCATGATATCATTATGATATCATGTTAAATACATTGGTTTTGTCAAATAGATTCTTTATTACAATTAGTATTCTTTATTCATTCTTTATAACCAATGGTTATCTAAAGATAGCTACGTTTTCTTTGAAGGCAACGGAAGAGAAATCTTCCCACATCTTCCGCGTAGGCCTCGTGATTGTTAAAATACAATTGCTTTTCTCTTCCTCTGTAATAGTTTAATCCTGTAAACAACACCAACTGCATTATAGGCTAAGGCTTTCCTAACGTCTTGGTATTCTATTAGCTTTTATATATTGCGAACGATATTAGTGTGTGGGAAGGATGTATGATGCTATCATTTAAGCACACCCACCCGCCTACGTTTACACCTACGCAGTACGGTCTTGTCTTTCAAAAGAAGGAACCATAGAGATGCACTCGAATGAACTGTGTGTATTCTGACCTAGAGTAACTCTTACTGTACTGCTTTGGTATCTTTTTTTTGAATCCACATAATAATAAGACAAGGACAAAATGGCACTGCACTTAATTTGTGCAACATAATTATCTAAACGTTTGTTAATTAATCAACCAGCTGATGTAAACAAAAGCAACGTGACGACGAATCGAAGTCAACTTATGTCAAGCAATAAAATTTACACTAAAAGAAATACACCGATGCAAATGCAGACAAACAAATGGGTGCAATTTCAACAACGTAATGAAAAAATGAGATGAGATGGAGAGACAGCCTAGTGCAACACCTGGGCCCTACATGGCCTAGAACTGCCAGACTAGGAAAAGACTGGAGTCAGTCAAGGGAGGGGTTCTTTCGGAGGAGTGAAAACGCCCTGGAATCATTATGATAAATGAAAAAAAAAGAAGATTTTTGAGAGTGCAAATTCTACTTCCCTCCTTAAAATATGACTGGTAGGCTCTTTTAAATGACAACATTCATGAAGGTGTAAAACCTTTATTTATTTTGTTAAATTTGAGATTATTTGCGAATGATAGAAGCAGGTTCACTGACCACCTTACGACGAAGACCTACATTTTGCTTATCCATATATATGTTTGTATTATTTTAATTGTATTGTATTGTATTGTATTGCTTTATGGGTACTTGTGTTTACTCGAAATAAAGAATGAATGAATGAATGAATGAATGAATGAATGAATGGTAGCCGGGCTAAATCTGGTTCACTGACCACCTTACGACGCAGACCTACATTTTGCTCCCCCACGTTCCGCACGCTTTGCCGCCTTTATCTGCCGCTCGCATCAACCCGTTTATCTCAGCGCCAGATAGAAACCCGAGAGGTCGGGCGGCTTTCACGGTCCTCAGATTACGCCAAAGACGCGGAGTGATCTCCGTGCGCGGGGTTAATCCTCCGGAACTGATAATTCAGGAGAGACGCGGACGGCTATCGACTTGCCGGATTGCTGTACCGTTCTGCTCTGATTCAGGAGGCGGTCTTCAACCTCAAAAAGTGGCTAATGCATGCAAGGTACACTAGCTGCACGAAAAGTTGGATTTACCAATGGTACTAAATGCCAGTAAAGTCGGGTAATGTTTATTTTGATTTTGTAAACAGTATCAGACCTAACAATGGTGGTAAATATAAGTCAAATCTGTGATTTCATTTACTACCGTTGTTAAATCCGAACTTAACCGGATTTTTACCTTTACGTGGTCTAGCCTAACAAACTACTGCTCTGTTTATTCTTACTCAAACACATTTATATATATGGTCACCTTCTATTACCATGACTTATTGCTTTACATGATTCACATAATCTGCATTAAAGATAGCCTGCTAAGTTAAATCTATGCATACATCCGCCTTGTTCTGAATCAGAAGGTGTTTGAATAAAATGAATAAAGAAATAAACCCCAGTCATATCTTACCTTTACTTTCGGCCCTCCTACAGTTTTGCGTGGCCTACAGTGTCGGTTGGTTTTACAAGCTGCAACAACAAGTTTGAAACTTTGATAAACATTTAAGGTTGGAAGGGGCGTCGGCCTTTCAGATACATCTAACAAAGATAGAACCAAAACCTAAACCAAAAATAAGATTACAACATATCTACTATATGTTATACTACAAAGGAAGGCTTCAGATGGCTACCTGTACGGAGGATTGGGATGGATGTTAACACCATAGTGACATCACTGCAAAACTCCACAGGAGGCCGCCATGACAGTCCGTGACCTCTGACCCCACAGGAACGTATAAACTTTTCATAGAGATAGACAAAGACGTGGGGGAGAGTTGTTTTATTTTGCTTGGTTTATTTAACAGGATCAACTTCACCGCTGCCTGCTATTACTACAACATGTAACTTTTAAACGGATGTCGAGATCCTGCGCAAAGATGCAGGGCAAGCAGAAGTCGCTAGATGGCCACAGTAAAATAGAGGTTTTTTTGTGATACTTCGCATACGTTGTTTAAAAGAGGGTGTTTATATCTCAGTCTGTTCAAGGGTATTATTGCAGTATAGAAGAAGACAAAAGCGTAAAAAATGGTAGAATAACATTTATTACTCGTGAATTTTTCCGACACGGACTATAATCATTTATTTCATGGTTTCTTGTGTTATCTAGAACACTCCCTACATAGTGATATGAAAACTGGTCTAGTGTGAACAATTTGTCACAGTCAAGCGACGTTTTGGAAACACATCAGACATGATTTTAACAAGCATTAAAGTATAACGTTAAATGTGAATATGTCTGTATGTGTCTACAATGAACGTACTTTACAGTGGGCATCCGTATATAACAATACCTACTTATTTATCTACCTAAATAGATCGATACCTATTTACAGAAATATTCTTAGAATATAACATCTTATGTTACACTATTTGTTGCAGAGAAACCTACACGTTTATATCACATGTTCTGTAACATTTAGTAGGTTAGCAGATATAGTCAATGTGTTAGTTTATTTATTTTATTTTATTCACATAGATCTAAGAGCATTGGACAGAAAGCACATAATGTGCTTATAAGGATCCTTTGCTCATAAAACATAAAGAACATGATCACAAAGATGGCGTAACAAATATAACACGTACAGTGAGCATAAAATGAAAATTTGTTCTTGAAAGAGACAGATGGTGAGGTGAGTGAATGTGCGTGTTTTCGTCAACTATTTACAAAGGCATCTTTATACACATAGCAGAATATTTGAAGCATCGGCTAACTCACTCGACCACTCTGTCAATATACATGGTATCACATTGACTAAAATCCAATGAGCTAACATTAAACTATCAGGTAAGTTGCGACCGTTTTATTCCTTTATTTCCACCCCAGGTCAAGAGTGAATACCTTCCTTTAGTTAGTTCAATCAAAAATTCCCGACCAAGCGCTATATCGTATAATACATCAAAGGTTTTACAGTTTATACAGTAAGCAAGCGCTTTGAAAGCACTCATATTGATAGCACGTAATGCAGTAAAATGTTTAACCTTTCTCTCCAGTTTGGATGTAAAACCAAATAGGTCTTTATACTGAGGTCACATTTCCAAACCGGAGCCTGGCCGGGCTGTTTCGATTAACGAAAAATCAACAATTCATATAAAGAATATACGCAAATAGGTCCCATTATTTTTTTTACAACTTTTTGTGCTTTGTAGTCTTTTATATCATAACCGGGGGTGCCCTAACATCGAACGCTTTTTTACGCGCTCCACGGCGCTCTATCTCTAGTTGTCGGAGAGTGGTCAGGTTTTGATTAATGAATTTTGAAAACCTTTATGTAAAGAGTATACTTGGATAAACAATGCATTCATACTATTCATGAGCCCTTCACGCTCCGCGTTATAAGCGGCAAACGCTGTGAGACATTTTCGTAAATTTACCTTCGTGAATGAGCTACGCTGGAAAGTGTGCCCTAACTTCGAACGCTTTCGTAATTTTGCTCTGTTCAGGCGTTGATGATGAAATTAAGTAAAAAAACAAGAATTGAATTTTGTGATATTTAAGCTTTCTTTTGATAGTATAATTACGATTATGTGTACTTGTCACCTCACGTGAGGAGGGCTGTATTGAACGCAGTTCAGTCCGTGTTTGACCAAAAACCAGTATTACGCAATCAACGCGGTCCAATAGGAATCATGGGAAATGCAGACGACCGTGGTGTTGACGTAGTGTCGACGTTGTTTTCTCAGGTTTTTTTTCTACTACACAAAAACCCGGAGGCCCAAATTTTCACTGTTTCGTAAATCTTTGTTCGTTATGTATGTGGCAGCTATGTGACTGCTTGGTACAGGTCGTTTATTTCTGGCACGAGCCGCCGCTACGAAGGGATCCCTTTTTCAGCGCCATCATAATGATTGGTGAAAACGACTGAAATTTTGTTTCTCGACAAAACGATAAATAAATACATAGAACTATACTTTGCATGCAAATAACAGCTGTATGTATTGACTATGTTTACTTATCTTTTTATTTAGCAAAGGCAGTGGCAGCAAACACGGCATACTTGCATAATAAGATCAGTAAAAAAATCCGTCCGAAGTTAGGGCACGTGCTAAGTTAGGGCGCCCCCCGTTACATAAGACTGCCCGGCCGGGACCCGGTTTGGAAATGTGACAGGATAAACATTTTCTTCAACGGATGGAACCTGCCCTTTCACCAGTTTATGTTGGGAACTTGTGCGAACAGACAGACGCACGTGAGAACCGTGGCCACCGTAAACTGTATCATCAAGACCCGGTCCATAACCTTAGCCACAAGCTTCCACTCATTGGCTAAAGCTCTTTCCGAATCCGCGCGATGGAATCTCTCGTTTATTATGCAAATCTCTTTACGGATGGACTGCAGGGCGTCCATGAGGTGTATTTGCTGCCTGTTGACACTGTTTACAGGCATTTCGTTCTTCGATTCTTTCCGGTAATCTGAATCATCTTTGGGGGTATCAACAGAATCAACCTCACTACGTCTGTGATGTTTGGGATCAAGTTTCAAAATGGCGACCGGGTTCTCCACCTGGTGGCCAGGGTTCGCTCGCGTGGTCTTCGACTTGGGCACGTCCATGCGGCAGAGTCTCGCGAGAAAGGACAGGACGAGATGTCGGATCCATCCGGGTACTTCTGTGGTGTCTGCCGCGCAGTGGTGGATGTTGAGCACGGCGATGGTCATGACGGTGGACAGGCCCACAAGCAGCATCGTCACGGTGTAGTACACGACTGCACAGGGACAGAGGAAGAAGGAAAAGATGCTAACTACAATAAAGGTAACACTTGCAAAGCAAATGCATAATGTTTACCTTCACATGGCCTAGCATAAAAAAACTACTGCTCTGTTTATTGTTATTAAAACACATTTATATATAATATATGGTGAGCAGTAGAAAGAAAGAAGCCCCTCCAGCTCTGTCCTGCTACAAAATGTAACCTAACACCACAAGGTGTCTGCTACAGCGCCAGTCACCAGTAGATGGAAGGACAACCAAACAAGAAAATAGTAGTACGATCGAAAACTGATCATTTGAGGGTATTTTTTTAATAGTCGTACAAACTTCAGCTGGCGTGTCATGGTGTAGTACATGACTACCATGGGACAGAGGTGAAAAAAATATCATTGCTAATTATTGACTTGTAATAAGTCTAATGATTCTGTTGCAGATATCAGCTGGATCTTCCATCCATCTGCTTGTTTGAAGCAACATCATAACGATGTAGTACATGATTTCAGTAAGGCAAAAGGAACAAGGCAAGCGTAGAGCAAGGATGACTTATATTAACTTATACTTCTAATTCTGTTACAGGTATCAGATTAAGTAGATGCATCTGCTCGTTTGACTCTATTTGGCAAACCGATCATGTATTTTATCGCGGAGTAGTCAAAAGTCGATACTAATTGTGCTGGAGGTTGAAATCTGATCAAAATTGGATTACATTACATAAGTCTATTACTAGGACAGGTACTAATTTAAGGAGCTAGTTGTCAATCTCTGTCTTTTTAGTCTTCTTTATCAAGTTAGATGTCGTTTTGCAGTAAACGGATCAAAGAATTGGAGCGTTCTAATCAAATAACCATCTTAAGACGTTCATCTTTTCCCTTTATCTATTGCAAGGACCTTGAAGATATCCTTATTGCATTTACTTTCATTTGATTTACCTCAATTACGTGTCACAAGATTGAGTTTCGACATAAGAAATGAAATAAAACCTGTCAGCCTAACGCAACAGTATAGAATTTAGCACCAAAACAAATGTTGCCGTTTTGTGTTACGCAACTGTAAACTAATAAAGATGTGGTTTGCTACGTCATAGGTACCAACCACTAATTTCGGAAACGCAACTAAATCCTGTTATATAAATTAATCAGTAAAACTTTAAATATTAATGTATATATATTTATGTATATATATATATATATATATATATATATGTTTCTTAATTGATAAATGGATTGGCTGATAAATTGAAGATGCTGTTCTTATCACATGATTCTGCTCTCTCTCTCTCTCTCTCCTACCTTCTCCCCCTCTCAGTATCTTAGGTAAGAATTACAATATGCGGCAAAGAACACGTCTGGTTACCCCCATACTCCCATGCTGAATACAAATTTTGTACGCTCCTCTATTACTCATTCACCAGTTGTCGCGAAGCCTGATACATGATGTATACATGTACGACATGCGATATAGTTATGTAACGTACACTGAGAATTACGTGTGGGGTAGAGGAGTATCGGTAATTCAATGAAACGTGTATCAAATAAAGGAAAAATTGCAATAATGTGAAAAGGAGCTCACTGAATCCTGCTGATCATAATGGTGTAGCGGATCTTACGCAATGTGATTGAAAAACGACAGAAAACAAAGTGGCTAAGATGGTGATTATGACCCAAAGAGCACTGTTCTCAATTTCGATCATGTTTTTTCCCAAGATGTACGTAAGACTAGTCCATAGGGAAGCAATTAATTCTGGCCAGAGGTAATGATACGGGTTATGTCGTATAGAATGTAAACAAGTCAAAATTGATAAAACCTGGCTGGACTATTTTCCTTTCATCTTATGACCAATCCATCCCATTTGATTAGTTTCTGATGAAACACGCCTTAATTAATGATTAATTAGAGATAGTCCACTTCCTGCATGTCAATGCAATAAACCAAAGTGGCCGGGCTGTCAGCTTTAATTTATTTTAACCAAAGTGTAGAAAACTCACTTCTATTGCGGAGTTTTGTGTATGCTAAGCTTTGTGCTCAACATAGGGAATTTTAACAAGAATGGCAAATTTTAACTTTTGATCCAAACAAACAACAAAACAAAACTCACCACTGTGTTTCACATTAGTCTTTATCGTTTTGGATAAACTAAAAATATAGGAAAAGAAGTCTACAGAGTGGTTTCAAACAACACAGATGAACTTAATAAACTCAGTAAAAGAACTTAAAATCTAACTTTAAAGTTTTGTTAAGAAAACCAACCCTACCAATAAGTGGCACAGTCCGTGACGTAGGCGGCATCCACTCCGACACCATCAGCAGGAACACTGAGTACGAGAGCAGGATGGTGATGCCCAGCCCCACTCGTTCCCCGGAATCGGACGGCAGGTAGAAGCCGAAGATGGCCAGCACGGACAGCAGCGCGCAGGGGGCCAGCAGGTTGGTGACGTAGAACAGAGAACGTCTCTGGATCTGGATCACGTACGTCACTTCCGGGTAGTGTTCTGGGCAGCACTCGTACACTTGAAGGGAATAAAGGGGTGCAAAATACAAGTTTATAAACTTCACAAATGATATTTGTTGGATATGCAAGCATAACATAGAAGCTAGTTTTGGATCCAAATAAAATCAAGAAACTCATGAATAAAGCTGTAAACAAGAGGGGAACCTTTTTTTTAAACAATACTTTCATGTTTAAGGCACTCAATGGAATGTTGCCTCCACACATCTCTCAACTGTTCACTACATCCGCTAATACCCACACACACAACACCCGACTCAGCACACAGGGGGGACTTCAGCTGCCAAAAGCACGATTGCAGTACAAAAAGAGATCGCTTTCTTTTTCCGGTGCAGCCCTCTGGAACTCACTTCCTCCTCATGTTAGAAATGCAAAAACTCTCCGTACCTTCAAGACCACCTTTTCATCACACAACAGTTAATATGATTTCTATTGTTGTTAATTTTGCTTTTTGTTCATTAACATTGATATGCAAATCCCATTCCTTTATCAATATTATTTACATTATTTGCCATATTTTATTAGTTTCTTTTCTGTGCTTTATTAGTATTATTATTAAGTTTGTTTACTTTTAAGTGCAGTATGGTTTTGTACCATGTATGTTATTTAAGTTACTTTGATTTTGTATCAATTCGTAATCTGCGTTAATTTATTTGTTACTTTTGTTGTATTCTGATGTAAGTGCTTTTGTTTGGGGTTTCCCCCAGGGCACATTGAAAAACGCCCTCGGGCGATATCTACCCCCTGGTAAAATAAATAAAAACAAACAACAAACAAACAAATACATTCCTTTTGGTTGTCTGGTATATTCGGTGCAGCATGAAATTAGAATACTAAGCATTCTCAAAAACCAATGTAAGCACATTTTGAACAAAGCAAAGTTGAACAATTTGTTGTTCTTGATAATAGAAATCCTCTTTGCCTCAATCCTGAGCTCTCCTACTTTTTGCTAATGTACCAATCTGGTCATCTGCTTTATTTTAATAGGTGTAATCAAACATGAAAGTAGACGGGTCCATTCCGTGAACAAGGTTGATGGAGTCAACCGAAAATTTGGGGTAAGTCCCAATATTCTTTGTAGTGTTGGAAGTTATAGTTTAGTTCCGTTTCTTAAAGTAGTAAACCTGTTACACAGAGGGCAACTTTTAATTTTTGTCAGATAATACGAGGTTTTCCAAGCTACCATTATCTGAAACGCTGTGCTGAACTATTGAACAAATCCCTATTGCAACAGGACCATGAGCTCCTACCTTGTACATGTCTTTCCACGTGGATTTCCACCAGTTTCCACTCGTCGTTGTCCACATAGTAGGACTTGCTTGGTGGAACCTGTGACAATAAAATACCATGTAACTCTCACGGCACTCAGGAGGCTTTGAGCCTCAGAAAAAGAAGGTGTTAAGATGGAAAATTTGGCAACAATGGTAGATTTGAATCACGTCAAAGGAATGACTACA
The DNA here is from genome assembly GCA_013266295.2 of Branchiostoma floridae x Branchiostoma japonicum. Classification (NCBI taxonomy): domain Eukaryota; kingdom Metazoa; phylum Chordata; class Leptocardii; order Amphioxiformes; family Branchiostomatidae; genus Branchiostoma; species Branchiostoma floridae x Branchiostoma japonicum. The sequence goes on along the minus strand of CM023825.1, from coordinate 1,502,944 downwards.
TTTTAATACATAAGATGAATAGTATATTGATACTAAAGTGGTATTTGCATTGCTGTGCATTTTTGTACACTGTCAGGGTAGCAGAAAATTCATGAATTCAAGGACATAATAGATGAATTGGATGAAGTGAGAAAACAAATAAACAAACAAACAACAAACAAACAAATAGACCTCTTCATGAGTCAGGTTGATCTCGTTCCCACTGTACGTCCATGACGCAAAGGTCAAAGTGCAGTTCTGCTCGTCGAATGGGAAATAGTACGTGTTGATGTGGCACGAACTCTTGTACATCCGGGTCACCAGCCACGTGACCTGTCCGTCATGGCTGACGATGACGTTTGTTTCCGGTTGGTCATGATTCTTGCCAGCACTATGAAAAGATAGAAAAAAATAAAAAATGAAATTGAACAGACCAACAAAAGTAACAAAGCCTAGAGAACCTAAACCTGGATCAAACGTTATTCCTCAGACTTTACTTCTACACATTTCATTTCATTTTATCACAAGAAATCTTAAATTAAATGCAGCTTTCACACTTCTCTTTGACCTAGATGAGAGCAAATGCTAGCAAACATAAGGAGAAATATTCAACATGGGAATTAATATGTAGCCATCTATTTTTTCCCAGAAGAAGAAATCTATTTTGTCTTGAAGGACGCTCTTGAAAGCTAAGTCAATTCTTTTACCATTTTTCAGGACAGACAAAAATTAATAAATATAATGACTGCAATAGATAAAGATAGATTACAAGTAGCCTCTAACATGAAAGTAAAGATGATTCACATAAAACACGCCGAGAAACTACTTTCCTGTCAGCTCCTCCCACACAATATCCTGTTTTAGAGTTTAGAATTATCCTGTTGGCTTTGACGAGAGTTTACAGAAGGAAGACAAGATAACCTCCAGCTTTATGTCCAATGAGAAAAAATCCCTAACGAAAGAAAGCACCAGACCTGCGTGAGGAAGTAAAGTGCCTTTCCTCAGGAAAAAAAGAAAGGCCTGCCAGAGATTTGAACCCATAGCCGTCCGAAGCGAAACAACGAAATTCAATCCGATTAAACTAAGTCAATAACCATTATTACAACACCACCTTGGGATATCTTGATACAAGACGAATCTCAGATAAAAGTAACGACATTTGACATGAAACACGCCGAGAATCTACTTTCCTGTCAGATCCTCCCGCACAATATCCTGTTTCAGGCTTTGACTGGCAATTATAGATGGAAGGTCTTAGTGCTTTGTAAACTCAAGCATTACATCCAATCCGAAAAAAATCCCTAACCAAAGCTAGGCACTCATTTTCACCTCTGAGTCTACTAAGGAAATAGGTGCAAAGCAGGGAAGCCGGGGATTGGAACAAATAATCTTCAGATCTAAGTCAACAACCCTAATTGCAATATCGCATTGCCACCTTGGGAGATCTTTATACAAGACGCATGGCAGATAAAAGTAGAGACATTCCACATAAAACACACCGACAAACCATTTTCCTGTCAGATCTTCCCACATAATATCCTGTTTCAGTATTGTTAGCTTTGACTACCGGTAAAGAAGGAAGGCTGCAGTGCTTTGTAATCATTAGATAAACTCCAACTTTCCATCCAACCCGAGAAGAAATCCCTAACCACAGCTAGGCACTCATTTTCACCTAAGTCTACTAAGGAAAGATGTGTAAAGTACCTTTCCCAGGGGCACAACATTAGACCCTGCCAGGGATTTGAACCCCATAACCTTTAGATGCTAGGTCAACAACCCCAATTACAAAACCGCCTTGCTACCTTGGTTGATCATGTTACAAGACGCATCTCACATTAAGTACGATTTACATGAAAACCCCGGAGAAACAATTTCCTGTTAGATCTTCGAATCCCACACAATATTGATTGAACCTCCTTGATCTAAGTCAACAACCCTAATTACAAAACCACCTTGCCGCCTTGGGAGATCTTAATACAAGAATCATGTCAGATAAAAGTAGAGACATTTCACATGAAGCACCCCGAGAAACTACTTCCCTGTCAGATCTGCCCACATACTATCCTGTTTCAGAATTGTTGGCTTTGACTACCGATCATAAGAATGGCCGCGGCACTTCATAATTACTAGATAGCCTCCAGCTGTACGTCCGATCCGAGAGGAAATCCCTAACCACAGCTAGGCACTCATTTTCACCGGAGTCTACTAAGAAAAGGTGATCAAAGTGCCTTTCCCAGGGTCACATATACTGGACCCTACCAGGGATTTGAACCCTATAACCTTTATTTACTAAGTCAACAACCCCAATTACAAAACCGCCTTGCTACCTTGGTTGATCTGCCTGGCTCAGACGAGAGATCACAGAACTTGAAAGGCTGTGGCACTCTGTATGATAACCAACCTCCAATACGTCCAATCTGAGAAGAAATTCCTAATTGAAGAAAGCCACAGATTTGCACCAGACCGTAGTGAGGAAGTAAAGGGAAAAAGAGGGCCTGCCAGAGATTCGAACCCATACCCTTCAGATCTAAACAAAATTTAATCAAAGTGAACTTACTCAACAGTCCTTATTACAAAACCACCTTGGGATATCTTGATACAAGACGCATCTCAGATCCCCCCACACAATATCCTGTTTAAGAATTGTTGGCTTTGACGTAACCGATTACAGAAGGAACGCCGCGGCAACTGTACGTCCAATCTGACAAGAAATTCGCTGAGGGAATAGGTTTAAAGTACCTTTCCTAAGGGCAAAACATAGAGTAGGGTCTGTCAGATATTCGAACCCATAACCTTAAGAAGTCAACAACCTTAATGACATTAAATAACCTCCAGCTTTACGTCCTGTATGAGAAATTACAAACTGAATCCATGCAGCTACTGATTTGCACCTGAGTTAAAATGCCTTTTCTCCGAGCATAAGCCAAGTGCCTGCCAGAGATTCAAACCAAGTACCTTCACATACACCAACCCTAACCACAAAACCAGTTTCCAACCTTGGATAATTTAATATAAGACGCCTCTCACATAAAAAGTAAAGAAGTTCCACATGAAAAAAATCGGGAAACCACTTTCTGGCCAAATCTTCCCACGCGGTTTCCTATTTCATAAGTGTTGGCTCTGACTCAGATATTACAAAAGGAAGGCCGATGCATTTCGCACTTATTAAATAAAACTAGTAGCCAACAGCATTACGTGGGCAGTTTAGACACGGTAGGTGGGGGAAGGCTTTCACTCAGACATTCAGACAAATGATATTAAACACGGTACAAACTAGCCTGTGTTACACGATCTCTTCCTGTAAGAGGGTGGTTGACTTCCTCCAGTGAGCTTGTGGCCATGCAGCTATAACTCATGTTTATTCCATGAAGTACCAGCAGGTGTCAGAATTCTTTATCACAGTACTATAAAAATCAGTCCAATAGGTCACTCTGGAAACCTATAATCACCCCATGGTTACAGACGGCCATTAGTCTGACAATAAATGGTTTATGCTAGATGTAAGGCTTTCCTTTTATAAATTTTCCTTGTTCGTTTCTCCATACATTGTACGATTTATGAGGAGCCAGCCTGGTAGAGAAACTAGGTTTCTGTTGTCAGCTCCTTACAGATTCACTGCTCTTTTTGTATTTAGAATCTGTGAAATCAAATGAATAAATAAACAAACAAGAAGTTATTACATATGCAGAAATCAACAGCGTTTTGATGTCCCTGATTCTCCTGGCTTATTAAAGGCGTTGGCCATCAAGCTTCTAGGGACCTGAACAGTAAAAGGGCTGCTAGCACCGTGATGTAATAAGGCTAGCGACAGTAAATGCAAGGACAGAACATTGCAGTCTTACCTGTTGGTGAGGACGATATCAGGTACCCAAACTGCGGATGACGGAATGTTAATGAAGGTCATTCCGTCGTAATCGTCAGGGTTCCATTTCAAGTCATCGTCCTTCCAGTACTGGTGTTGCAAAAATTAATGGATAAATAAACGATGAGAATAAAATATGTTTATTCGACATAGTTCAAACCTTTATTTACTGTACAGGTAGATTCTCGTAATAGATAGATCATCAACTTGTATTGTTTGCACTCATTTTCTTTTACCCAGTTTGTAATCATGTAATGTATTTTGTCATTGTGTTTTACTCTTGTTTCATACTTGGGTTTTTGAGTAGAAGGCGTCATATAATCAACTGTGATTCCTGCCTAATACTCATTAAATATATGTGAATAAATGAAAAAAATATGTTTCTGTACTATTGGTAGGAATAAATTTTCTATTATACAGAAGACGTGTAGAGTATCTATTATACCTGTACAAAGTATAAAATAGGGGCAAGATGGCTGATGAGCAAGAAAAGTGGATGAGGTTATTAATATGTTCTTCTTATTATTTTATTTTTTCTGACACAACCCATGTCCAGCAGTAACAGAAGATTTTAAAATGTCTGTTTGTGTTTAATTAAAAAATCGACGCAAGTCTCAATTAAACAATACCTATTTTTTTTACATTTGAATGCAGCCATTAAAACTTAGATAAGATTAGGTTATAGGGGGTATTCATTTAAAACACATTGCAGAAGAGGCCCAGCTTTGTAGATTTTTACACCTACGCAAAATGTAGACCAGTATCTGCGGAAATGGGGGCAATGTAATTTTGTACTTCATGTTGTCTAGACATCTTAGTACATTGGTACGAAATTTATAGACGCTTCGCCTACAGGGATTTATCACTCACTGAGAATGAGAGTAAGCGAAAGTGCATGGATGTAAATTCAATGATAAGTCAGACAGATTACTAGCCACGAGACATGGAACAGTAACAGTAAAGTTTAGTGTTAAAAAACAACAGCACTGCATGGGGTTAGATTCTTCTTCTTCTTAGTTGGTTGGCGGCGAACATCAACATGCTGATGGCTTTGTCGCGCTTTGTTTAGTTGGTGAGGCCGGAGGTCACGGTAGTATGCTGATGTTTAATACATGTGATGCAAAGATAAGACAAGGAGATAACTAAGTGACCACCAAGTAGCACTTTGATATCCCATTAGCTGTTTTTGCACAGAAGAAGTGTGTGGGTTTCTGCTTACAGGTTAAACGTGCTGAAAACTAATGGATCCAACGTATGGAAACTAAGTACCAAGCTTGATGTTCCATTACGAGATCCAAGATGCTTTTATCGACTTGTCGCAGCTAAAAACAGACTTTAAAAAGTTGCCTGTAGGATGTACAGAAGATCTGCAAGTGTTTTGTTTCAAAGATATACAGATAACTAATGGACACTAAGCGTTAAGAAGTCTAATGTTTTATTCATTTTGGTAAAAGAGCAGCAAAACTAGGTTTTCAAGATAAGATATATATCTAATGGACCGACAGGCATTAGAACTAAGTACCAAAGGTCCCTTACCTGTCTCTGCCAAATGTCACTGGTAAGGATCTGGTTCTTCTCATCCTGTGGGTCAGTAAGAAACGAAAGTTGGTTTAATTTATTGTACTAACTTTTGTACAACAAAAATCCAGGTCAAATAGACTGCATAATGGACTTGACTTGATGTTTAATATCTTTTGAATACCATTTCTTTTGTAGACGAAAGACCATAGGTATCTATTCACAATTGGTAAAACTTTAACTAGTGCATTGTTCTTGTTCAAAGGACAAAATTCAATCAAGAGAATGTCGAAGTCTACCAGGTCTATGATCTGCCGGAAGTCCACTCCCAGTTTCAGAGGTGTGGGCTGGGAGTAGTTAGCGACAGGCCGGATCCCTCTCTGGTAGTCCTTCATCAATTCTGCCAGGAGCTTCTTACCCGCGAACAGTGGCTCCACTCGATCAACTTATAAACAAAAATTAACAGTTAAAAGTTTTTTTTCAATGGTCAAAACTGATACTGAAGGTAAAAACACAAAACAGAATTATAGAGCCAGAAACTGATTTTACAAAGGATATAAAATGAATCCTGAATTCAAGAAAAACAAAACAAAGAATCAACCAACTAATAGTATGTAGACCATAGATATCATATATCCAAATGATCATATTAGAAATTAAGCACAAAATCAAATTGATGGGTAAGTAATCTAAATTTGATTAGCTTCACCAATAAAATTTTTTCTCAAAGAACATCACGCAGTCTTAGAAAAACATAGTTAGTTCCCTGCCTTCTGTACATTGGTATGCTGCATGTATTTGGCATTCAACCCAATCTTTTTACCCCTGAGAGGGTTCTAAATTGACAAGTCTAGAAAGACATTCCCTTATAATTTATCGAGTAAAACTTACTGGCAACAAAGGTGAAACGATGAGAGACATATACAGTAGAGTCACATAGGCGCCCCATTAAACGTACATTGCATAGGAACATTCAATTTGAGACAAGCACCTAGCCTTAGAGTTTTATGCCACTTCATGGATCTATATGATACAATTTGAGATGTTAGGAATATGAGCAATGCTAAAGACGTGATTATTGTTATTGTTATTAAAAAAAGAGATGATATAATCTATGAATGAAAGGACTTTATTACTCGACAATCGTACACTGTACAATATATGGCAGTAAAACAACAATACTACAAAACTAAACTGTCCTATAATTATGACTACAAAATATTATCGATAATAATATGTGAGTTACAATATAATAATATACGTTTAAAACATTCTATACAGTCATGATCGTTGAATGTTCAGAGTTGAATGGTTCGATCGCATATGAACGGTTACCAATCATGACAGCGTCTTACCATAAATGGCGACGAGGCCAAGACTAAAGACCAGACGGCACACAATGGGCCCCATCTGGTCCTTCTGACGTCACAGCTTCCCTCAACCTTTCTTCTGCGTCTCTGCTCACCCTTTACTCTTCACCACCGCATATCCTGCAGCCACGCATGTAGAAGATGTAAATAGTACATATTAGTGTTAGTGAAGACGGCAGTATTCAGCCTGTAGGCTGCCTGTTGCCGACTGTAGTGTAGGAAGAGTGCCACGCATACGTAATGTCTAACAAAAAGGTCAAATGCGAACACTTCTTCCATATAATAATCGCCACTGGAGGAATCATCGTCTGACAATCAAAGACTTATTTTGTGAAGCAATTTACTGGGTGCCATTACGGTCGTATATTCGTCTTTTTGCATTAAAGTAATTGCTTCAACCTCTTAACGTTTGCTATAGTGACAAAATTATAAGTTAATAACTTCAATTCGTATTAGATTCTTATCTCTCACAGTGGGCTATAATAACAGCCATGGGCTATTTTCGTATTTGTTAGCGCGCTGCTCGGTTCATTAGCACTAATTATCTGTAGACCTGATTACACACTTGCGTTGTGTGGGTGCGGGTGTGCAATTTACCGCAGGTATAGTTTGAATACCTGTGTTGAATAGTAAAGAGACATTTTGGAAGTTATTTTCTTTTATCAAAACAAACGCTGACACAAAATGGTGCAGTTTACAGAGTCTGCTTTAAAGTTTTCAATGTAATAAAAAATAAAAAGGATGACAGTAGGATACTTTAGCCAATGACATTCTCGCCTACTAGCACTGTTTAACTGTATCTATTCATCATATTTTTTTGTGACCTGTACTTAGCCCAGTGTGGAAAAATTGCCATAAAGGTCGTCATTCATTTTAATGGTAAATAAAACTATAGCAACGACTTCGTTACACTGTAATAGCTGTCTGCTGTTCATGTAAATTAGCCTCGAGTGAGTTGAAATACTTTTTTGTGCCTCGTGTAATTTGATCTCAAACGCAAAACATGTCAAATCTGATATGCAAAGATTCACCTAGACGATGTTGGTATTTTCTTACCAACATTTGTATGAAATCTACCATGGCATACTCGCATGGCAGTTGCTCCATTGTTGTTCCAAGTACTCATGAAACTCCAAGTAATTCTGACATTCCTTCTATCGATTTTGTTCTGAATGGGGAGTGAAATTAACGACGGAGTCACCCCTATAACGTGACCTCTGCCAATGTGAGACTGGGTTTCACCAAGCTAGACTATGCTGGTATTCTTTTTCATTTAGCCGACCTTCGTATGATATCTACCATGGTTTACTCACAGTGAAGTTGTTCTATTGTTATTGCGAGTAATTCTGAGATTTCTCCTATCGATTTTGTTCTGAATGGGAGTTGAAATTAATGTTGGCGTCACCCCTATATTGTAAACTTTGATAACTTAGTTTCGCCCAGGTAGAGGATGCTGGCATTTCTTTTTAATTTAGCCGACCTTTTTATGATATTCACTATGGTTTACTCGCAGAGCAGTTGTTCTATTGTTATTCAAGTAATTCTGAGTAACTCCAAGTAATTCTGAGATTTCTCCTATCGATTTTGTTCTGAATGGGAGGTGGATTGATGATGGGGTCGCCCCTGTACTGTGACCTCTGCCAGTGCGAGACACGAGCTTGATTAACGAGCTGCCAATAATTCTGCTGGCGTGGACTTCCATGAAGAGAGACGGTCAAGAGAGAATTGGTTTTGAATCCAGATAAATCCAGTGGCGACGAATGGCCGAGTGGCTTGGCCAGCTGACACGAGATCGAGAGGTCACGGGTTCGATTCCCTGTATTCCTGGCTAGACGTTGTGTCCTTGCAATTGGGAAAGGCACTTTCTTTATATGACCTTCCTCACTCCACCCAGGTGTAAAATGATTCTGACTTCAGTTGGAGAGGTAGAAAGCGGTGGAAGGAGAGGGATGGGCTCCGCCTTTCCATACCGTGCCCTAAACACAGTGGATTAACATCCCACTGCCCCTGCAGCCTCAAAGGGCAACGGGCCCGGGACTACCTTTACCTTTTCACGAATAAATCCACAGTTTTAGACGAAGATTAACATTTCGACCTTTCATCAGTCTTCATGTGACGTTGTTAGGTCGCAGCACAATACATCTAGAGAAGTTTAGTTGGCAATCATGGTCAATATTCAGAGTTCAAGAAAGTTCAACGAAACATAATTTGATATGCATCCTCACATCAGTCACTGAAAGCGTGCATGACTAAAATTTTTAAAGAGAGAAGAGGGAAGGAAAAAAGGACAGAATGAAAGAGCTAAAGGCTTTTGAATAAGCTGGAGAAATATCCTACGAGCCCAATTTACCATTTCCATCATGACTATAGATAATAGAATGAGATACATGCAAACACAAATTAGCAATTGTCAATTGGAGATATAGATATATGTATACGACAAAATGCGCAGTTAGAGCGTTACAGAGAGATAGCAAAAGGTACTAACCAGCACACTGGCCTGGTAAGCAGTGCTCAACAGCACCAGAACATACATTATCGTCATTACTTATAATCACCAGTCTTCTATATATAAGTCAGAAAACAGGATGTAGAGATGAAAGAACGATGATCAAAGCCACAAGTCCTGATCACAGATGTCCCAAAAGAGATTGATAGCCAACATCTTCCGATGAACCGCGGAAAAACGTGTCACTGAGCTGCTGTTTTGGTGATGATTAAACAGCAAACCGGACACATGCTGACTTTTATCTTAGCAAATTTAGAAAAGTTTTATGTTTGATCCAGGGTCGTCCTACATAGTCACCTGGCAACGTATAATTAGGGTAAAGGAGAGGCAGCAAACAAAGACATCGTCGGGTCACGACGAACAACAAAGAGACACTTGATGAAGCTGACAAAATCTACATGAGAGAGAGAGATGGACTAAGACGAACGAAGCGACGCACTAACCCTTTGAACAAAAGTATCGAAATCTAATTAAATGGACTGACTTCTAAGAATGAAGTATCATTTGCACAGAAGTATTAACATCGAATTGATTGAATTGAGTTCTTTCTGCAAGCAGTGAAACACAAGGGAGCGATGGACGAGAAAGAACGAAGCGACACAGTACCTTTAACCAGAAGTATCAAAACCCAATTGAACGGAATGAGTTCTTTCTGCAGGCAGTGAGACATGACAGAGCGATGAATTAACAAACAACTGTGCACAATCATTTGAACAGTCGTATCAAAGACACAACTGAATGTTTCTTTCTGCAGGCAGTGAATTTTTAATAGTTGGACGTTTTGTTCTATAACTGACTTGGGTTGCGGCAAGACAGTTGGCAAAACGTGACTGGATTTTGTATATTCTTGAGACATTTAAAAAACAAATTAAGACATTGTCAGAGCACATGTGTTTTATTTTTCATTGCTTCCTATGTACACGTGCTTCGCCCTCTACCTGAGGTGCTTGCATGTTTTAAGAACGACAATTTACATGATGAAAGCGGCGGGCTGTAAATGAAATACACAGGGGCGAAGGCGCGAATGATTAGCGCTGGGAGTGGTCACGTATTTCCCTCCAGCTTCTGCGAAGGTGGCTTTTAATTTACTCTCATGGGACAAACATCGGTGGTCAGTTACGTTGTTTACAGATATCGCTGCATGAAACGTTGAATTTACCAATAGTAGCAAACGCCAGTATAGTCGTGTAATGTTTACTTTGTAAACAGTACCTGACTTAACGATGGTAGTAAATAAAAATCAAGTTCAGTAATTGTATTTAAAACCATAGTTACCGAACTTGATTTTATTAAAAGTCACGATCGGGAATTGTATTTACAACATTTGTTACCGGACTTGATTTTATTTACTACCATTGTCAAGTCCGGTACCCGTTACAAAGTAAACATTACCTGTCTTTACTGGCATTTACTACTATTGGTAAATCCCGCTTTTCTTACAGTGTATGACAGGTAGATTCACAGGGAAGCTCGACTTGAACTTTGATGTAATAAAGTGAGGGATTAGGCTTGCTTGATGCGAGAATAGTTGTGCAAGGTAGTGTGCAATATTTGCCATTCTGTGGTCACACTCTATATTAGACGGTGACCGTATGGGAACATTTTGCCGGGTTAGAAATTATGGAAATCAATTGAACTTGCACCAGGTGACATTGCCAGCATGCATAAGATAAAAAATATATTCTTGCATGGTCGCTAAGATTTGCTACCAAGAAATGAATTCGAACGTTGCTGTCCAGAAGCGTTCAATAAGCTTGAGAAAAACCCAATTTAACTAGAAAGGTAACATTTGCAAAGCAAATGCATAATGTTTACCTTCACATGGTCCAGCCTAACAAACTACTGCTCTGTTTATTCTTACTCAAACACATTCATATACTAGTTTATGCCGGGTGACCAGCCCCTCCAGCTCTGCCACAACAACAACAACAGGGTGACTGCTACAACACCAGTTACCATGGTGAAAGCCATCTGGTCCAGGTCATTGACCTCTTCTGTTTTAATAGGAAGAAGAAAAAATGTCCAAAACAAGTCCAAAAATCAATACACTGTAAAAAAAAAAGTATTGTATCAGCCACTACATGTTTTTCCCTGCCCGTTCGTTCGTTCGTTGAACTTCGGGTCTTGACATTTCAAAAGACCTTTCCGAGGAAAGGCATTGCACGGTACCTGTTACAGTGCGACATTTTTAGATGCAGCAGATGCCTTCCAGACGTAGGCGACCCGCAGGCGCTAGATGGCAAGGTTTTCGTATATCTTTAAAATTAAGGTCAAAAATAATCCATTTTAGCTGTTGCTCATAATTTCATTTGCCAATAAAAAAGAAAAGGTGACTGGTGTACCCTCACCTCACGTCACCTCCCCAAAAGACACTATATGAAATTCTTATTATTTTTATTACATGTAGGAGAAAAATGAAAGGTACTAATTTTTTCTTGCTGCGATGTACCCTGTGGAGACTCATGGAAAACTAGCACATGTACATGTCCTCAACCTGAATTCCCAAGGTATACTTGTATAAGGCACAAAATGCCATCAATGTAGTACTCTGCACTCTCTTAGCGGAAGCCGTCTAAACTCTTAGTGTCGTGTCAGTTCACGGTGAGGAATTCGTAACTTTTCAACAGAGGTCTTACACTCGATAATTTATGTAAGAGTCGTTGATATCGATTTTCGAACAATGTAAATTAAACGTCTAGTGGATGCGACATTAAGGCCTGAAACAAAAGTTTGACTTTGACTTTGAAAGATTGCTCAATGATTATGCAGAAAATTTCAAGTGTGGGTCGAACGTCTAGACTGCCTGTCATCTCATTGATTGATTCCAGGAAACCGTAATGGATGGGCGTAACGGGGCATATTTCAAAGAACATTTTCCAGGAACATATTTAATGACCATAATAGGTCCTTTTTCAAAGTGCAACTTTATTTTCCAGGAATATATTTGATAACCGCAATGGATGTTCTTTTTCCAAGAACATTCTTGTTTTGTTCCAGACAGAAACATGCTTAATTAAGGTCAACGGAGACTATATTATCAAACGGCACTGAGCTTACTTCGCTGACAAGACAAGCTGAAACTGTTTGGTGGATATCTTCCCTGACTGAAGTGTCGTGACAACCAACTTACGTACAGAAACCCTAAGGCTTTCAAACATAATGGGGCAATTTGTAGATGTCTCAATACTGAGGAATATATGGAAGTATGACATGAATACTAGTGCCTACAAAGTGTTAGGCAAGCTCACAGTGGAAAGCAGTCCACAAAGCAACTTTATCGTGTACGAAACTTTAGAAACGCTTCCTGGTGTAATTGCTGTGTATAACACTGAAGCCCAGACAGAATAACAATGTAACAATGGCAGACTTTTTAGCCAATTCCAACATGTTCTTAGCTAATAGCTGCTGCATATGGCAACGCTTTAGGGATGCCACAAGCGCCTCTTACTTAGATCGTTAAAATCGTTCAGATGCAGACATAGATAAACCCTGACAACCTTAATGCTCTCCCCGTGGTCCCAACAGCTTTACCCCTAACGTTTTACCAGATAAAACCCTTACCCCATCATCATACATGTATGAACTCACATCAGGTCAAAGCAAAAATGCGCCGCGCTAAAACGTGACTTGGAGAACAACAACAGACTTTCGTGTAATATACAATTCATATAGGCACGGTTATATGGCAAAAATGCAAAATGGTACAATATTTATTTATTTATTCAGAAATTGTAACATGACAATACAAAGTGTGCACTAGGCAGCAACTATGCTGATAGCGTGCACACCTAACGCATACAGCACATATGACATAAGAACAACAATAAATAATTAAAACAAGATACATTACCCAAGTAACATTATCTATTGAATCACATCTGCAATTTTAATAATCAATTTTATACCTGTACAGCAAATAAATGATTGGTGTGGCTCAGCTGGAAGAAGCACAGTACAATATTTTTGAGACTAAAGAAAACGACATCTAAAGTTGACAGTATATCATTGACAGCTGCCTCAAGCAATTACTCTGGTAAGACATTTTTTTTTTGCTCAACATAAAAAGAATATAAAGGACACAGTGGTGGGCAACTCTAGCTGGTTGCTAATATCAGCCCCACCACTGACAGAGAAGGTAAATACGATGGTAAATCATAATAACAGAACAGCAACAAGAAACAAAACAGCAAATAACAAGACAGCAAAAAGGGCAATATAAACGATAACATATAAAAAACGATCATAAAGGCTTAAGAATGAATAGTTTACCGTAGGCAGAACCGTTTTGTATGAACAATGTAAGTTTGGGTTAAAGTCAATAGCAAGACATTACGCCATGGAATAAGATACAAATAAAGTAAACATGCCGCATGGGTGATCAGCAACAGTATTGGCAAATATGTCATCGCGTATATCCATCATCATCATATTTCACTACATGGGGTATGTGATATAAAACCAGATAAAAGTGTACACAGAATCCAGGGTATGTTGGTTAGCAATGGTCCGGTATGTGAGACCGCATTACAAATTTTGTATTTGTATTGATGGGCAATGATACAGGTCATGACTAGGTCAGCATAGACTCAGCTGGTAACAGCTGACCCAAAATTACAGACGCAATACGAAACGAATAAGTAAATTAGAATCTGGGGTAAAATACAAATCCTGTAATAAAAGGAATAATTTATACACTAGAAGGCAATACATAATAATACAGAAGAGAAATTTGCACATTAATGGAAACGTTTTTGATGTCAGCTTAAATCAACCCATAATTAATATTGATTTGGGTCCCATTACCACTGAGTGCTTAACCAGTCAATTAAAGGGCACACCCTTCCATGTACTAAAAGCCTTCACTAAGAGAATTATCAAGTAATGTTAACGACACCACAACAGACATTGAATATAAATGAGGACACACGATTAATTAACGAAGTAGACCATACCTCTTTGCTTGCCACAAAAGAACACAGCCATTTTTAATCACACATCTAACCTTCAGAGCCGGTGTCGCGTCCAAAGCGTTCCCCCACCAAATCTGCCAATCCGGTGTCACGTCCGTTGTTTTCACCCACGTTAAACTACAGACCTTCTTCGGCTTCAACAGCGTTTAACGATTGGTGGAGTGATTATCAACCTATAAACACCGCCTAACGGCTCTCCTTCCACACCATTTGGGTGTCTCTCTACATGTACATCCCTTTGAACCTCCTGGCCTACACTTAGCCGAAACGGCGTCCCTATCCGTGAAGCCAATGGGTGTGAAGTCCTGGCAACCTGCCAGCGGTACCAGTTTAGCGGGCTGTGTGGTGCTCTGGTGCTAACCTACCGGGAGGTTCTACCTTGGTCTTTGTGTACAGCTGAGCTGTAGCAGGATCCATGCTCATCAGTGCGATTACTTCTGCGTGGCATCCTACGGGCTGTTGCCATGGCAACGTCTGCTGCGATGGCCGTCTATCACGCGTATTCAGGCTGCAGTTTGGTACAAATTTAGCAATTTTAGGCCGTAAACATTTAACTCGTTTGGTCTGGTGTGCTGCACCTTCATCTGGTTAATATATATTATTTTACAAGTAGTGATAATGCCTTTTTGATTTGATTTATTAGGATGTATAAAATGACATGCAGCCAGGACTGCCCAACTAGCCGGGGGCTATTATAAAGGGATAGCCCTGGTAAATGTACAACACACAGCATATAATAAGAACAGTTACAATGCTCATTCAAATGCGTTAAAAGAAGTAGCTTTTGCGTGGACTATTCAAATTATACAAAGCAGGGAGGTATTTTAAATACGGTCTGTGTTACAAGCGTAATATTTGTGATTTAAAAAAAGAAACGTTATAAAGCTATGTAAAAGCTCTCTGGCCCGATCACAATGTGTATGCTCAATGTACAATATCAGGACGAGTCGTTGAATATGTGCAGAGTGTTTCTTACCAAGTGTTTACAGAGTATTTGTTATCCAGCAAAGTCCGCAGTTTGTTTTTGAAGGAGCTGACGGTGCGGGCTTTAAGGGTATTTTATTTTCTTCAACGACAAAAAAGCAAGAAACACGGTTTGCTATCCCTTGAGAATAACCTGAGCAACCTTAGCAAACATTTTATACAAACAACGCTTATGCCTTCGCAATATACAGGTTTATAATGTAATAGCGCATCAGAACAGAGGCACCTTGGTAGAGTATGTAAAATAAGGACCATTCTGACTTGGCACATGGACAGGTTATACAGATAGGACATGACGTGCATTTCCATTAAAGTGTTCTGTATTACGAATGGACCTGGGGCACACGAAGGGAATTATCTATAGTCCACATATAAAACATGTAGCATTAAATGTTAGTAAGTGAGACTATGGTAACGGCCTACTTGTAAAATTAGTTAAAAGCTACGAAGCTAAGGACTGTAACGATATACAGTCCTTAATGTAGTACGAAGTGTATCTTTAACGTTAAAGCATTTCTACATAATTGCCGGTGGTACGTTTCCATAATGCGGTCACATAAATTGTAAACCTTTTAGATTCAGAATCGGGACAGATATTATAAAATCTATTTAAAAGAAGCGAATCTGAAAGAGATATGCGTCCCAGTGTGCCTGACATTGCTGTATAATACTGATAGAAAGTGTGCAGAAGGAGACGCGACTCCTTGAAGAATGTAATCAACAAGTCCAAAATTTACCACAATTCCATAGTCGCCAAAGAAGGACCTTTGTTTCATAATAATTTCGTTTTCACAGTTTTGTGTTATAAGAATTAATAGAAGCACCAATAATATTACTTTACATTTATTCGTGACCCAAACGACCTCTGCTTTCTTAGGTATAATAAAAAAAAATGTCTGAGTTGACAGGCCATCATCCAAGTTCCAACAGAATACATTACAAACGTTACGAAGTGAACAATGTGAGCGTCAATAAGATATTTATGGCAATGACTAACAACGCTGTATTAGAGTCGTCCTTTTCTCTCCTTCAAAACCACCATTTAGTAAATTAGTTTAAGCCTACATAAATAGTTACATACAGCATACGAGAACTAACATGGCAAGTCAACCTTTTGTTTCCACCATATTGCCATTAACATTCAATGAGAGAATGGCCTTTAAAAATAATTTGAAACAACTTTCTCTTTGTATATAAATGTATACTGTACGTACATATTTTACCTGTCATTTTTAATCATTGTAAGGAATTTAAACACTATGTGCAATGTCAGGTTTTTAGCAGCTATTCCTGTCGTATGAAGTGCAATATCGTATGCCCCCGTGTGTGCTTTAACTGCAATTCAGTATTTTCACTGTGAATGATCAATAAATACTTGTTGAGTCAGGAGTACAGAATCACGTTAAAAAGGACTTCCATCTCATCTACCTTTTACTTGGTCTCAGCCTAGCGTGTCCACCTTCATCTATCTCTTCTGGCTGGCCGGAGTTCCGATTGTATTAAAACCACGGCAGGTAAGAAGTAATACATCATGAGGGGATGAGTGATAATGCTGCTGCGGTTCCTCGACGGTCCAAAACGTCACGTCGGTGCAGTAATATATCAAAGTGATGGATGAATTTACAAAGGTTTTTTTATGATTTGTTGAGGATACGATCATTAGTTGATGAAATTGTTAGATATTTGGGTCAAACAAAATGTTAGAAGCATCACAAACTGCCTTGAAGTAAAAGAACTTATAAGCGATTAATAAATTTTAGTAATATATCAAAGTGATTGAAGCATTTAAGAAGTATTTTTTATCTGTTGAGGATACAATCATTAGATGATGATACTGTTAGATATTTTGGTCAAACAAAATGTTAAAAACGTCACAAGCTGCCTTGAAGTAAAAGAACTTACAGATATAAGCGATTGATAAATTTTAGTAATATATCAAGGTGATGGATAAATTTAGATTTTTTATTTGTTTAGGATATAACTATTAGATGATGATACTGTTATATATTTGGGTCAAATAAAATGTTAAAAACATCACAAGCAGACTTGTAGTAAAAGAACGTATCTGAAGCGATTGATAAGTTTATTGTTAAAGCAATTGATAAACTTTACTAATCTAAAGAGGCGATATACCTGTTTTGTTCTTCAGGTTGATTATGATCCATTAACGTGTAGAAAAAGTGATCAATTTGTTTTGGATGTGGCTCAAACAAAACATAGTATAAAAAAGCGAAGGAAATTAGATAGAATAAAAATTGATGTCTTCTGTATGATTTTGACAGCACTATCTAATTAAAAACTGTAATCTTTTAATGAACAATGATATTTGTATATGGTGATAATGATTTCCATTAGCCTTAAGATTAGGTCAGGAATTGTAATCACCAACGTTGGGTATATAATGAATACAATGACTGTAGACGGATCGTCATTATTACCGAAGTGAACAGGGAGCAATAGCGACTGCCTTGCGCTTAATTCAAATGCCAAGCAAATCCCTTATTACCCTATTAAATGTGGATCCATTACATTTTATATGGTGGTTCGTTCGCATTTGTAGGGTGGTTATTAGTGGTTAATAGCCGCTATTCAGGGCCATCAAACTGTTTATCTGTAATGAACAATAATTACATAATTATGTATGATAAGAAGGCGGATCTTAACTGCACAGCTCCTGCCTTTTCTGGTAAAACAAAAATGGATAAAAGCAAAGAGGTTCAAATTATATCGTTGCAAAACTGGTTAAACTACTTTGAAATGAGGCAGGATATGGTGAATGATTTTGTACATTGCTGCGGGGCAGTTTGGCCATACAACACTACAGAATAAAGTTCACAGATATATCATTTACATCCCCTTTACCCTAGAGACTACGACTGATGAGCGACCAAATGTCGGAGATCACTAAACACATTTAATAGACAGATGAAAAACAATTTTTAAAATGATGTAGGTATTTGCTGCCTTTGAGTCTTACTTTTGGTCACGTATCACATTTGAATGTTGAAACCAAGGGTCATACAAATCAATTGTGGTCGCACAGTGATCGCAGTCGAGTTTACAGACTAAGGCCTAAGTCAACATTACAAACAGTGAAACGTCGTTCTAAACACAAGAAATATTTCTCACCGTATCTTCTTCTGTCCACACTGCAGCCTTCATCAGAAACGAGTGACTCACCACTTAGAAAAACGTGACCTTTCAGCCACGTGACGTCAGCAAATCATCAGAAGCACCAAGAAGTCTATACCGCCCCCCGTCTTCGCTGAGTCCTGACTGGTGCGCCTTGAAGTATCCGCCCCTTCTTATATCCCTTATTACTACGGATTGTCTAATAGATGCTATGCACGTCTTTACTTCCTTCTTCGGCCGTAAGACCGTCTTGATAAATGTGATGTTAGACGCTTCCTTGACTCCAAACCGACCATAAGACGCAGGACTGTCTGGTTGAGCACTCCCGTCTCTGTGAAGGATAGTCCTGACGCAACCAAACCAGAAAGTCGATGTTTCCAATTTTACAGTAAACAGCAGGATAATAAATCAACGTAAGTGGCAAGTCACTGTCTTCGCGTTGCTTACTTTGGTCCAGACTCCAATGTTGTAATGCAGTTTGTTTGTTTTTTTGCTTTTTTTTTGCTAGTTGTATTAAGAAAACAGACCTGGTTTTATTCATAAACCATTGGTGCACTTTCTACGCAGTAAGTCTGAGTTAAGTAACAGTAAATATAACACATAATACAGACGGGAACTGTACATTTCACTTTATTTTTTTCACAGTGTGTCCTAATGCATGTCTTTGAAGATAAGAATATCATTGCCTGCTCATAACTGGTCTGTACCGATCACAAACGCCGCCTAGCAGAAGGCCCGTGTACTGCAGCTCACAAATTTGAACATGCATGATTCACGTGTTCGAAACTTCAGTTTTACTTATAAAAAAACATCCAAAAACATCTCTTTGTTAAATATTTTGTATGGGAAATTTGCATTGATTTGCAACCGCACAATTCAACTCTAGCAAAAGTGAAATAAAATTACTAATCGTAAGGTTCTAGTATTTCTAACCAATTGTGCTAATATCTTGATATTTTTTTCATAGCCTAACACTAAGCCCACCGTTTTGATAGCACACCAAAATTAGAAGCATTCCCTATTTCACCTTTACCAACATATAGTGCTCTGTATGTAAACGCCTTTATATGTGGCTTGTATTGTGTATTATATATTGTTCAATCACCAGGGCTAGCCCTGCAATAGCCTATAGCTATAGTCTGATAGCCCTTGCTGTACGTCAAATCAATAACAACTACTTCTAGTGCGGTTTGGTTGTCTTCCCAATATGAAAATTTTCAAAACCTTCAAAATTATAAAGTTAATTCATTGTCATCTGATATCGGATTGTCGTAGCCTCGCTCTCGGTCACCAGAGGGCGCCCCTGTAGGTACAAGAAGGAACAGTCAGCCTCGGTCTTAGATATCACACATGTGTTTATATCCACTCGGCCTCACGCCAACATGTGATATAAGAACAATAATCTATTGCAGTTGATAACCAAATATAGAAATATGCGGTGACGTACCTTCCCGGTTGCTAGGCGACGATCTCCCTTGGTTCTCCGGAGCAGCTGGAGGCGCTAAAGGAATAAACATTGACATCTTAAATTTTGAAACCGCAAAGTAATTCTTCTCAATGGCACAGCTAATTTATAAAGGTAGGGACCAAAGTTTGAACCAAGTACTTGTATGGAACCAGAACGTACCGCTTCTGTACAGGCGTGACGGTCTCTCTTGGGGGACGGGAACAGGAGGTGCTAAAGGAACAATCATCATTGATAATTTTTTAGATCACATTGATAAATTTCTATTTTCAACACTATACTAAACACAAGCTCGCTACAAGTTTGGTCAGCAGTTTTACATTGAATTGAATATGTTAAGACTATCATGCATACACACAACGAATAATTCTAAAAAAAGGTAAAATAGCGACTGTATGGAAACAGAAGTCCAACGAAACGATGGCTTACCATTTTGGACGTTACGTGGAGCAACTACCTCCTTTGGCCCTTCTGCATCTGGAGGTGCTGTAAAAAAAAGATCACTTTTCAACCTTTGTATTCATAGGATTAAGACATACGTGATACCTGTCATGTAAATTGTTGTTACAATATCTCAACACGCATACGATGTTTCTGTCTGCAGAGCATCTGCATAATCCGGTTACTAAATAAGCTGATAAATCTGAGGATACAGGAGTTTTTGTGTAAACTTTTTATCAATATTTCGATAATCTGTCTCCTGCATTCCTCAAGACTGGAGCCACTTCTTACCTGCACCGATAGGTGGCAAGTTAGAAGAATTTGGCCGTGCTCAAACTTTTTAAGCTCCCTTACCACTAGAAGGCATTTGCGATGGCGTAGGACCGTTGATCGACTAAAATTGGATTCGTCTTCGCTTTATGATTGGAATATGATGTAAGATATAGAAAGTCTATCTAAAATACAACACGACCCGGTTACGTTAAGTACCCTACCAAGACCTACACATACGTGTGTGGGGGTGAGGGGGTGGGGGAGGGTTCTCTGCACACAACAACGTGGCACTTCTCGATAAGGTAATAAGAAAATAAAAGAGAGCTGAACATGTAGTTTGTTTCCTGAACTCTTACCCTCTTCGTCCTTAGAGTCTTTCCTCCTGCGGATGTAGTAGGCCGCTCCGCCGAACGCTCCCAGTCCGGCAAACACCGCCAGAACTATCACCAGGGTGATCTCACCGGGGAGACCTGAAAATATATATAAGACTTATAAAGCAAGTTTGAACAACTCCAGTCTTTGTCAAGGAATGAACTTTCTTATGTTGGAAAATTTTTAAAATTATGTATCTTGAAAGTCCATCTGTGTTGGTAGAAGGCATTATGAAGCAAGTTTGAACTAAATTTTTGACTGTACAACTCCAGTCTTTGAGTCTTTGCCAAGGAATTTGAATTGGAAATTGCAGTTCAAACTCGCTTCATAATGCTTTCTACCAACACAGATTAACTTTTAAGATGTATACTTTTTTTTGATAATGATGATTGATATCCTTGCTGTTACCTTTTTCAAGTATTTTTGTAACTTTTCTGTCTTTTTTATATGGAGAAAACAGTTGACGAGGCATTGTATAAATTTAATTCAGAAACTAAGAGGATCGTCAGATTTACCTGTTGCCTTTTGAGTCTGCGGCTCTCTTATAAGTGGTCGCTCTGAAATCAGAAAAGAAAAAAATGAAATTACATTTTCAAAGAGTAAATGTGCAACAATTCTTATCAATAGATGAGCTTTGTAAACTACCTCTCTAGTGAACGAATGTGTGAGTTAGACTGAATGATAATGAATGAACTTTATTACTCAAGATTCGCACATGGTGCAGCAACTATGATTGAGTGAGTGAGTGAGTGAGTGAATGAGTGAGCGAGTGTGTGTGTGTGTGCGTGAGTGAATGAATGAGTGAGTGAGTGAATGAGTGAGTGTGTGAGTGAGTGAATGAGTGAGTGTGTGTGTGTGAGTGAGTGAGCAAGTGAGTGAATGACTGAGTGTGTGTGTGAGTGAGTGAGTGAGTGAATGAGTTAGTGAGTGTGTGTGAGTGAGTGAGTGAGTAAGTAAGTGAGTGAGTGAGTGAGCCAGAAAAAAGCAACATCTGTTATTATCTGAGACTCACCCTTAAACGTCAAAGTTTTCTTGGCGTTGGTAGACCCTAAGGCGTTGGAAGCTGTACAGGTGTAAGTTCCACCGTCTTTTGGAGAGGCGAACACTATCTTCAGCCTGTTCCCGTCAGCCACCGCGCCGTCAGGAAGCGCTCCGCCATCTCTGCTCCAGCGGTACGTCGGCTCCAGAACGAGGCCGCCTTCTGTTGCGCATGTCAGGGTGACGTCATCGTACGCCATGAGAGAGTTGACGTTGGTCGGCGATGTTGTGATGTTTGTGATTATTGGCCGCCCTGAAAATTCCAATTCGTATAAACTATATATGCGCAACAGATTTGATGTCAGTAATTCTCGACTAAATGTAGTATTTTTTTTGCTTCAGGCACATGACCCATATCAACATATCATTAACTAGAGTTCCACGACCTCATACCTTCGCCAAATGAGGTTAATATTATATGACAGACGAATTATAGATTTCCCCCTAATTATGCCAATAAGATCCCCATTTGCATGAATTACGTCAGTTGATCATATTCTCCTCCCAATGGCAGTGTTATCGTAACAAAGAAGGCCATTCTAGCATTTTCTCATAAATTATGCAAATGAAGTCCTGATTTGAATAAGTTATGTTGAATGATGTTCACCTCCAGTCAACTTCGAAATGCGCAAGTATGAAATTGCCAGCATCAACCACTATGGAATTACAGTATTTTCTCATTAATTATGCAAATTAGGTCTTCATTTACATAATTAATATATGGCGATGTTCCTGTCATTCTTAATTACATATGTCACAAGGTAGAATAGTCCTTAATGGAAGATAGGTGAATTATAGAATTCCCTCATTAACTATGCAAATTAGATCCTAATTTGCATAATTGTCATCTAATTATGTCAAGCATCACGTAAGCTACCTACATACCCAATATCAAGACGATCTGTCAACTGGTTCTTGAGTTATCCTACTTTAAACATTTTCATACAAATGCTCCTGCAGTTCCAGGGCAAGCCGCTAGGGGGCCCAAACTTACGTCACTTCTTGCCGAGCACAAGAGCTACCTACCATCCAAAAATCATGACCCTAGCATGTCCAGATCACGAGATATCAAAACCGGAAGTTCCGCTGCAGTACCATAACAAGCCGCCAGGGGGCCCAAAATCTAATCAGTTCGAGCTCTCATCAAGACCTATCCACCTACCAAATATCAAGATAATCCATTTAAGCCTTCTCGAGTTATGCTGTTGACAGACAGACAGACAGACAGACAGACACACGGCCATGAAAACATAACCTTCTTGGCGAAGGTAATAAGGAGAACGACATCCATAATAAATTACAAATGCATATAATATAATTTTTTTACACATTTTTGACGAATATCACTAACCCAAGCTGGGGTAGTGTTACCAGAAGATACAGTAACTAATATTATGTAGACGTCCGAGTGCATCTGCCGTTTGATAATGCCAAACGTGTACTTAGTTATAAAGATATCATTTATTTATTCATTTAGTTGCTTGGCTGGTATACATATAGCTAAGGTGCCCAACTTTTAGGTAGTTTTAAGAGCTAATTTTGTTGATAATACAATAACTGTTACATCATAACACGTGCAAACATACATGTATATGCACACATTTTGCCAAATATAAAGATATAAAAGTTTTACCTAGTTTTCCCGACGCCTGCATCGCTGTAGGTAAAGCTGGGTGGCTCGCATCACACCTGTACGTCACCGTGCCCGCCCCGGAGCTGTTCGCCGTGACCGTGAAGTTCACGCTGAGCCGGGCGTCCCGGTAGCCCTGCTGGTCGGGCGAGACGTCGACCCTGCCCGCCGGCACCACGGCGCCGTCCCGGTACCAGGTCAGGTTGGCGGCCGGGTAGCCGTGCCGCGCCGTGCACGTCAGGTTGAGGTGCCCGGTGGCTTCGTTGTACTCGCCGGTGATCTTTGGCGCATTCGGGGCGACTGAAAGAAAATATTATTAAGCGGCGTGTTAGAAACACACACACACGTCTACGAAATACAAAAGAAATATAAATCTATCGTAACCTGCGAAGAAAAAGATTAAAACAAGAATAGAGTGACTGAAGATTTTAAATGCAGCATTCCGTACAACACAAGTATTATGTTGGAAGGTATACTTAAACGTTTCCAAATGTTCAAGATGAGAGCAATATATATATATATATCGATCGTTTTTCTAAACGAGGGCTTATTTATAACTGAACCACGTAAGTGTACGCAAGCTTGTAACTTATTTATTCATCTCTCATTAAAATCTTCAATTAAACAGGAAGGGACGATGACACTTTGCAAAATAAAATTTGAAAGAATTAAAAAAAAAAAAAACTTACCGAGTACGGTGAGGTCGATGTTGGTTGTGCTCTCCTGCGGGACCGAGCTCACTAAGGCCCCGACCAGACACTCGAACTGTCCGTTGTCGGAGAACCGGGTGTTGCCGAGCCGCAGGGAAGCGGTACTCGCGTCGGCGGACACGAAAGACACTCGGTTTTCGTACCCCTCAAACGCTGTCGCCTGTTTAAACAACAACAACAACAACAACAACAACAACAACAAAATGTTTGGATAGTCTGCAATAAATGATGTAACAATTGCATGCTGGATCTTATTATCTAACTGGTAGTAACAATGACATCTTTTTTGAAAATTAATACATGAGGTGTAATTTGATATACATTTATATTATGGAAGGCTAAATACAATTTCAGGAATTAGTTCCAATGCCACATTGATATCAACATTTAGATACTGACGTTTTTTTGTTTTTTCATAAGTCTTTTGATATCAGAACGTAGATATAATTAATATTCACTGTCACAAATTTAGTGTTTATAATTATTTGTAGCACGTAGTTAAAAATTATGCTCTCAGATTCCCGCGCGCGGGAAGACTTGTAACCCGATATCTTCTGTCATAGGTAAGTGGTGGTATCGCCTTACTATGGCGGGAAATGATCTGCCAATCATTCAAAACCAGTATGCCGATTGGTTCTATCGCCCTCTTTGGTTCTAAACTGAAGTCTGGTTGCGTTTTTACACATCAATGTCTGATGCCTTAATGTTTGCTTTAGTCATTGTAACCCACCAATATAAAATGCAATGCGGTAAAAAAATATAGATAACAGTATTATGTGAAATATCGTCATCCTAAAAAGCTGTGGATCGAATGCAATTTAGTGGCACCCCCACTTCAATGTTCAATAAATACATCATGGATCTAAAAAAAAACTTTGAAATGGCATTAAGAAAATACTTCTGAGACTTCCACCAAGATGGTTTACGGAATTGTTATTGATTGATTGATTGATTGATTGATTGGTTGATTGATTGATTGATTGATTGACATGTTTGTTTACCTGTTGGATGTCGCTGAAGTAGAACAGCACCGGTCTCCTGTCCCCGTTCAGAGTCCTCTCGTACCATTTAAACTCCCTGAGCGTACCGCCGCCGCCCAGCGTGTAGGTACAGGGCAGGACGGCAGTCTGGCCCAGGGAGACCTGGACTTTCGGCTGCGGGCTTTGCACAGTCAGCTGGGATAGCGCTGGGATAAGAACATACAACGAAAGGCAGTTCTATTATACTTTCCAAGCATTTGGGTTTGGGGCTTATTTTTGGCGTGTTTTTAGGCTTTTTTTTATCGGGCTTTCTTTTTTTCACTGCATATTTTTTTTAAAATCCCAACCCAACCTGTGCCGGCACTCACCCCGGGGCGGGGCAAACCTATTTAAAAAATGTGACAGTGCTCCTCCCCGGGAACCATCAAGTTATCATTAGGGATAACCATTTTACTGTACTGGATTATCACACATCCTGCAAGAGCGGCATTGAATTGGGTTGGGATAAAAAAAATGTCAGTGAAACAAGAAAGCCCGATAAAAAAAGGCCTAAAAACACGGAAAAAATAAGCCCCAAACCCGAACCTCTGCTTGGAAAGTAGTTCTATAAAACCGATTACAGTTTCTTTACAATATCTATATAATATGGGCAGCCAAGTGCAAAAAATAGTCTCTACAGTCACAGGATGAGTTAGGCAGGACAGGAAGGCAAGCTGTAGGCTTTGGACAGTCCTGGGCTAGAGCTGTGGAACGGGATATACAATGGAAAAAAAAAGCCTGGGGTAAGCTGTCCCACAGCTATAAAATTACAACTGCCCCCCAAATTATGACATCTTTTTTTCTTATGTTTATATAAAAATGGTTTCTTTCGTACCTTAGTAGAGGTATTGACACACATCTGTTTTAAAAAACTTGAAAAAGACATAATAATAATCTAATTCGTGCATACATCAATCGACCTATCTGACACAGCACCCACTATTTTGTGCCTATATAGCTACGAGGTAAGTGATAAGAGATTTTGCTAAACTGAGAGCTAAAAACTTTTTACATGTGTTTTCAGAGCAAAGGTCACCAGAGCCAACTGAAGGTGGTATGCCGAAAATAGAACCTC
Source organism: Branchiostoma floridae x Branchiostoma japonicum (assembly GCA_013266295.2). Lineage (NCBI taxonomy): Eukaryota > Metazoa > Chordata > Leptocardii > Amphioxiformes > Branchiostomatidae > Branchiostoma > Branchiostoma floridae x Branchiostoma japonicum. The sequence continues at coordinate 1,476,597 of CM023825.1, read as the reverse complement.
CTGGAGAAAGATGTCTGCAGTGGCCACGCATCAGTTCCTGATGTCCACGGGTGATTGATACAGAGTAGACGGCTAGAAGCCGTATTCATTCGCCTCAAATTCAAGCAAACAGATAAAAAAATTCAATCTATTTGGAGACCATAGGGGGAGGGTAACACAGGCAATATAAGCATTAATGTGGATTTTTAAAAAAATTACAGGAAAGATAATTGGGGAACAACCAAAGAAACAAAGAAAGAAACGGTTAAATTCGGCGTAACGTATTTTTAACCAGTTTGCCTGGGGGTATGCCTTATGCAACTGACTTTCTGTACTACGACAGGCACATTAGACAGATTTATGTTTAAATCCGTGACGGTTACATGCAAATGCACCTGTTCAACTCAACATGACCGCGGTGTGTTCAGGTTAGAATAACTGTAACAGTGTCGACAGGTTTCCTGATCTGCTTTTAATTTACACTAGGCAGTGACAGGCTATGCTCTCAATGGTCGTCACAAGAAAAAAAAAGAAGCACTTACATTATGTCAAAATACTTTTTTTACAGTTTTTAGAAATTATCTGTTCGATATAAAGACAAGGAGTAAATGTATATGTTAATATGATATTTTGTTGGAATTCCGACCTACTCTAAATGATTTTAAACCAGCTTTGGGTGTAGAATGTTACCCCATAATTTATATTGTCTAACTTGTATCATTTATCATGTGCTTGACTTATGTATTTTACAAAATAAAGAAAATTGGGAGGAGCAAAAGCCGTTACGATACATAATTGGTCAGTGTACCTCCCTAGTTCTCCTGGACAAATGCAAAGACCATCAATTTAGTCAAATGACGGCTTGTATAGCCTAGTTCTAAGGACTCCACCCTAACCTGGTTTCTGCAATTCCCCAACTATTTAGGGGCTAACCAGTCCACTTGTGCCACTAACAACAGGGGCCATGTATGTGCCAAAGGTCCATTGTACCTGACAAGCTATCCTCTTGTCGCTACACGTACTGTATCAATACCTCCCAAACTGCCACACACAATTATGCTTGAGCTGCTACACGTACTGTAACAATACCTCCCAAACTGCCACAATCCTAACGTACTTGTCATGCTTGAGCTGCTACCCAAAACACCGACCCGCCGCTAAGTAAGCATGTTTGCGGTTATCCCCTCCGGGTATGCGGTGACCGGCGTTTGACCCACTAGCCTGGTGTCCTGAGTCTACCGCGGCTTGGGCGGGCTCTCGTCGGGCCTGTGGAAGCTGTCTGCCGCCCAGCTCAGCTTGGCTTCCCGGTAGGAGTTTTCCACGACGGGAGTTGATTAGCCCACCCGCAGCCAACTCCCGTCGTACAAAACTTACCGGGGAGCCTAGCTGAGCTGGGCGGCAGAGAGCTTCTACAGTCCCGAAGAGAGCCCGCCCAAACCGCGCTAGACTGGACACCAGGCTAGACCCACTGGGCTGGGAGGCTCTGTCTACCCGAAATATTTTACGACAACGTGTAAAAATGCTTAAACGCGACCATTGACTGTAAAAACGCATCCTCGCCTCATACTATTGTAAGGTAGATTAGTCTCATACTAGTTTGCTATACAGCAACAGGTGACAAGACCATCGTAGGCTCCCCGGTACCTCTACGGTACTGTGAGTACTGTCCGCCCGCCCAGGTCCAGTAGCGCACGCCGGGGTATTTTACGGGGTCGGTATCAATTAGTTCGTTACAGGTTACTTTAGTATTTAGAAAGACCGGCTGGAAAGCTTGTTAGGCCTATGCTTTAGTAGGACTGGGGCCGGTAAAACACCCCCTAGCCGACCTGTGGATAATGGCAATAACCAGGCTATGTAATGTGTCAGAAGAGAGTCGATAGTCATCTTAAAGATGTCTAAATGCGGGGATATGCTTTTGTAATTATTTGATATTTTTCTTCAGTCTTCCTTGTTCCGCAAGTAATGGTCACGACAACCTCAGAGGAGGAAAATGATGTGATCTCAAATGTGTTCACAGCGGGTTGCTAATAGCCCGGCAGGAGGTCTTGTTACAATTTAACCTCAACATGCGTTTGGGTCAGGCGAGTGTAGCAGAGTGTTTGCAGAGTGTTTGATATCCAGACAAAGTGCACACACAGGGAGACAACAAACGGGAAGACAGTAATAAAATATTGATAGCTTTGCAGTTGTGCTATCAACTCGTACCTACAATGTTATAGCGACTAGGGCGTCAGGCATGTCGTCACGCACAAAAATTATGCTGTTGAATTTTCCTGAATTTTAGCAAAATATATCCTATATTCAGTCGGACATTTCCTGTAACTTAAGTTGAAGTAATGATATATGTATAGAGAGAAAATCTTAGTATTATTATGCTATAAACTCGTATCTACAGTGTAAATAGCGACTCCAGCGTTAGACGCATACAATTTATGTTGTTGATTTTAGGGGTAATTTTTTTTCAAAATGTATCCTATATTCAGTCGGGCATTTCCTGTAACTTAAGTTAAAGTAATGCTTTATGTATAGAGAGAAAATCTTAGTATTATTATATACTCTTACAACATAGTACCTATGGAGCAGGTGCTACATATGCCCACCTGTCCACCTGTTATCGCTAATGACCCTTATAAGCGCACCATAATTATCTTTACCCTGAGTCAGCAAAGCCTAAGTCCAGTGGTTGACCATTAGTTAGTCTACTTGGTAGCTTAAAAAACAATCTGTACCTATAATTTTGCAATCAAGAAGCTTGAATTGGAAACTGTGAGACACTTGCTACCCAGTCCGTAGGTAACATATGGACACCTGTTACTGGTATTGAAGACATGGCACGCATTATTGTTTTCCTTACCTTCAGTTACCAACAGAAGAAGAAGAAGTGACGCCAGGTGTCTTGTCATCTTGTACCAGATGTCTTAAATATCAGTCTCAAGTTTAAGTCTGAAGAACAGGTGTTCGGGCTGTTCCTTTTTCACACAGGTGCAAAGTTCACGTCCAGTTGGTGGCACTACAGTTTCTAATCAATCATTGACGAACTCCTGTTGTTGTTGTCACACAGTTCTGCAGAACGGCGAACCTCCGATGTTTTAAAGTCCAACACGTAACACGTAGTGGAACCAAAGACCAGGCACGTAAGCAGTGCGAACGTTCGTCGTACGATTTTCAGCGTGGCTAAGACAACAACCGACCGTCCGCAAGGCTTTACAACAACGTTTCCCGACAAAAAACAGCTGAAAATTGTGTAGCCTGCCCTCAGGTTCTCACATTAACACGTAGTACTAAGTACACTATTAGTACAGTAAGTATACAACAGGTGCTTCACGCGAACAGGTGGCAAAGAATGGAGCTTCTGGCTTGTAGATAGCCTAAATTCTGCTGAGTGTTCAAACCTGCAACCGTTGTGACCTGCTGATTTGCATCTGAAAGGGACCAGAGTTGCAGCAGCTGACCCGAGACAACAGGCGTAATTAGACACCGCAGTGGACAGGTAGTTACGGGGCACAGGGCCGCGAATTTACAACTCAGAACCGTGCTGTATCCAGAATCATGCCCAGGCACGGTTCAGGATAGTCCAAGTGTATCCAGAACCGTGTTTTATCCAGACCCATGCTCAGGCACGGTTTAGGATAGTGCACGCGTATCCAGAACCGTGTTTTAACCAGACCCATACTCAGGCACAGTTCAGGGTAGTGCACGCGTATCCAGAACCGTACCTGGGGTAAATCTACGTTCTTGGATACACGGAGACTATCCAGAACCGGCTGATCCTAACCCTAACCCTAACCATCTTGAATGGGTGATAGTCACCAGTTATGTCAATCCTTCCACAAAATGTTGTTAATCACAATAAATAAATCAATAAACAAACAATGTTTACACCAACCCTCGTACCTAAATCCTCTGAAAATTTGTCCCAACAAACAGATAATCCGAAATGTCCATTAGAATAAGCTGCTCAACAAACGAGAAAGTCACTGCATGTTTGTCAAATTTGTACATGTACATGTGCATGTACATGTACACACACACACACACACACACACACACAAACACACATACATGTACATATAATATAAATATATATATACGACATTAGCAGTATTTTCTGATCATTTTAAATGCTTACTGTTACTATTATCTTTTCCTATGACTATGTGTTTGCAATTAGCCCTCGGGCATGAATCTGACATAAGCTTTCATTATATACCTTATCTATATCTGATGCCGTTTAACAGGGCGGTTCTCTTTGTGACTGGACTGGTTTTACTTAATTCCCTGCGTACATACATACAAACAATGCAGGAGTATATACGAAAGAAAAAGAAGAGATTTGTACCAGAATCAATATCCCTAACTAGCATATACTGGTCCGGACGGAGTTAGGCGGGCCTGTATGAGATCCGCTCCTGCCCTGTGAAACCGACGATGTCAAAATAATGACTCCATCTTCATTTGTGTGTATAAGGTCTTGTTTGTATATGTATATAAGGATATATGTATATATATGTAAGGATGGTGTGTAATACAATTCTTTATTTGAGCCTTTGTTTATTCAATAAAGACTTAAATCGGCCTACTGGCGGCTTTTCGTATACATTGAGGTGTGAGGAAAGAGGTCAGGGTCAGACAAAATATAACAAGATAAAGGTTACATGATTGGAGCCTGACAAAATCCATAAACATTTACCAGCTATGTCGGTGAAGGTTAGACATCCAGATGATAAGATACGCCAAAAACAGTTACTCAAGCAACTGGATATGATTTTGGAAACGGTCAGACGTTTCAGGTAGCCTGCAGTCTCCCTAGTGTCACTGACAAAAGGTAGTGGATGCTACCTGAAACGTCTGACCGTTACCAAAATCATATCCAGTTGCTTAGTAACTGTTTTTTGGCGCATTTACCAGCTATGTACACCGTCTTTTTTTTCTTTGTGGTTAGGTGGCCAACATCAACTTGTTATTGAGTCTGCCTCAAGCCCCTGTCACCCATTCACGAAGTTGGCCTCCCCAACGCTAGCCGATCGCCCGGCGACCGTGGTTAGGAGTGGGTCGGCGCAGAGTCGGCTGGCGTTGGGGGGATTCTGCGCCAGCCGAATGTGTCAACAAGTTTAGATCATACGTGGGTTGATCGGGGGTTTTTCGACCGTAAGTTAGCAGAACACCAGCCAGCCATCCGGGAGTAAGTCAGCAGTGTTCGGGACGTGTTCAGGGATCACATTCGACTCCAGTTAAACTCTAATTCGTTTCAATTCGTTTGGCAGGTAGGCGTGGCCTAAATCTTGTCAGAGTGCTCCCGAACGTCAGCGGAACCTGGTCGGCTGGTGTTCGGGAACAGATTTGGAGAAAGCTCGTGAATGTGTGACAGGGGGTTCACTTGTTCGGAGGGCCAATTCCGGAAGTGGTATGTTGATGGTTTCAAGCAGTGGAGGGTTTTGAGAGGGAAGGTCTACTGTAACTGTTTATTGGAGGTCAGCCAGCTTGTCCCTTAAGGATGGCAGCGATGGGGAGGTGACTACAGGCAGAGAGTTCTACTCAGCGGCTGATCATGGAAAGTTGCCCAACTTGACGTTGTTTAGTGTACTTTGATGTACGAACACCAACTCTGTGAAATTGCGAATCTTTTCTGCATTTTTTTACTGATAATTATTTTACCCTGTGAACGCTGGTTTCAGATGTTTTAATTTGTAAATAATATAGAATGACGTTTAAATATGTAGTATGATGTTTTTAAATCTCGATACAAAACTTCTGTTAAGCTTTAATTACAAGTACAAACTATGTCACGAAACCCCACGCAATTCAGCATATGGCTGCCAAGTGGGATTTGCTGTTTCACGGAATTGAATCGAATAAACCATTATTTAATTCTATCTACTGTTCTACTCAGTGGGATGTCATATTATATCAAACGTCAAACACACACAAAAGAAATGTGGCTGTCTTGGCTGTCGTTTCGGTCGGCTAATAGTTGGTAAATTTTGAGAATTGATAGTGATCAGGCCGTTGTGTAATTTGTAAAAAAAGTTGCAAGTCTTGATCTCTTCCGTCTTCTCTGTAATGTCTCCAACTCAAGGCCTACTAACGCGTCTCCAGGGGTCTGGCGTTCGCGCATCAAGCCCCTGTCACACATAGCGGAATGTGGCCTCCCGAACACTGCCGAACTCCCCCCAACCATGGTTGGGAGTAGGTCAGGAGCAAGGTCGGCTGTGGCTGGCTGGTGTTCGGCGAGGTCGTCTACTGTTCGGCTGCGACAGCCGAATGTTTCGAAATGTTGAAAACATCCGGGTTTGGACTCTAGGTTCGGCTATGGTTGGCTCGTGTTCAGGAGTAGATCGGGGTGTGGTTGGCAGTGAAATCTGGCTTAAATTTAACTCAAATTCAATTCAACTCGTAATATAAAGGTAGGCGTGGCCCAAATCAGGTCAGACTGCTCCAGAGCTTCAGCCAACCTTGGTTGGTTAGTGGTCGGCGGAAGGTTCTGAATGTGTGACAAGGACTTAACGTGCAGCATGAAGCGAGCTGAGGTCTGGAGGTCCGATCATCATGTAATTGATGGACCCTGTCATGTCAGCTGCCAGAGGCAACAATCACAGCAAGAACACTCTAGCCAAACATTGTTGAGACAAGTGGTGCTTGCTTACAGAGGCTTCTCGCTCGGAAGCTCTGCTCGACTAAAACAGATCTAGAGAACCAAGCTGTGCCGTAAGCGTTGCCAGAGTTTGTCAGTGGAAGAGATATAGAAGTTAGTCGTACCGTCTCGTTTCACACAGATATTCACTTGTTATTTTAGTACTTGGGGTGGGGGAGTTGGTGCACATCAGTCGTTTTCATTATTTATGTTGTTGTCATTATTGCTGTTGATGTTATTTTGTTTGTCTTTTTGTTTGTGTAGTCAGATTATTCATTATGTAAAGTGGCGCAGTGAATATAAGTTATGTTACTTGAGTGCTGCGCCACTCCGTCTTTGTTTCTTTCATGTTGAATAAAAAGAAGCGTTGCCTACATCTGGTCAAATTGGTCTCAGACATCAGCCAGCCTTGGTCGGTTGGTGGTCGGGGGAAGGTTTTCAATGTGTGACATACACTGCACGAAAAGTTGGATTTACCAATAGTAGTACATACCAGTACAGTCGGTTAATGTTTTCTTTGTAGTAGGCATCCTTCCATCTCGAAAGATGATGGTAGCACTCTGATGTTATGGCCGTGTGCAGCGTCTTATCAGCCCTATCTTAGCATGGCAGTCCCGGCCACAGTTGGGACACAAGAAGGATGAGCTATTTTGTGATTTCTCTTTACGTTTCTGGCGCTTTGTTTACTTTACTAGCATTTACTACTATTGGTAAATCCAACTTTTTGTACAGCGCTTGTCACACATTCAGAACCTTCCCCCCGAACACCGACCAACCAAGGCTGGCTGATGTTTGGGAGCAGTCTGACCAGATATAGCCCACGCCTACCTTTCTATCTTTCTGTACGTATCGAATCGAATTTGAGTCAAATTTGACTCCGAATCACGCCCGACCACTGCTGACCTATTCCCAAACACAAGCCAACCACTACCCAAACATGACTGAACCTCTCGTCCACACCAGAATGTTTGAAACATTTTGAAACATTCAGTCATCGCAGCCGAACAGTAGCCGACCTCGCTTAACCCCAGCCAACCGTACCGACCTTGCTCTCGACCTACTTTTAACCATGGTTGGGGTGAGTTCGGTAGTGTTCGGGAGGCCATATCAGGCTATGTGTGACAGGGGCAGCCTTATTGTGAACCATTTGATAAAATTCAACGGCATTGAACATGAACTTCCCACACTACAGTCCAGGCGACATGCAGCCTCCCTACACCAGCGGTAGAGAATCTTTCACGCTGCAGCTGTTGTTAATCTCCAAGCAGATCTTCCGGTGGCTACACGAGGGAGAGAGAGAGAGAGAGAGAGAGAGAGAGAGAGAGAGAGAGAGAGAGAGAGAGAGAGAGAGAGAGAGAGAGAGAGAGAGAGAGAGATATTAAATTAGCCAGGCGGTATACATTTGTCAGACATAGAGCAAACGTCAACAGCCTGTTTTGTTAACGCTCAAGTCAATAAAATGATTCAGCCCTAAACAGTTATAATAGTCTGACACGTACCAGGAAAACACTTCGGTACATTGTAGCTTACACTAACCTAACGATTAGCTAGTCAAACAGACACACAAACTCCTGTATGCGAAGAAAACTATAGTCCATTTCCCCCGGAAAACTCTATCCTTACGTCGTTACGTATTCTTACGTACGTATTTGTTTTTATATTTTAGTCGTCTTGACTGCCGTATGATGCCGTGTAATTTTCATATCGATATTTTAACGTTGATGATGTTTTAATTCTAATTCTAAAAATGCGCCTTGTAAAATCAACACAATTCAGTCTCAGTGACTGCCGGCGCAGTGTATAATAAAGTTTGAAAGTGTTTGAAAAGTATCCTCTATCTTCTGCCCGTTTTTAAGAATGCTAGCAAAGCATTCAACTTTTCCACAGTAGTATCATCCATCATCCGACACATCGTATCATTAGGCCATGTTTTTTTTACTTTATTGTATTCTTCCAAATGTACATTGGCAGGGGGGAGCACAACTGCCTACCCCTGAATTGTGTACAATTGTTACAAACAAAACACCCCGAAACAATACATTAACATCTATAAATATATACAGAGACACATACAAAATTATTAAGATATTCACAATGTTGCATCTGGTCGAGTAGTACAAGTTTGTGGATTCAAGGTCCGGAAAGTGAATCATTGTAAAGTCTGATGGCGCGGTACAGGAATGACTGCTGCAGTCGTTTGGTTCTTGCATAGGGAACGGTGATGTTGTGACCGTTCCTCAGTGCTCCACCTGTGGCAGATTGTTGATTTGATTATATGGATGACATGCACTGGGAACCCCAAAACTGATGCGAGCGTGCGAATAAAAAAGGTTTGGCCAAAAAAGGCTATATTCACTATGAAATCTAAGTAGGCAGGAAGGATGAAAAAATGACTAAACACACGAGTATGGTATACCGTACAATAAATATTTTCATTTTTGTTCTTTCCCATCTTCGTCTTAGACTTTGGAATTGACTTTGGCATTCTACGACATTCGTATCCCTTTTCTGATATTTTTTTCAATTTACGGCACATATTTGCTCATTTTGGGTTTTTTTGGGGGGAGGGGGACGAATCAACATGGCACATTCTCTAATCAAACCGACTTTACCCAAGAGCACCGCAACAAGAGTTCCACAGACTACACCACATGGCTGTGACGACTCCAGACGACACTGAAAGCTGACGCACGAACCCTGCTAGATCCACAGACTCTGCATCCGGACTAAACGGGACTAAACCGGACTAAATCAGAAAAGTCCCTAAGGTGTGAGAAACGCCTGTCCATGTCGCAGCTTTTTCTAAGAAAGGAAAGACCTTTATTTGCTATCAACGTCTTCTGAGTATGGATTTCATTCCTACAGGTCCACCTCAGATCAAGAGTTCAGTTTTCAATACTTTTAATAATTTTCATAATTTTACTTCTACCCCATTTAGGCGGCGAGCGTTGAGGTATCAAAACTTTCATCAGCTAGTATTTCAACCGAATTTGGAAGATTTTGTTTGTTTAGTGCGTTTTCTTGTCTTTCAAATCACGATTTTAATTCATCGATAGATCACATTTAATAATGCAGTCATGGGTTATACAAACACTGCACAAAATCCATTCTTTACACACACCTCAAATCATGCGTAAAGGTTCCGTTTCTTCACTCTTGTGTACCTTTACGTAAGCTTTAATGCATACTTAAAGATAGTTCGCTCAACGGTCTGCACCCAGTGGAAAGTTTGCCACGATGGTGTTCATGACTAAAGAAACAACCAAATCCACTTCTGCTGTGTAAAAACGCCCATAGACAAAAAACTTATATCAACAACTGTCAGTCTATGGCAACGACACCAACTTTGTTTATTTGAGCAGCTGAGACGTTTCTTGAAAATGAACTTTTCACCAATATTCACGGTGAAGGCACGTCTATTTTTGCCTAATGCGCAGATCAGCTGCCAACTATTCGCCAACCATACTGCAACGGGAAGACAGGATGGGGAACCAAACGCTCTGTCTCCTTTTAGTCGAAAATATAGGTAGTATACTGTCTGACTAGTTCTAACTATCGGAAAAGCTGGGTACGTTATCCACAAGTCGCTCCTTCTCAGTCGCCCAAAGGATACGTAAGTACTTTTGCGGTAAGTTTTCTCGTGTTCTTGTAGGTGTGGAAATCTGTAGATTTGATTCAACGAAGGAAAAATTCTCAGAAGCAAGTTTTGGGTTGATAGCAATGAAATTTCGTTTGGAGCCTTCTTTTAGAAAATTCTTTCGTTAAGATTTTGCAGGGTTGAAGAGAGAATCTTCATTTTGGACACGATGCATTTTAATATGATAATTTCCGTGTTAACCACTAAGAAATTGTACGAGTCAGTATCTTCCACCATTTTACCATATGTATCAATATTTTCACGATACGTTTCGTTATTATTGTACGGACTATATATCGGAATTTTGTCCAGTTGCTTCAATAACAAAATTAGGAAGGTTTTATGTTATTTGCAACAGAATTCCGTTCTATATTCTGTCTCAAACCACCATGGTTTTTCTCACTGCGTCAATCCATTTTTTTTCATATTCCGCTGTTTACTCCTAGCAAATAAGCGCTTACTATTAGTTAATGTACAATTAATCCTAACTAAAACATGTATGATGTAGAAAAGTTTCCATAGTGTTCTCAGATTTGATATTTTTATCCAAACCTGATTTGCGGATATTGAATAATGCGAAGAGAAATTGAGTGTACAGTGTACATGTTTTTCGAAAGACACACAAATGTTTGCTTTTAACAACTAGAATACCACTGCGCCAGATTAACAAGTCGCCACTATTATCTAGTATTTCTTACATTACGTGTTCTTATGTTCCATTTTCTTTTTCGTTATGTATAACCAAAGTCGCTCGCCCCAACGTAGAGGAATAACTATTGCAGCTTGCTACAGCTTGGGGGGAGGGTGGTTGTACGTGTGTGCTGTACCCAAAATGTGATGGGCCCGCATGGTACCGGGGCGCCGACGATTTCGCGACGGACTGTGATCACTGCTAGTCCCGACGCATGGCTTCGGTTCTGCCCGGTCACAAACGATCTGCGACCGTCGTACGTACGTTTGCACACGGATGACATTCTTGGGATGGTCGTGCATGTGTCGTACGAAATTTTGCTAGTTTTCTTACGCAAAATGTCCTTGTCGACAGTTGGTTCTGTCAAAGCTTACCTGACAGTACTACTGCAAGAAAATTAATTGTACGACATAAATGACCGCACCGCATCTAAACCTCTGAAAGAGCGATGGCGCCCATTTCTTTTATCGGATATGTGAATAGAAACCTCGTACTGCTACATAAGATCAACGACAACCTGGTACATTGTAGTAAGATAATGTAGTCCTGCAAATGCCTACCGTAGGACATGGAAAATACCTTTTTTTTTTCTTTCAGTGGTATATCAAGAAATTTGACACGCCCAAATCACAAAATACAAGGAGCTTATTACACTTCTAAATTGTTTTTATTAAACTGTGTGTAGATTGCCGTACTGTGTACCGGTTCGCCCGTGATCCCCTCCGGTCATTTTCGCTCTTTCCACGAGTGCCAAAAAATTTGTTCGGTCGGTAACCAATCTGAACGACGTCGCCTACATGTACTTTAGGCTGAACACAATATACACATTCGGACTTCTGTATCTACTGGTGAAGTCCGATTGCGGCACTGTATACCGGAGCGCACTTGACGCCTCGGCGGGCCTTCGTCGCTCCTTCCCCGAGTGCAAAAATTTGATCGGCCGGTGGAAAAACCTGAACGACGTCGGTCTACATGAGACTGAACACAATACACACATTCGGACTTCTGTATCTACTGGTGAAGTCCGATTGCCGCACTGTGTACCGGAGCGCTCTTGACGCCTCGGCGGGCCTTCGTCGCTTTTTCCCCCAAAACAAGGAGTTGTTCCGCCGGTAACGAACCCGATCGACTATGCCTACTTTCTTTTATAAAAAATTCTCGGAAGTTCTTGGAAAGTGATAATTAGAATTTATGGTAAACTTGGAGAAATTTTAAAATCAACTTAGACTAATTTTCTTTCTTGAGTGTAGACCTATTTAATGTACTTGTTTTTCGCACTCGCTAAAACATGCCCCATGGGAGAATCTTCCTACATGCACCACTGCACACTATCTTAGAAACCAGTGAAGAAAAATCAAGTTCAATGAAATGTAAAAAAAAAAGGTTAGATTAAGGCCTGGTCCTGAGAAGAATAGGGGTAATACCAGTGTTGTCAGTAAAAATGTGAACATTCCGAGTTTTAACCGACAAAATAACTTGAAGTTTGGCAGGCATTTAGATAAGGGAGCATTTGTTTCAAAAATATCTAACAAGTCTGGACAATGTACTAGTATATAGTAATTCAATAATTAATTAGGAAATCATGAAACTGATTTTACAAAGATAGGCCGAGACCCCACCTTTAGCTTTGCCGATGGCCTGGAATAGTGAAATTTTCAGAGGATATAGGGGCGTTGTATAAGAATTGCTTTCCAGAAAATAAGAATACTGTTTGAATCTAAAGTGATATCGAAATTTTGCTCAATTTTAACAGTATTTATGGGGTTAATTTTTTATTACAATATGACATTTTTTTCACTTGATAGCTAAACCAAATGAGTTTTCCGAAAACCGATTCATATACACCAACACGTCGCGCCTTGTTTGCACCTACATATTAACTTTGCAGGTAAGGCGTAAATCTGGGGTGTCAAGCTTTAAAGTTTGGATAAATGAATTATGGAATTTTCTTGTCCCTTGCTAATCCTAAACTATAAATTTAGCCCTACAGAAATGGGAAGAAAATAATTAACTTGTATCTTGTTTACTGGATGGGATGATCTGGTCATGTTTCCAGAGACAGCATTTTTTTCAAAAGTCCTACTAAAGTTTCTTTTATAATAATCAAGTTGATGGCAAATACATGCCCGAGGGCAAATTGCGAGTACAAATATCATGTATAAAAAAGACAATACAATGATATAAGAGCTTTGTTGGGTTTGACTTCTTCTTTTGTGGCAGTGGAGGATGAATTTACCCACTCTTTAAATAACTCCACATTTCCCCAATTGTGGTTTGCGTTTCCTTGTTCACTACTTTTCTTTTAACTCTATATTTAAATCATATCCACGCATGATTATCCAAGTAATGTTTAACTCTTTATTGCATTATATATGTTTTCATTATATTGTTTCATTTACTTATTACCTAACTTATTTCTTTTGTTTAATTGATTATTGGAATGGTTAATTAAGTTGATAAACCTTTATACAAGGAGATCAAGCTTCCGTCCTCCCTTGCACTGTTATATTTCATTTATTTCTACTTCTTTATGCATTTGTTATCTTTTTTTTTAATGTGAATAAAAAAGAATGAAAAGTATTTTCTCGTCCATCTCTTTGAAGGCTTTATGAGTAATTTTTGACGCACTTTTCTACAACATGGCTGCGAGGTTTTGGGTTACGGACAGTCGCCAAGAGGAATTGCTACAGAACCGTGTTTGTAACAATTACAGAAACACGAGCAACATGGCATGTAAAAATGAACTTGGGAGATTCCCTTAAGATGTTGATGTGTGAGTTAGGATTTCTAGGACTACTAGGCACATCTACACTCCGATTACAAGGCTACGCGCAATTGCAAAACAACAAAATATGACCAATAGTAGCAAGAAAAATTGGTTTGGTTAGTAGTGAAGGATGGTCGTCTGGACGAATTTATGCATTTATGCAGCGGTCAACATCAAGGTCAAGGTCAAAGTTAATCAGATGTAAATTTATGCAAATGTATACAGATCAAGTTTAGTGGTAATTTATGCAAATTTATGCAAAATTATTCCATTTTATTTTTTTGATTTATTCATAACTATGACTTAATTTATTCATGACTATGACTTAATTTATTCATGACTATGACTTAATTTATTCATGACTATGACTTAATTTATTCATGGCTATGACTTAATTTATTCATGACTATGACTTAAAAGTATAATGAGATGTAATGAGATGCAATGCTGACCTTTACCGATAAAATCGTTTTGAATGCGGGTCCAGTTACCCTTGGCAACTTTTGTGGTGATGTTATGTAGATGGTACATCACCACTCCGCGAACGAACAAACAGGGCGTAGTGTTTGTCGTGTACCTATGAATATCGTTGTGTGACTCTGCTACAGAAATAATAATAAACGGAGTATATATATATATATATACGGACGTGTTGCTCCGGAGTAAAATATTACTCCGGAGTAAGGATATTTCAGAGTAAATTATTACTCCGGAGTAAGGATTACTCTGTTTTGGAGTAAAATACTACTCCGGAGTAAGTATTACTCTGTTTTGGAGTAGAATACTACTCCGGAGTAAGTGTATTTGTAGTATGAAACGTATATTCGGCACGGTAGACGTATCGCATATCTTTACAATTATCATGTGTAGATTGTATGATATATATATATATATATATATATATAGAACCTTTGGAGTAAATAATCACTCTGGAGTACATGTATTTTTTACTCCGGAGTAAGGATTACTCCGTTTTGGAGTAAAATACTTACTCCAAGTGTATTTGTAGAATGAAACGTATATTTGTCACGGTAGACCGTGTTGCACATCCTTACGATGATCATGTGTAGATATATCATATATACATATATAGAACCTCCGGAGTAAATGATTACTCCGGAGTGAGTGTACTTGTAGTGAGAAACGTAAATGTATGTGTGCGTAACATGTGTGCATACATTGACACAACGACACAAAAGACAGTTTCACCACACTTTTATTGATCACTTGTCGGTCAACAGAATGTATTGACAAACGCACAAGCCAGCACACATCTGATCTTATGTCCTTGCTTATAGGAATAGATGTTGCATTTGGAAAGGTTATACTCTCAGCTGGCGTCATGACGACGTTGTTTTACTTCAGGACGAGGTAACCATATTTTTTCATCAATGTCTGTTCTGAGACCCAGTTCTTGCTGTGCACAATCTCGTTGCTGTAACGAGGCAAGGCTGCGAACTCTACTAGATAGAACTTTTTGCCAGCGCGTTTTGTCTCTTTGATCACGCGTTGCGGGACATCGCCTGGATGGTGAGTTAGTGGAATGGTCCAGTCTCGATAGAGCGTCCACTCCTCCTCGTCATCACTGTCGTAGTCGTACTCTTCACTTTCGGCCTCCGAGGAAGGCGGGTAGGAAGACGCGTCCGAGCTTGCATCACTCTCAGAACCACTTTGATCGCTGTTGGTTTCTGTCGTTGACTCGGACTCATCTTTGTCTGAGACTTCGTCTTGTGGCACGATCGAGTCCTCACCTTTGTCATCCTTGTCTTCTTCATCTTCCTCGTCGGCCGATGAATCAAGGGCGTCCGTATCATGTTCATAAGACATGTCGGAGTCGTCGTCAAAAACATCGCGCTGTCGGTAAGAACCCGTCTCGGGGTCTAAGACGATTTCACCCGAGGCTACAGCTGACTCGTCTCGGTGTTTTCTTTCTTGATGACGATCAAGGTTGAACTTACGACGAAACTCTTTATCGCAGACCTCGCAGACAAAAGACATGCTTCCTTCCTCCTCGGTGGACAACTGATAAATGAGGCGATGTTCATGTGCACGCAGCGATATAGCATGCAAACGATGACTCATGACATCGTAAAGCAAGTAACGTGAATTTGCAATGGTTGTACATGACTTTTTTGATACGGTATTGACCGACAAATGATCAAAAAAGTCATGTACAACCATTGCAAATTCACGTTACTTGCTTTACGATGTCATGAGTCATCGTTTGCATGCTATATCGCTGCGTGCACATGAACATCGCCTCATTTATCAGTTGTCCACCGAGGAGGAAGGAAGCATGTCTTTTGTCTGCGAGGTCTGCGATAAAGAGTTTCGTCGTAAGTTCAACCTTGATCGTCATCAAGAAAGAAAACACCGAGACGAGTCAGCTGTAGCCTCGGGTGAAATCGTCTTAGACCCCGAGACGGGTTCTTACCGACAGCGCGATGTTTTTGACGACGACTCCGACATGTCTTATGAACATGATACGGACGCCCTTGATTCATCGGCCGACGAGGAAGATGAAGAAGACAAGGATGACAAAGGTGAGGACTCGATCGTGCCACAAGACGAAGTCTCAGACAAAGATGAGTCCGAGTCAACGACAGAAACCAACAGCGATCAAAGTGGTTCTGAGAGTGATGCAAGCTCGGACGCGTCTTCCTACCCGCCTTCCTCGGAGGCCGAAAGTGAAGAGTACGACTACGACAGTGATGACGAGGAGGAGTGGACGCTCTATCGAGACTGGACCATTCCACTAACTCACCATCCAGGCGATGTCCCGCAACGCGTGATCAAAGAGACAAAACGCGCTGGCAAAAAGTTCTATCTAGTAGAGTTCGCAGCCTTGCCTCGTTACAGCAACGAGATTGTGCACAGCAAGAACTGGGTCTCAGAACAGACATTGATGAAAAAATATGGTTACCTCGTCCTGAAGTAAAACAACGTCGTCATGACGCCAGCTGAGAGTATAACCTTTCCAAATGCAACATCTATTCCTATAAGCAAGGACATAAGATCAGATGTGTGCTGGCTTGTGCGTTTGTCAATACATTCTGTTGACCGACAAGTGATCAATAAAAGTGTGGTGAAACTGTCTTTTGTGTCGTTGTGTCAATGTATGCACACATGTTACGCACACATACATTTACGTTTCTCACTACAAGTACACTCACTCCGGAGTAATCATTTACTCCGGAGGTTCTATATATGTATATATGATATATCTACACATGATCATCGTAAGGATGTGCAACACGGTCTACCGTGACAAATATACGTTTCATTCTACAAATACACTTGGAGTAAGTATTTTACTCCAAAACGGAGTAATCCTTACTCCGGAGTAAAAAATACATGTACTCCAGAGTGATTATTTACTCCAAAGGTTCTATATATATATATATATATATATATATCATACAATCTACACATGATAATTGTAAAGATATGCGATACGTCTACCGTGCCGAATATACGTTTCATACTACAAATACACTTACTCCGGAGTAGTATTCTACTCCAAAACAGAGTAATACTTACTCCGGAGTAGTATTTTACTCCAAAACAGAGTAATCCTTACTCCGGAGTAATAATTTACTCTGAAATATCCTTACTCCGGAGTAATATTTTACTCCGGAGCAACACGTCCGTATATATATATATATATACTCCGTTTATTATTATTTCTGTAGCAGAGTCACACAACGATATTCATAGGTACACGACAAACACTACGCCCTGTTTGTTCGTTCGCGGAGTGGTGATGTACCATCTACATAACATCACCACAAAAGTTGCCAAGGGTAACTGGACCCGCATTCAAAACGATTTTATCGGTAAAGGTCAGCATTGCATCTCATTACATCTCATTATACTTTTAAGTCATAGTCATGAATAAATTAAGTCATAGCCATGAATAAATTAAGTCATAGTCATGAATAAATTAAGTCATAGTCATGAATAAATTAAGTCATAGTCATGAATAAATTAAGTCATAGTTATGAATAAATCAAAAAAATAAAATGGAATAATTTTGCATAAATTTGCATAAATTACCACTAAACTTGATCTGTATACATTTGCATAAATTTACATCTGATTAACTTTGACCTTGACCTTGATGTTGACCGCTGCATAAATGCATAAATTCGTCCAGACGACCATCCTTCACTACTAACCAAACCAATTTTTCTTGCTACTATTGGTCATATTTTGTTGTTTTGCAATTGCGCGTAGCCTTGTAATCGGAGTGTAGATGTGCCTAGTAGTCCTAGAAATCCTAACTCACACATCAACATCTTAAGGGAATCTCCCAAGTTCATTTTTACATGCCATGTTGCTCGTGTTTCTGTAATTGTTACAAACACGGTTCTGTAGCAATTCCTCTTGGCGACTGTCCGTAACCCAAAACCTCGCAGCCATGTTGTAGAAAAGTGCGTCAAAAATTACTCATAAAGCCTTCAAAGAGATGGACGAGAAAATACTTTTCATTCTTTTTTATTCACATTAAAAAAAAAGATAACAAATGCATAAAGAAGTAGAAATAAATGAAATATAACAGTGCAAGGGAGGACGGAAGCTTGATCTCCTTGTATAAAGGTTTATCAACTTAATTAACCATTCCAATAATCAATTAAACAAAAGAAATAAGTTAGGTAATAAGTAAATGAAACAATATAATGAAAACATATATAATGCAATAAAGAGTTAAACATTACTTGGATAATCATGCGTGGATATGATTTAAATATAGAGTTAAAAGAAAAGTAGTGAACAAGGAAACGCAAACCACAATTGGGGAAATGTGGAGTTATTTAAAGAGTGGGTAAATTCATCCTCCACTGCCACAAAAGAAGAAGTCAAACCCAACAAAGCTCTTATATCATTGTATTGTCTTTTTTATACATGATATTTGTACTCGCAATTTGCCCTCGGGCATGTATTTGCCATCAACTTGATTATTATAAAAGAAACTTTAGTAGGACTTTTGAAAAAAATGCTGTCTCTGGAAACATGACCAGATCATCCCATCCAGTAAACAAGATACAAGTTAATTATTTTCTTCCCATTTCTGTAGGGCTAAATTTATAGTTTAGGATTAGCAAGGGACAAGAAAATTCCATAATTCATTTATCCAAACTTTAAAGCTTGACACCCCAGATTTACGCCTTACCTGCAAAGTTAATATGTAGGTGCAAACAAGGCGCGACGTGTTGGTGTATATGAATCGGTTTTCGGAAAACTCATTTGGTTTAGCTATCAAGTGAAAAAAATGTCATATTGTAATAAAAAATTAACCCCATAAATACTGTTAAAATTGAGCAAAATTTCGATATCACTTTAGATTCAAACAGTATTCTTATTTTCTGGAAAGCAATTCTTATACAACGCCCCTATATCCTCTGAAAATTTCACTATTCCAGGCCATCGGCAAAGCTAAAGGTGGGGTCTCGGCCTATCTTTGTAAAATCAGTTTCATGATTTCCTAATTAATTATTGAATTACTATATACTAGTACATTGTCCAGACTTGTTAGATATTTTTGAAACAAATGCTCCCTTATCTAAATGCCTGCCAAACTTCAAGTTATTTTGTCGGTTAAAACTCGGAATGTTCACATTTTTACTGACAACACTGGTATTACCCCTATTCTTCTCAGGACCAGGCCTTAATCTAACCTTTTTTTTTTACATTTCATTGAACTTGATTTTTCTTCACTGGTTTCTAAGATAGTGTGCAGTGGTGCATGTAGGAAGATTCTCCCATGGGGCATGTTTTAGCGAGTGCGAAAAACAAGTACATTAAATAGGTCTACACTCAAGAAAGAAAATTAGTCTAAGTTGATTTTAAAATTTCTCCAAGTTTACCATAAATTCTAATTATCACTTTCCAAGAACTTCCGAGAATTTTTTATAAAAGAAAGTAGGCATAGTCGATCGGGTTCGTTACCGGCGGAACAACTCCTTGTTTTGGGGGAAAAAGCGACGAAGGCCCGCCGAGGCGTCAAGAGCGCTCCGGTACACAGTGCGGCAATCGGACTTCACCAGTAGATACAGAAGTCCGAATGTGTGTATTGTGTTCAGTCTCATGTAGACCGACGTCGTTCAGGTTTTTCCACCGGCCGATCAAATTTTTGCACTCGGGGAAGGAGCGACGAAGGCCCGCCGAGGCGTCAAGTGCGCTCCGGTATACAGTGCCGCAATCGGACTTCACCAGTAGATACAGAAGTCCGAATGTGTATATTGTGTTCAGCCTAAAGTACATGTAGGCGACGTCGTTCAGATTGGTTACCGACCGAACAAATTTTTTGGCACTCGTGGAAAGAGCGAAAATGACCGGAGGGGATCACGGGCGAACCGGTACACAGTACGGCAATCTACACACAGTTTAATAAAAACAATTTAGAAGTGTAATAAGCTCCTTGTATTTTGTGATTTGGGCGTGTCAAATTTCTTGATATACCACTGAAAGAAAAAAAAAAGGTATTTTCCATGTCCTACGGTAGGCATTTGCAGGACTACATTATCTTACTACAATGTACCAGGTTGTCGTTGATCTTATGTAGCAGTACGAGGTTTCTATTCACATATCCGATAAAAGAAATGGGCGCCATCGCTCTTTCAGAGGTTTAGATGCGGTGCGGTCATTTATGTCGTACAATTAATTTTCTTGCAGTAGTACTGTCAGGTAAGCTTTGACAGAACCAACTGTCGACAAGGACATTTTGCGTAAGAAAACTAGCAAAATTTCGTACGACACATGCACGACCATCCCAAGAATGTCATCCGTGTGCAAACGTACGTACGACGGTCGCAGATCGTTTGTGACCGGGCAGAACCGAAGCCATGCGTCGGGACTAGCAGTGATCACAGTCCGTCGCGAAATCGTCGGCGCCCCGGTACCATGCGGGCCCATCACATTTTGGGTACAGCACACACGTACAACCACCCTCCCCCCAAGCTGTAGCAAGCTGCAATAGTTATTCCTCTACGTTGGGGCGAGCGACTATCCCAAGTATGCCATCCGTTTTAGAATTTTTGACGAACGTAGATATTTTTGTTTATCGGGCAGAACCGAAGCCATGCGTCGGGACTAGCAGTGATCACAGTCCGTCGCGAAATCGTTGGTACTTCGGTAGCATACGGACTGTGGAAAGCCATGCGGCTGACCATGTGTGATTTCAAAATCACTTATTGATTATTTATTTATTTATTTGTTAAAATGGGTATAGATTCATGATAATGATAGTAGTTAGACCATTGGCAATGTGAGCTATGTCTATTTTGGCATAGGCGTCATGGTCTTCAGCAAGGAGGGTACGCGATAACCGATAAGGGGAAAACGAGTTGACACTACTTTACACTTAATTATTGAATAATCTTTAAAATATTAGTCGATTTTGATTAAAAAACTGTTTACTGACTTACCCGGTCTATGTAAGTGCTGTTTTCGTTCAAATTTTAATTTTAAAATTTTAATCTAAAATAAAATCATATGTAATGGTACACCATCATAGTCGATATTCTAAACACGTATGTCTCCACGTGATTTAAAAAGAACGAAGGTATTAGAAATAAAGTTTTACAATGATATATACTTACAGTGTAGACTTGTCATGTGTTAATACTCGTACATTTAAGTATGTAGTGTTTTCGTAATTTTTTTTTATATCCTCAAATCCCCATGTGGTAATTTTGCATTTGGTCCTTTAAGTATAACTATGCAATAAAGATTATTATTGTCAATATCTTTAGACCAACATGGATGTCAAACTAGGAAATAACCAGGAGGGAAAAAAACCTTCACAGACCTTTTTTTTTACTTTATGCTGTTAGGAACTTAATTGTTTTGTGACGCCCTGTATCGTATATGTTCGTTGTTGCCTCTTTTTTTTCAAATTGTTGTATTGTCGCAGACCTCCAGACTTTTCTTTATCAAGCTAGAAGGTCATCGCTTTTGTTGTGTTGAAGTTGGGTTAACAGTTGGAATGAAATATTTCTCAGAGAGATTACACCGTACCGGCAGGGGTCGGGAACCAAGTTTTCATTTTTTCTGATACCTACAATATAAAAGGCTTTGTTATATAGGATTGTGGATTGTAGTAGAATTTTCAAGCGGGCTGTAACAGAACCAACCTCCAACATGGATCTAGGACAGCCTTTTCCGTAACAAGACAGCTGAATTTTGGAAGACACATGGGCAATTATCGGAAGAATAATGGTCTCATTAAATTGCAATGGACCGCCACCCGAAGAAGTGTGACTCGGTGGTCGCCAAGTTAAAACCTTCTGCCTTAACATTCCACTAAACCGATTTTAAATAGTATAGACAGCGTGGGGTATCCGTATCATATTTCCTCTATTAGCTTTAAAAGAAATATCATTGATTATGTTTCATCTTACGAAGTTTTGCACAGCCAATATGCCACTGACCTTCATTGCTAAGTATACCTTTTGTAATTCCCTCAGCAGACACTATTTCCTTTCTATCTAAGCCCTTTTTGTGTCCAAAGACGCGTGAAAGAAAACTTGTCTAAATACATTTTTGTTAAATTAAACGCGGTAAATTCCAGGCTTGCACGGCCTCACGGTCAGCCACGTTCATCGTACATAGTTGTGCAATTTTGATGTCGTAGAATTTTCAAGCAAGTCGTGAGAGAACCAACAGCCAACAAGGATCTAGGGCAGCTTTTTCCAAAGCAGGACAGTTGATTTGAGCAGGATAAAGGGACAACAATCCCAAGAATAACGGTCTCAATTAACTTGCGGTAGACCGACGGCCGACAAAGTGTTTCTCGGTGGCCGCCAAGTCACCATGCTGTCCGCTTCGACATTAATTCCACCAAACCCATTTTGAAAACTGTTCACAGCGACCAAGTCGTGTTCCCCGCAACATGTTGTCTTATATGAGCTTTTAAAAAATATAACATAATGTTTTGAGAATACTTGGGTACCTAAAAACTACTCTACGGATATTAATATAAGTTGTGTTTGCATTGCGGCCCCGGGACTAAATCGCGATTCCACCAGGCGTTGAACGGGCTTGAAGCCAGAGTTGATCGCGTCAAAAGCCATCGTACTGGAATTCCGGCAACATGTTGTCTTCTAAATTAAACTCAAACTGTAAATTTGAAACACAAAACATTGGACTTACACAAATTGTCGTATTATTTTCAAGAAGGCTGTGACAGAACTAGCCACCGACAAGGACCTAAGACCGCTTTTCCCCTAACAAGACATGCAGCTGAATTTAGCAGGGCACATGGGCAACTATCCCAAGAATAATGGTCTTAATTAATTTGCGACGGACCGACGGCCGACAAAGTCCTTTCTCGGTGGCTGCCAAGTCACCATGCTGTCCGCTTCGACATTTATTCCACCCATCCGATTTTGAATACTGTGCACAGCGACCAAGTACTGTCCCCACAACATGTTGTCTTATATTAGCCTAAAAAATATAACATAATGCTTTCAAAATTCTTGAATACCTTAAAACTACTCTTTGTGGATCTAATTTGTGTTTCCATTGCGGCCCCGGAACTAAATCGCGATTCCACCAGGCGTTGAACGGGCTTGAAGCCAGAGTTGATCGCGTCAGAACCCATCGTACTAGAATTCCGGCAACATGTTGTCTTCTAATTAAAACTTGAACTGTAATTTTGAAACATAAAACATCGGACTTACACAAACTGTCATAGAAATTTAAAGCAGGCCGTGACAGAACCAGCCACTGACAAGGATCTAAGACAGTATTTTCCGTAACAAGACAGCCGAATTTAGCAGGAAATATGGACAACTATCCCAAGAATAATCGTCTCTATTACTTTGCGGTGGACCGACGGCCGACAAAGTGTTTCTGGGTGGCCGCTAAGTCACCATGCTGTCCGCTTCGACATTTATTCCACCCAACGAATTCTGAATACCGTGCACAGCGACCAAGTACAAATGTAGTGTCCCCGCAACATTTTGTCTTTTATTAGCTTTAAAAGAAATAACACAATGCTTTTAAAATTCTTGGGTGCCTAAAAACCACTCTACGGACATTAATATAATTTGTGTTTCCATTGCGGCCCCGGGACTAAATCGCGACTCCACCAGGCGTTGTACGGGCTTGAAGCCAGAGTTGATCCCGTCGTCAGAACCCCTCGTACTAGAATCTCGGCAACATGTTGTCTTCTAAAGAAAACTTGAACTGTAATTTTGATGACACAAAACATCGGACTTACACAAACTGTCGTAGGAGTTTTAAGCAAGCTGTGACAGGACTAACCACCGACAGGGATCTAAGACAGCATTTTTTGTAACAAGACAGCTGAATTTAGCAGGATACATTGACAACTATCCCAAAAATAATGGTCTCAATTAATTTTGCGGTAGACCGACGGCCGACAAA